>OY728134.1:1040984553-1041584553 GCA_963277665.1 Viscum album | reverse complement strand
CATTAAAAAGGGGGAGATTATTGATCAAGTGTTTTTTTCAACAATACATAATATTGTTATTTAAAGTGGGAGTTTATATTAATACTCTATCTCTTTATGAAAATTTTGATGCTCACAAATACCCTTAATTATTTTCTAATGATTTTATTTGTTAATCATTTTGCAGGAATTTATCATTTTATTTTACTCTTGAAATAATGTGGAGTTACTACTAAAAGTATTTATATCTAGCGTGTTTTGGAAACACTGTTCATGTACTACTTATTCGGAATCTGATTGAGCATGTTCAGGAAAAACTGTTCATACCCTATGTTGATAAACGTAGCATAAGGATAAAAACCGTGTATACTTTTTGAGATAAGGAAAAAGTATGGTTAAATAAACGTACGTTATTCGAAAAGTATGGAAGAAGAACCCTATATTAGGAAGGATCCCTACGTTTGGGATATTAGAAAAGCATGGAAGGAGAACCGTACATAAATTTTAAATGTTACATTTTTTTATCAAAAGTATGGTTCATCAACCTTACTTTTGTAAACAACCATACATTCTTGGAAAAGTATGAATCAAGTAAAAGTATGGATATTTTACCGTATGTTTGAAAGTTGAAGAGAAAAGTATGGATAACCAACCCTACATTTGGAATGAACCTTACATTGTCAACCTTACGTTGTTAACCTTACATTTGAAGGCTACATCATCAACCTTACGTTCAGAGGATGCATACAGTTAAACTCAACCTTACGTTTGGAGTTGAAGAATTTAAAGTCATTTTTCTTTAATTCAATGGTCAATACGCTGATTATTAGGTGGATTTCAAGCCAGATTTAAAGATGATTTTAAAGTATGATTTTGACTGATTCAAAACTATTTCATCAATAATTTGATAATTTAATTAAAAGGATATTTTTATGCCTAGTCTTCAGGGAAGTTATGACTACTCTGTAAATTTAAATATTTGAATATCGCAAGTAAAAAAGCACCTTTTGTGGATCAAATTTTACAGGAGAAGTTCTTTTCGTTATTTTATTTATATGGGCTTTTTTAAAAAACTGCATCAATAATTATTGATTGTGTGTGATCTTTTGATTATTCTGAAAAAAGGAAAAACAGAGACTACTGAAACAAACTGATCTGCTGGTTCAAAAGGAGCGTCAAAGCTCTGTTTGTTAAAGAGGAAGGAATGCGATAGAAGATTCAATTGTTATACAATGAAGATCTACTGTGAATTTTCTACTGCTGAAGTTGTGAATTATATTTCTATATCTACTGCAACAAGATCGACTCAGAACGTCTCTTATGTGAAGATTATTACTTTTGAAGGCGATGATCTATCTACTATCAGTTGCATGCTGTTGCAATTGTGAAGAACATCTGGAATGTATTTTCAAAATACGAAAATCTTTTCTTTTCTATTCTTTATTGATCAGCTTTTCATACTAGGCTGTGTAGGTTCTATAAGTGAACCAGAAGGCTTTGTTTTTGCCTTGGATTGTAATGGTGTCAACTGCGTGTACTCAGTTGTGAACCGGTCTGTTGAAACGAGGACCAGATTGTGAAAATCACCAAGCTCGTGGAGTAGAACGTTGGTGGAGTGGACTAGGGGCCTTCTGTTCCCCGAACAACTATACATCTTGTGTTTCTGCTATTTAAATTTACATTACATCATTTTATTTGATTAAAATGCAGAAAACATTCTCTTAAAGATTTTTTAAAAGACACAATTCACCCCCCCCTCTTGTGTATATTTGGTATAATCCGATCCAACACCTACATGCCCTATCATGATGAATGAATGCAGAAAAATCCTGTATATCAGTAGTAACTTAATATTCCTAGGATCATCTTTAAATAGTAATAATATAAAATTTTTCCAAAAATACAAAGTCAAAGTCCTTCTACACATGTGTTGTGGTGGAACAGAAGAAACTGCCAAAATCAAGTCAAACATAGCCTAAAACCTTACCACATGTAACTCCCCAATATTATATTTTATATTTATTTTCAATTAAATTTTATTTTCTTTGATAGTTTTTGATACACACAAACATATGTTTAAATAATCAAATCACCATTAAATCCTATCCATTAAATTGGTAGTATAAATATGGATAACAATAATTTATAAATATGCATTATTTTTCATAAAGAAAATATATTTATAAATAATTCATCAATTTTTTAAAATGACTTTACATTCTCCAAAAAATTAATTTTTCAAAATAAATGGTATTTAATTATTTTTTTGAAAAATGATATATTTTATCATTTTTACACTTTATGAAAATGTAATTGAAAAAGTTACATTAATTTTTATAATAAACATTTCAAAATTATATTAGTTACAATTTTTTATATTTTTATGAAAATGTTATTTTTTTGATGAATTGAGAAAATTAATGATATTTTTTAAAATCCCATTGATTCTATTCAATCATTTAAAGAGTTATATATTAGTTTTAAATGGATTAAAATGTAACATTAATTCATTTACAAATATTCAAATTAAGTAAATTATAAATATATTTATGATTAATTTTACTATAGAAATGATTTATACTTAAGAAAAGAATTTCTTTGGAAAACTACTTTTTATAGTGTATTGATGATTTAATTTTAAATAAAATATATCCACATCTATAAAATAATTTTGATAAATTTTATCCCATATATTGAATAATTAGGATTAGATTTTCTAAAATTTACCCTAATATTTTTAGTGGTTATGATTTGAAAAATTAGTAAATCAAATTTCACCTATATAATAGTAAAATATTCAAAATAAGTTTAAAACATCAGAATATAGATTTAAAATTTGCCTAATTTGTTCTATAATCCTATTTAATGATTATATTTCAAACATAATCATACATACATTTATTATATATAATTTTGGTTAAATTTTCCAAAGATAATGACGTTTGAATTATATTTTGTAAAGAAAATTCTGAAATTCCACTCCCATTGATTTAATAATTCTAATATGATTACACAATAAAAAAGAAGGTAATTTTGGTTATAAATCGTTCTAAAATGCATGAATGTTTTTCATCATTTATTTTTTTTAAATTTCCACTGATAGAATAATTACCATAAATGCTAATGCAATGCCAAAAAAATATTTTTTAAATTAAAATAAAAATAAAAGAAAATATTTTAAAATTTGGAAAAGAAAAAAATACTATATACAATATAGTGTTACAAACATTTTTTAGGTAAATAAAAAATATTCTCAATTCGTTGATGGTTTATATTTTGATGACAGTAATGTCAATGTAAATGAATAGTTCCAATAATGACATTAATAAAATTTTATAATGAAAAATATTTTGTTAAATGATTTAAAACACATATAAATTATATACTCAAAGATGTTATTGGTATTTGTTGGGATGTATCATACATTTTACTTTTATTTGTCAATTTTTATATTATAGTAAAATTATTGACACATAAATTTTAAAAAGAATTTATATTGTAGTAATCATGAAAAGTATTAACATGGGGTTAAACCTAATAGTTAGGGGTTAATAGAACACTCAAACTTGTGTAAATTTAATTTTATATGTTTATTTTGAATTATAATAATGTTTTCTAAAATAATTTTAATTTGATGTCATTTTTTAACAAAATAATTTATATTAATTTAATACATGTTTAATTCAAGAGTTTCCCACCCCTCAATTATAATGGGAAGACTCATTGCCTTTATTCCTGACACATTTTAAGCCTTATAGATTACAAAATACATTTCATTATTCATTCACGTATTCCTTCTCTATATCCTAGTTTGTTTTTTCCAAAAGGGAATCCATTAATGGATGAAAATTTATTCCAAAAGAGGTTTCAAAATTAAAAGTTATAACTATGATCCGACTTATATCAAATTAATACTTATTTTAGTTACTCTAAATATATGGTATTCAGCATAAAATAATTAATTTATTATACTAAATATAAATAAATTTTATTTATTCGAGGCTTTGATTAGTGTTAAGAACCCCTTAATTCTACATCCAAGGTTGGGAGATAAAATCCCATGGAGTAAATTTACTATTGAAACACTATAACATGGGTACTATAGTAGTGTTGGTATTAAAGAAGAAACGGGTGTGACTGTAGTAGCGACATGTACTGTAGTGGGGGTGGTACTATAATATGTACTGTAGCAGCTCAAATATAGTAGTAGTAATATTCAAAGATTGTGAATTTAGGCCAAACATTGGTCCTATGCGAAATTTAATGGGATTCATGCCAATTCGGCCTTCAGGAAAAATATATATATTGTAATAAAGCGGATGGATGGGTGGGTTATCCATTGTAGGTGGCTATGATCTTCCTTTCAGGGAAATGTGTGTGTGATGTGTGTATGGTTGAATGTAATTGTTCCCCAAAACACTTAATATAATAAATATACTTAAATTTTATTTTAATCATTAAACCAACAACATCCAATATATATTCAATAAAATGGGAAGTTGATGTATCGCTCATGTGTGCGTGTGGACTACCATCTCCATGCAGAGATACAATTTATTTTAAATCCACATATTTCATGGATGGTTGTTATGATGAGATTGAAGTTTATTTTAAATATATATTAAAAAATTATTCTTATGAAATTACAAAATTAAGAACACATTATTTACTTTCAATCCACTAGGAAAGGATGACATCGCTCATGCATACGTGTGGACTACCACCTCAATGAATTTATGTGATTTTTTCCATTTTCTCTTTCATTGTATAGTAATGAGGATATATTTGATGAATATATATGATATATATAGTATAATAATGATTCTGTAAAGGTGAATTATAATTTACCTTTCCTTACTTCTATATTTTTAAAAGTGGAAAAAAAATTTATGTGTATGTACAGCCTACCGTATACATGAACAGTGTAATAAAATTTTCATTCTCTATATTTTATAGATAATTATAAATATGTATGTAACTAATATTTATGATATTTATAACATGATTAAAATAATATATTTTTTGGAACCACTATGAGAGTACATGTACTTGAACTACCTATCCCAAATTTCAAAAAAATGAAAAGGTTAAAAACCCATTTTTTTAATAAGTTAGTGTTAATAAATTGGTTTGGAAGTGATATGAGTGGAAAATATACAGTATTATAATCATTTACTTAAATTATGTGTAGAATTATAAATAATTCAGATTTATTATATATGATGTTTAATTAGTTTCGATCTAATTTCAAATTGAGTTAATAGATTTATATCACAATCTCATTGTTTATATGGATTTATTATAATTAAGACTCTAATGATGAAATTTAATGACCTGTTTTTCATGGATCTTATTTTATTTAATTATAAACTACTTATTTGTGAAACTTAAATGTTTTTAATTTCATATTCTTCTCTTTGTTAATATATGACACCAAAATATAATTATTAATGGAAAAAACATTATTTTCCCCTTCTGTCCAAAATATTTTTTCATCCATGTATATTTTTTCTACAAATTTCATTAATAATGTTTCAAATATTATATGATGACTTATTAAGGTCATTTTTACCCAGTATATACTTTTAAAAAATACTATTAACTACATATCCTTGTTTTTGTCAAAATAAGTTACATTTTTTTTACTATTTTTACAAACATGGGAATAAAATTATTTTATTAATATTATACGACATCAATAAAACTTATTTTCATCATGATTTCAAATTTACTAAATATTTTATTGTAATTTAAAAATATACTTTCAATCATAACATTTTTCTTTATTATTTTTGATATTTTGATATTTTTATTAAGTTATTTCAATGTGAAAAGTGTATTTACCTCAGTAAATGACCCAATATACCTTTTAAAAGAAATTTACATCTATGATGACATCCTTTAAGATTACAAAAGATTTTCTATGGAAATTTTCAAATAATTCCATCCTTATTATTTTTGTAGATAGTTTATGATTCTAAATAAAAGTTTTTGGTGAAACATGTTTCATTTCTGTAGGTCATGATATGAAGAAATGTTTGTGAATCTATTTTCCTTTTCATGAGTTATGATATGATTAATGTTTTATGATCTTTTAGAACATATACGTATGGTATCCATTATGGAAATAGTGGACCTATAATTATATGTCCCTATAATTGAATGGGTATAGATAGATATATCTAGAGATAAACAGGACATAAATGTGGAGTATACCCAGTTCTGTAAGTAACTCTATCAACTATGATAGTCATGAGAGTGAACCTTGACTAATAAGATATAATGACGACTAAACTCAATCCAAAAATATTTTGCTTCTAGTTATCCATGAATAATAAATTGAAAAATTTCTATGATTATGTGTATACCTAAAAATAATGAATTATACTAATATTATGCTCTCATGGATTAAGATATTTTATTCCTTTATAATTCATATTTTATGAAATTCCATTTTTTATTCCATGACTATATATTTTGATATATGATATACAAGGTATGGTATTAAAATGCTAATCTCATGTTCTCACAACCTTATGCTCGATTTATGCTGTTGTGATCATTGATATATTCATTTTTATGATTATAGAGAATATATTCTCACCTTTTATTATGTTTCCTTCCCCAAGTTATTGAGGAAATATTTTAAATAGTAGTATATGATGTAGATCTCATATGAATAAGTAATATATATATCCATGTTTCCAAAGTCACCAGAGCTATACGATTTTTCATGGATTATAATGTTATTTATTGAATATTTTTCTAATATGATATAAAATCTATGAATGAAATATATGGTTCATTATACACAATGTTAGAGTAGGGATTAGCTAATCATTGTAGATTATGATTAGAGTACATCGGTGAGAACCCTATGAATGAGTTTATGTATATGATATAATTATACTATTTTACCATGGATAAGATTATGTTTTTTTACTAGAAAAATATCCATGTTTTGAGATTATATGTTGAAATGGTTTTTAAACTGATGAATATAGAGAAAATAATCCTAAAAAGCGTTGGTTGAGTATATCATGTCAATTAATATTGTGCATGGTGAGTGTTGGATTACTATGCATCAGGTTTGGAACTCCTAGGGGTTATTCTTGGGTTAATTGACATTTTATTTTCAAGACAATGTGATGAATTAAAATAGATGATGACCATAGATGACCTATGGTAAATATAATCTATCATAGATTGAAAATAAGGCATCATGATTTTTATATACTACGAAATAATTTTCATGATTAGTCACTCATATTAGTGGTTTATAATTATCATTCTTACCATTTGGTTTTTATTAGAGGATTAATGATAGAATGACCAAGTTGTGGTGGTAATATATATGGTCAAATATTGAAGTACCCACTTTGAGAAAAGAAATATTAATTATTATATAACATGAAATGTATTAGGGAATGATAATTCATATCCATAATGATTTTATATTGATTAATCTGTATAAAAATATAATTGTATTGTGGTCACATCATTCTCATGTGATTGATTTTTTTGGGAATGTACTTTTTTGGAATTGTCATTTGTCTCTTTGTAATAGATTATAGTAGTATATTAGGCATGGATTTTAATTCTTTACATAAATCCATAATCAATAACTAATGATGGGATGTCACATTTGATAATCAGAATTTATGTAATTTTTTCAACTAATGTGATAATAAATATGAAATTACTTTTGAAATTTCACCCATTTTATATGACATTATTCATATTTGAAAGGGTTATTTTTCTCATTTGGTTGTAAATAAAGTTAACATAATAGATATGACCAATTTTAAGGAGTTTTTCAAAGTCCTTCGAATATAATTATATATTCATCCACTAAATTATAAAGTTGAGTTTTCAATAGAACTCATACATGGTTCTAAAAGTATTTCAAAGACTCCATATATAATGGAAAATTTTTAGTTTATAGGAATCGAAGAAAAACCCAAAATAATATTATTAAGGTATTCAATAAGGCATGTTCACCACTATGGGTTTATCCTATTCATTTTTTGAGAGGAAAGATTGATACATGTGACTCAATATTGATTTCCAACAACTGAACAAGATAAAAGTCTTGAATAATTTTCCTCTACCATATATTGAATATTTGTTCAATAAATTATGAGAAGATTGATGTTTTAGGAATATTTATCTCTGATCTAGATACTATTATTTGGGGGTAAAAACTAAATTCATTACCAATACATCCTTCTATAAGAGGTATAGACACTATAAATGTATAGTGATTTAATTTTGTCTTAATAATGATCCCACTATATCCACAGATTTAATAGTTAGTGTCTTTAAATATTCACTTGATCATTTTTAGTAGTCTTTATAGATGATATTATTATATATTCAATGAGAAATGAAGATAATGAAGATCATTTAAGTATTTTTCTGAAGAATCTATGAAAGAATATTTTTTACGAAAAATTTATAAAGTGTAACTTTTGGATAAAGACTTCTTCATTTTTGTGTCATATTATCTCATGAAATGGTATATCAGTGGATTTTTCAATAGAAGAAGTAATTGAACATTTACCAAACAAACTACATTGACTCAGATGCATTGTTTTCATGGTTCTGTTGGATATCATTAATATGTTTTGATGAATTTATCAAGGATATCTAATCTACAAACTATGTTATCTAAGAAGTGATCTGAGTTCCTTTGGAAAAATGATTGTAAATACTTATAGTCAAAAGATAATTATTTCTTTTCTATGATGGGAATCATAAAAGATCCAATATTTCTAGATCTTCAATGGATCAATCCTGAAATTACAAAAGAATGGTATAAATATTATTTTCCTAAATTTGGTGTTCAACCATCTATCTATATAAATATTAAAGAGGAAGCATGTAAGATATACAATTGGAAAATAAGGAGAGGGGTGTTATATAGATTAACATTGATTATAGAAGAACAATAAGCCTTATGTACCATGTATGTGTCCAATTAATAACATATTTGATGATATATATGTTAGAATAATGTCAAAGTTCATCATTGTTGATTTATCATGGAAGTATAAATATTTAAAGTGATATAAAAGAGTATTTCTTGTTGGACAACATGAAAATAAAATTTAGAGATTTTGTATCTTAGTGTTTGGTATGTAATCATGATAAGGCTGAGAGATAATAGTATAAGGGGGTGTTAAAACCATTATGCATACCTTAGTTGAAATGGGAAAATAGAATCATGGATTTTGTCCTTGGACTCCATAAACCATCTAAATTCGACAATATGTATTGGGTAGTAGTCAATCACCCAAGAGATTCATCACAATTAATTTATATTATAGAAGAATTATATCTTGATTGGATTTCCAAAATATATTTTAAGGTAGTGTTGAGGCTGAAAGGATTCCCATAATCTATTGTTTCTGGTTAGGATCAAAGATTTACCTTAATGTTCTGGTGAAATGCTTTTCATGCTCTGGATATAGGGATGGGTTTTAGTATTGTGTATCATCATCCAAAAAAAGTTCAGTCTGATAGATCTATTCAAACATTAGAGGATATATTGAGGTCTTGTTGTATATATTCCAACATTGTATGGGATAAACACCTTCACCAAGATGATATTTTATGAAAATTAGCTTTCACTCATGATTTCACATGGCTCCTTATTTTCCCCCTTTTGATGTATATATATAACTCTAACATGGTGGGATGAATTTAGAGAAATAAAGGTATTAAAATACTATCTAGATGAATAAATGGAAAAAATTGTATGATCAATTAATTAACATGTCAAGGTAGCTCAGTGTTGAGAGAGATTATATTCCAATAATCAATGACAAGATGAAGAATTCGATATTCGAGAGATGGTATATTTTTGAATTTCTCCAAGGATGAATTGTATGAGATTTATATAGAAGGTAAAGAAAAACCCTATGCATATTTTTTCCATTTAGACTCTTGATTGGATAGGGACTATTTTTTATCAATTAGAAAATTCACCAAACCTCTCTTAAGTTCACGAAGTGTTCCATGTATCACTCGTGAGGAAGCACATCCATGATCCTACACATTTAATGAACTCAAAGGATTATCTAATAGAAAATTATCATTCTTATGATGAAAAACTGGTAGAAATATTGGATCATAGAGTTAAAGATCTACATAACAAGGATACTCTCCCGAATAATGTTTCATGGAGGAATTAAAAATTTGATAAAGACATATGGGAACATGAGGATGTGATAAAACAAATACATCCTCATTTTTTTTATATAAGAGTGACATAATTTTTAGGGAAAAAATATTCTAATGTGGTTATAATGTACCTCCACACTTTTTTATGAAATACTTGTTTTTAAATAAATTTATTTTTTTGGTAGCTTATTATAAAAGAAGCACTGAATATTAATGAACTGTAATACCTTTATAACCTTGCTGGTAAATTAGTATTATTATTACGAATAAAAAAATTTAAAAATTTATTTTAAGGTTATATATATATATCAAATTTATTGATAAAAATGTACTCAATTTTTAGTAAATTCAATATATGGATCATAAAAATAAATTTCTCTCAAAAATGTATTCTATTACCATTTTGAGAATATAAAATAATTAATATAAAATAATTATAACAAATAATATTTATAATATTTTTTTAAATATTCATATATTATATAAAAATCTCAAATTTTAATAATGTTATTTTTGGTAATTTTCTGGAATGATTTCTTTTTTTAATGAATAGTGAAAAATTCAGATTTCTATTGAATGCCGTAATTTCAACTAATGTGTTTATATTAAAACTTATTTTATTATAGGGTTATAAATTTAAAAGTATTTCATTTACATATAATCTAATTAAAGTAAATAGAATCAATTTTATGTTGATTTTCATAGTAAAAACATATCATTCATAAAAAAACATTCTTCTGGAAAAATGATTTTCATTGTGTGTTGAGATTTTAATTTAATAATAAATAAAAAACCTTCATTAAATTGATTTTAATAAAAATAATTCCATATTTCTTATTATTTGGATCAAATTTTGTAAAATGAACCCTTTTGATTTTTTTAGGAATGATAACTTTAGTATACATTTGTCACTACATCAAGGTTAATATGGTTAAAAGAGGATAATTTTTTTTCATAAGGATTTAAAATTTAGATAAAAAATTAATTTATTGTATTTTAATGATTTTATTTCACCCATAATCATCCATGTTTCTATTGTACTTTATCAGGACCTAGCCTTAAACATTACATAATCATTAATTAAGTTAATAATTCACATTGAGGATCTTTTCAAGTTTATAGTTTTAGAGAATTAGGACATAACTATTACATCTCAAAATATTACAAAGTAGACACTTCTACAAATTTTCCATTTATTTCACAATTTTTTTTGAAAAAAGAGTCATGTCTAGTTCCAGGTTTTAGAAAACATGACTTTTCCTTGATCCCATCCTTGACCCTATTCATCTTTAAGTCCTATGAAACATTTCAAAACATGGGATGAGCATAAAAAGGTGAATAAGGGTTATAAAACAAAGAAAGAAAACATTTGTTCATAAATACATACAAAACATGAACTCCTTTACTTACATCATGAGAAAATAAGATTTTATTAATAAGACATAGAAATCATAAATTATAAAGGTAACTTGTGGCATCCATAACATACTTACATTGTAGCTATCACAGCTATATTGGGAGTTACTATGGAATACCCATCACAGTATATTCCCTAAATCTCTTAGGAGAAACATCCACGTTTACCTCTATCATGTTACCCAATACATTGGAGAGCTATCTCGGGCTCAACTGCCCTAGGTTTATCACAGAACCACCCGTATACGTAAATAATGCCCATGAACCATAATAAGATCACAACACATAACATAAGCATAAAGGAAAGATAACATTTCCACATTGCAATAAAAAAATATCATTTCAAGATATTGATATAATAAATCTATTCTCAAAATAATTTTCAATACCAAAATACATAAAAAGAGTATATATTATTTATTTTTCCTTTTAAAAACATTACAGCTTGTTAAGGAAGTAAGAGATCAAATAATACTGGCGGCGGCGGAAAGGTCATTTTCACCGCTTACGTTAAAAAAAACTTTCCTTTTTGTCATTTAGTAAAATGATTCGTATAAAAATATTCCCTTTGAATGAAATTAAATGTCAAAGGGGTTTATACACCGTATAAAATAAAGTCGTGTATAAAACTAAATATGCCTCAATGAAAGGAGATTGAGACGAAGTCCCTTACGTCGTGTCCAACTTGACTCGATCGTTCTTTAATCTCCTGAATAATAAACTAAAGTTAATTTATACATTATTAATAACATTTTTCAAGTTTATTATTCCTTTTATATCACTTATTACCATGTTATAAACCTTATGTAATCATTTAAGTTAATAACGTTCATTTTGTTGATATTTGGTACTTGAGTAAAAAATGAACACCTTATATTTACAAGTTGTCCATGTGGTCCACAGTCCATTATATGCAGAATAAAATTCATTATTTATATATCACACATATCATATATATCTAGTATATATATATTTATAACATTACATATCATTTGGAGGTAAGAAATGAAATGCACCGTTCATGGAGATGGTAAGCCGTACGTACGCCGGAACGCTACTTTCATTTATATTTCTTATTTTAATGGAATTAAAACATAATGATACATAGGTATATTATAATTACAGTATAATATCATATATAATATCATTAACTCCATCCTTTATACTTCCCACATATGGAATTAATGATTCATATCACTTTGAGTGGGCGGTAGTCCGCACTTCCTCAAATGAAATTATCATGTTTACCTATAATGGAAACCATAAAGGTATGATATAAAAAAAACGGAAGCATGAATAAATCATAAAAATAATATATATCATAAATAAATATAGTTTCATCTTAATGGACACCATGATAGGTGTTAGGAGATAATAGAACAATCATCGTCTCGTGAGGCGTTAGTTTGCCATCCACATAAACAGTATGTTCTTCACCCATTAAAAGGAGGTGTGTGTAAGTGTAGTTCCAATAATTCTCATAAAAACATACTAGTATATTGAGGATACTGTTGTTGTTATAAAATAAAGGAATAAAAAGAGTTTAGGGGTTGGAGAAGTAAAAATAAAAGAAAAGAAGTTAAGAGAAACTGTTACCTTTAATTTGGGTAACTTCGTTTGGTTTGAACCAAAAGGACTTCTTAAAGTGACTTCTACCTAATTTAAGGCTTCTAAGAGGAGGATAGGGATTTAGGGAGATTAATTGGGAAGATTTTGGATGAGCCTAAATTCTTGATAGGTGTGAGGTATTGGTTAGAAGTGAGGGCTTTTATAAGCGGGAGGAGGGGCTCTTTAGTAAAGTGTGATAATATTATTTTATTATATAATGATATTCAGTTTCTAAAGGTCCAAAAATCATTAGAGTCAAAGATAGGATGACTCATGGTCGAAATAGAATCATCAAATAAGAATTGGACAAGTTTTGGATGTTATTTTAATATTTATAATCTTATTTATTTAAATGATTTATTAATGAGGTAAACACTGCATCATTACTGTGTCATAAATAATTTAATTTATTCGATATATAAAAATTATAAACAAATACCATGATGTAGAAAATATTTTTATCTTTTCAATGAAAATTTATAGTTCAAAAGATAATTTTTATAACCCATTTTAAAAATTAATTTACTAAAAGATATTTGTTTTTGTCATTTTTGCCTTTACTTTAAGTTAATTAATCTAAAGTGTCATTATCACTCCCAAGTGGCTCAATGGGGTCCCAAAATAGACCCAAGGATGACCATGGTCAGTCATTACTCATCCAATAAGGTTAGGATAAGTGTTAAGGTAATTTTGAATTATTACAATATTCTTTTTACCTTGAATTACCCTATTTACCTTTAACCGCGGTAAATAAAAGTCAAAAGTCACTATTCACAAAAAATTATTTTCATCTTATTGAACCAAATTTTACTTACTAATAACAACCATGTATGTTGGATTTTCGAAATTCAATTCACAGAAGTGGTAAAAGTTTATTTAAATGAAAAAGTTAGTTTTTAAGTACTACTAAGTGGTTTCACTATTCATCAAAAATTGATGTTTTTCCAAAAAATACCAAAAATTCATCCTAAGATATATTTTATATTCCGAATTGAAAAATGATGTCTATTTTTATAAATTAAAAAAATATAAGTGGAATTAATTAATTTAATATTAATTTCCTTTGTTAAAACAAATAGTGTGTTTTTAAGAAACAATAACTATCAAAAGTTTGTCACTTGTTTATGTTCAATTTCAAAGTGAAATTAATTCCAATGACCAAAATTGGATTAAAAGGTAAAAATATATTATAATTAAAATTTAAAACCAATTAAAAAGATAATATTACCATATAAATAAATTAGATTAAAACACAGTTTCGAATTAAAATACATTATTTTCCACTATTCATTTAAAAATGAACTTTATCGGAAAAATTCCAAAAATTTACACAAAGTAAATTTTGATGTCCCCATTATAAATAAGGATTTTTTTTGGTCAAATTTAATGTATTAAAGTGACCAAAACAATATTTAAAGAGGGTTCATCATTAAAAGGTGGTAAATCGAGCTTAAAATTAGATTTATTCACATTTTAAGCCTCTAACTTTTTATTGGATAAATGTAAATACATTTAACAAACATGTATAACAATATTGTAGTTATTTTTGTTCATTCTCGCCAAAAAAGGTCTATGAGTTAACTACCATTTAAAATAATAATATTATATTATTAGTGTGCAACGCAAGATTTCAAAGAAACTCGTTGTTGCATATCAGGTATGCTATCGAACATAGAAACCCCTTTAAAGTAAAAATAATATTTAATTCACAAATATTAATAAATATGAAATATGTCTTATTCTTTATTTACTTGGGATGGTACATCCTTCCCCCCTTTTGGGAATTGCATCCTTGTAATTTTACTTATCAAAATAAGTGGGGGTATTTTTCCCTCATTACCTTTTCAGATTCCCATGTTGCCTCTTCAACCATATGGTTTTTCCACAAAACCTTTACCTAGTGAATAACCTTATTCCACAACAATTTCTCTCTACGGTCAAGAATCTGAACTGGTTGTTCTTCATAAGAGAGATTCTCTTCCAACTAAACTACCTTTGGGCTCAAAACATGATATGGATCTGGTATATACTTTCTCAACTTCGAAACATGAAAACAAATTGTGTATTTTGGATAGACTTAGAGGTAAATACACTCTATACACAACTGATCCAACTTTCTCTAGAATTTCATAAGGTCCAATGAACCTCAGACTCAACTTTCCCTTCTTACCAAAACACATCACACTTTTCCATGGAGATACATTGAGAAAGAAATGATCACCTACCTCAAAAAAAAGATCTTCCTCCGGTTATCTGCATAACTTTTCTATCTACTCTGATCTATTCTCACGTGCTTCTGAATCAACTGAGCTTTCTCTGCCATCTATTCTACCAATTCTGGTCCTATAATCTTCCTTTCACCTACTTCATCCCAAAAATCTGGAGTTTGACAACGCTTTCCATATAATGCCTCAAATGGATCCATCTATATCTTGGAATGAAAACTATTATTATATAAAAATTCAACCAAAGAAAGATGTTGGTCCCAACATCCCTGATAATACATCGATCAAGAACGTAACATATCCTACAATGTATGAATTGTTCGTTCTGATTTTCCATTTGATTGAGGATGAAAAGTTGTACTAAAATTTAATTCAGTACCCAACGACTTCTGAAGGCCTTTCCAAAAGTTAGAAGTAAACCTGGGATCACGATCAAATACAATGGAGAGGGGAACTCCATGCAACCTGACTGTCTCTTTAACATACAAATAAGAATGTTGATCTAGAGACAATGTATCGCAAATAGGAAAGAAATGAGCAGATTTAGTCAATCGATCACCAGTAACCCAGATTGAATTATTACCTTGAGATGTCTTTGGTAATCACACAACGAAGTACATGGATATATTTTCCCATTTTCACTCTAGAAATGGTAAAGGATAAAACATCCCTTTCGATAATTGCCAATCTGATTTAACCTGCTGACAAGTCAAACACTTCACAGTAAAATCAGCAATATCTCTTTTCATTCCCTCCCACCAATAATACTCCCGGATATCTCTTTACATCTTAGTACTGCAAGGATGAACTGAAAACAGGGACCTTTGAGCTTCATATAACAACTCATTCTTCAACTGTGAATCACAAGGTACACATAATATCTTTCCAAATCTCAAGAAACAATCATTATCAATGTTAAATTCAGGAAACTTACCCTTCTGAACCAACTCTACCTTTTTCTGTAACTCACTATTTTCCTTTTGTGCTTGCTTAATTCTGTCTGATAGAGATGATCTCACTGACACCTGATACAAAATAGAAGAATTTTCTACACCAATAACTTCTATTCCAAAGTTTATCAAATCAAAAACCAAAGGATCTTATTCCAAACTTAACATGGTTAATGAAACATTCGTTTTTTGACTCAAAGCATCATCCACTTTATTTTCTTTTCCCGGATGGAAATGGATCATGAAATCATAATCCTTGATTAATTATAGACATCTACTCTGTCTCATGTTCAATTAATTTTGGGTGAATATATACTTTAAACTTTTTTGATCAATATATATTTCATATTTTACTCCATACAAATGATGCCTACAAATTTTTATAGCAAAAAAAAGCATCTAATTCCAAATCATGAGTAGGGTAATTTAACTCATGAGGTTTCAATTGACGTTAATCATAAGAAATTACCTGATCATTCTACATAAGGACACATCTAAGTCCTTTCAACGAAGCATCACTGTAGATAACAAACTCACCATTTCAGGATGGCAATGCCAAAACTGGAGCATTCACCAATCTTCTTTCCAATTCTTGAAAACAATCATCACATTCTTTTGTCTAGATGAACTTAACACCTTTTCGAGTTAACTTAGTCATTGGACTAGATAACCGTGCAAAAGTTTCAACAAAACTTCGGTAATAACCTTGAAAACCAAGAAAACTATGAATCTTGGTTATATTTGTGGGTCTTGGCCATTCTTAAACAACTTTTGTTTTAGTAAGATTAACCGTTATGCAATTTTTTGAAACAATGTGACCAAGGAAAGAAATTTGTTGCAACCAAAACTCACACTTTCTGAATTTTACATAAAGTTTCTTTTTCTTTTAAGGTTTGAAAGACAACCCTTAAATGAATTTCATGTTACTCTTTACTTTTAGAATAAACCAAAATATCATCAATGAATACAACCACAAACTTATCCAATAACTCATGAGAAATTCTATTCATAAGATCCATGAATACAACAGGTGCATTGGTTAAACCAAAAGGCATAACTACTAATTCATAATGTCCATATCTTATACTAAATGCGGTCTTCAGAATGTTTGCTTCCTTTAATTTCAACTGACGGTACCCCGATCTCAAGTCAATCTTCAAAAAATACTGAGTTCGCTGGAGCTGATCAAAAAAATCATCGATATGAGGAAAATGGTACTTATTCTTAATAGTGATGTTATTTAATGCTCTATAATCAATACAGAGTCCCATTGAACCATCTTTATTTTTAACAAACAATATAGGAGCACCCCATGGTGATGTGCTAGGTCGAATGAAACCTTTATCTAATAACTCTTGCAATTGATTATTTAACTCTAAAAGTTCAATTTGAGCCATTCTATAAGGGGGTTTTGAAATTGGCTTAGCATTAGGAACTAAGTCAATAGTAAATTCAACTTCCCGATCAGGTATAATACTAGGAAACTCATCATAAAAAACATCAAGGTACTCATTTACCACTAGCATATTATTAATCTGAACAGTTCCTTTGTTTTCAACAATATGTGCAAGGTAACATTCATTTCCATATTTTACTGGTTTCTCAGATTCCTGATATGTTATCAAAATCAAGGGTTCATTCTTGTATAAAATATGAAAATCATTCTAAAAAAAACATCTTTAGCTATGCAGTCAATCTTAGCATGATAAATAGAAATCCAATCCATACCCAAAATAACATCAAAGTCTACTAGAGGAAAAACAATAAGGTTTTCAGGTAGATTTTTTCCACACACAAGGACATGAATGTTCTTATGTTTTCTTTTTGTCTCAACATTTCCTCCAGGTGTTTTTACCGTAAGTTCGGAATTCATATCTTGAGATGGAATTCCCAATTTACTAGAAAAATTATCAGAAATGAAAGAGTGTGTAGACCCTGAATCAAAAAACACATTGGCATAATATAAACAAACAAACAATATACCTGATACAACTTCATTTGTTGGACCAACATCTACTGAAGTAGTTGCAAAGGATTTGACCACCCCTTTCTACTTGTATTCTAGATACTTTCCCTCAGTTGAGTTCTTGGTAGGACACTAATTTTCATAATGACCCATTTCATTACACTTAAAACATTTTACTAACTATAAATCATATTTTGTCTTACCATTACCCTGATCTTTTTCAGTGCAATGATGAGCATTATGTCCCATTTTACCACATCGGTATCACTTACCAGAATTCAAAAGAAATTCCCCAGCATTCTTTTTACCACAATTTTCACAAGCTGTAAACTTAATTTTCTTACCATCAAGATTTTTTGAAGAGTTCTTCCCTTTCGCCTACCACCTCGACCTCTTATTATATTGTTTTTCAAAGAACTCATGATCATTAGAAAACTCCATTTCCACCTTCTCTGCACAATGAACAAGTTTTTCATAACTTTTGAACTCATGATAAGCTAAATCCCTTCAATACTTTGGATTTAATCTTGAGTAAAAATGGTTGATTTTACTATCAAGATCTCATATGAAATTTTGAGCATACCTTTCCAGTCGAGTTAATTTTTCTTCATAAGCAGCCATTGAGTCATCCTACTACCTTAATTCTAGGAATTGTTTTTCTATACTAAGATGAACCAACTTAGGAATATATTTCTCAAGAAACATACCTTTGAATTCATCAAAATCAAGAGCATCAATCTCCTCATTATCCCTGATATTTTCCACCATCGACCACCACAGATCAACTTCACCTTCAAAATAGTAAACAGAGAGACTAATCTTTTGACGTTATGAATAACCCATGGCATCAAAAATCTTTTCTAGTTCTTTAATCCACCCCTATGCTAGCACCGGGTCAGATGATCATCTGGATGATAGGGGATGTTGCCTCATGAAATGCTCCATTACTGACATGTTTCTCTGTGTTTGATCTGGCTGATCTCATACCTGGATACCACCACCATTAATAGCCTGAGTCAATTGTGCCATCACTGCAACAAACTGTTTAGTTTTGATTCCGACCATCTCAGGTTGCTGATTTGGAAGGTTGTCTTCCTCCTAATGTTCTCCCAACATAGCTTCCTTGTTTCCTCTATAGAAAACCATTCTGAACACAGAAATATCTTCATCAAAGCAACATAGTAATATGTAAATGCTATATGATTTCAATATTAACATAAACTACATTATGAATACTAATTTAACAATACCCTAACTCTTAAAGTTATCTAAACCTACCTCTGATACCAACTGTAAGGACCTGACCTTAAACATTACATAATCTTGAATTAAGTTAATAATTCACATTGAGGATCTTTTTAGGTTTAGAGTTTTAGAGAATTAGTACATAACTATTACATCTCAAAAGATTACAAAGTAGACACTTCTACACAGTTTCCATTTTTTTCATAAAATCAAAATTCTTGAAAAAAAGAGTCATGTCTAGTTCCAGGTTTTAGACGGCATGACTTTTCCTTGATCCAAACCATGACCCTATCCATATTTAAGTCCTGTGAAACATTTCAAAACTTGGGATGAGCATAAAAAGCTTAGTAATGTTTATAAAACAAATAAAGAAAAAAATTTGTTCATAAATAAATACAAAACATGAATTCTTTTACTTACCTCATGAAAACATAATATTTTATGAATAACACATAGAAATCAAAAATTATAAAGGTAACTTGTGGCATCCATAACATACTTACATTGTAGCTATCACAACTAAATAGGGAGTTACTTTCAAATACCCATCATAGTATATTACCTAAATCTATTATGAGAAACATCTACTTTTACCTCCTCCACATTACCCAATGCATTGGAGAGTTATCTCGTGCTCACCCATCCTAGGTTTATCACAGAACCACCCGTATATGAAAATAATGCCCATGAACCATAACATGATCATAACACATAACATAAACATAAAGGAAAGATAACATTTCCACATTGCAATAACAAAATATCATTTAAAGATATTGAAATAATAAATCCATTATCAAAATCATTTTCAATACCAAAATACGTAAATGGATTATATGGTATTTATTTTTCCTTTTAAAAACATTACGACTTGTTAAGGAAGTCAAAGATCAAATAATACTCACGACGAAAGAAAGGTCGTTGTCACCGCTTACGTTAAAAAAATTTATTTTGTTGTTTAGTAAAATTATTTGTATAAAAATATTCCATTTGAATGAAATTAAAAGTAAAAGGGGTTTATACACCATATAAAATAAATTCGTGTGTAAAACTAAATATGCATCAATGAAAGGAGATTGAGATGAAGTCCCTTACCTCGTGTCCGACTTGACACGATCGTTATTTAATCTCCTAAATAATAATCTAAAGTAAATTTGTACTTGATTAAGAACCTTTTAAAGTTTATTATTCCTTTTATATCAATTATTACCATGTTATAAGCATTATGTAATCATTTTAGTTAATAACGTTCATTTTTTCGATATTTGGTACTTGAGTAAAAAATGAACACCTTAAATTTACAAGTTGTCAATGTGGTAAATTTTTCATTATATGCATAATGAAATTAATTATTTATATATAATATATATCATATATATCCAGTATATATATATATATTTATAACATTACATATCATTTGGAGGCAAGAAATTAAATGCACCATTCATGGAGACGGCAAGCCGTACGTGCGCATGAACTCTACTTTCATTTCTATTTCTTATTTTAATGGAATTAAAACATAATGATACATAGGTATATTATAATTTAGTATAATATCATATATAATATCATTAAATCCATCCTTTATACATCCCACATATGGCATTAACGAGTCATATCACTTTGAGGGGGCGGTAGTCCATACTTCCTCAAATGAAATTATCGTGTTTACCCATTATGGAAACCATAAAGGTATGATATAAAAGAAAAATACAGAAGAATTAAGAAAACATAATCATAATATATATCATATATAAATATAGTGTCATCTTAATGGCCACCATGATTGGTGGTAGGAGATAATCGAACAATCATCATCTTGTGAGGCGTTAGTTTTCCATCCACAGAAACAGTATGTTCTTCGCCCTTTAGATGGAGGTGTGTGTAAGTGTAGTTCTAATACTTCTCATAACAACATCCTAGTATATTGAGGATACTAGTTTTGTTATAAAATAAAGTAATAAAAAGAGTTTAGGGGTTGGATAAGTAAAAATTAAAGAATAGAAGTTAAGAGAAACTGTTACCTTTAATTTGGGTAACTTCCATTGGTTTGATCCAAAAGGACTTCTTGAAGAGCCTTCTTCTTAATGTAAGGCTTCTAGGAGTAGTATAGGGATGTAGGGAGATTAATTGGGAAAATTTTGGATGATCCAAAATGCTAGAGAGGTGCGGGGAATTGGTTAGAAGTGAGGTATTTTTATAAGGGGGAGGAGGGGCTCTTTAGGAAAGTGTGATAATATTATTTTATTATATAATGATATTTGGTTTATAAAGGTCCAAAAATCATTAGAGTCGAAGATAATATGACTCATGGTCGAAATAAAATTTTCCAATAAGAATTGGACAAGTTTTTTATGTTATTTTAATATTTATATTCTTATTTATTTAAATGATTTATTAATGAGGTGAACACTGCATCATTAGTGTGTCATATATAATTTAATTTATTCAATATCTAAAAATTATAAAAGAATATCATGATTTAGGAAATATTTTTATATTTCTAATTAATATTTATAGTCGAAAAGATAATTTATATAACCCCTTGTAAATATTAATTTACTAAAAGATATTTTTTTTGTCATTTTTGCCTTTACTTTATGTTAATTAATCTAAAGTGTCTTTATCACTCTCAAGTGGCTCAATGGGGTTCCAAAATAGACCCAAGGATGCCCATGGTCTTCCATTACTCATCAAATAATGTTATAACAAGTTTTAAGGTAATTTTGAATTATTATAATATTCTTTTTATCTTGAATTACCCTATTTACCTTTAACTACGGTAAATAAAAGTCAAAAGTTACTATTCACCAAAAAATATTTTCATCTTATTGAACCAAATTTTACTTACTAATAACAACTATGTATGTTATATTTTTTGAATTCAATTCAAAGAAGTGGTAAAATTTTATTTAAATGAAAAATTCTGTTTTTTTAACTACTACTAAGTGGTTTCACTATTCATCAAAAATTGAAGTTTTTCAGAAAAATACCAAAAATTTAGCCTAAGATATATTTGATATTCCGAATTTAAAAATTAGGACTATTTTTCTAAATTCAAAACATATGATTGGAATTAATTAATTTAAAATTAATTCCTATTGTTAAAACAAATAGCGTGTTTTTAAGAAATAATAACTATCAAAAGATTGACACTTGTTTATGTCCAATTTCAAAGTGAAATTAATTTCAATGACCAAAATTGAATTAAATGGTAAAAATATACTATAATTAAAATTTAAAACCAATTAAAAAGATAATATAACCATTTAAATAAATTATATTAAAACACAGTTTTGAATTAAAATACAATATTTTTCACTATTCATTAAAAAATGAACTTTATCAGAAAAATTCAAAAAATTTACAAAAAGTAAATTTTGATGTCCCAATTCTAAAGAAGGATTTTATTTGGTTAAATATAATGTATTAAAGTGACCAAAACGAGATTTAAATAAGGTTCGTCATTAAAAGGCGGTAAATCGAGCTTAAAATTAGATTCATTCACATTTTAAGCCTCTAACTTTTTATTGGATAAGTGTAAATACATTTAACAAACATTTATAATCATATTATAGTTAGTTTTTTTCATTCTTTCCAAAAAATGGCTAGGAGGTAACTACCATTTACAATAATAATATTATATTATTAGTGTGCAACGTAAGATTTCAAAGAAACCCGTTGTTGCGTATCGAGTACGCTATCGAACATAGAAACCCCTTTAAAGTAAAATTAATATTTAACTCACAAATATTAATAAATATGAAATATGTATTATTATTTTTTTACCTGTTATGTTACATACTTAATTCATCTTTCATTTCCCCTTGATAAAGCAATTTATATAGTTTTAAGTAATGAAAATTCCAAAAGTTCACTCACCTGACATTAATATCTCTATTGTCATTACATAATGATAGAAAGTGTATATGTTTGGTACTAACTGTTTATTTTAAGTATTAGTTAATATTATTTATTATTTTAATTTTTTTATGTTTATTTATGAAATAATTACCTTTAATGCTTATGTGATGCATACAAAAATATTTCTTCATTTTATAATATACATATATATATATATATATAAATATAATATTAAAATATTAAGAGTAATACATATTGGATGAAATACTGTGTTCCATAAATTCAGAAAAAAATATAAAAATTAAAGATGTTTGAGAGGTTTAAATTTTAATTCTATAACAATCTAGATGACTTTAATGTCGAAGTAAATTAATAGTTCAGAAAATGTCATTGATAATATTTTATAAGAGACAATATTTTATTAAATGATTTTAAAATTAAAAAAATAAAGTAATCTTCCTGTAACATCCCAATTAAGTAATGAATAATATATATTCTTTTCTATGTCTATTTTTGAATTAGATAGTGTTTTAGAGGCTTAAAATGAGAATTAATCCAATCTTAAGCATGAAATACACTAATAATTTTAAAAGATTGTTTTACTGCCTTTTGATGACAAACCTTTTTTAAATCAAACTTTTGAAAATTTTATAATCTCTATTTTTCAAAATAAACCTATTATTTATGATTGGGACATTGAAATTTACATTGGATAATTTTTTGGTATTTTTCTGACAATGTTCATTTTTAATGAATAGTGAAAAATACTGCATTTTTCATCAAAACTGATTTTTCATCTAATTTAATTATATGGTTAGATTATATTTTTAATTGGTCTTAAAGTGTAATTAGAATATATTTTTACCATTTAATCCAATGGTGCTCATTATAATTAATTTCACTTTGGAATTAGGCATAGACAAGTGCCAAACTTTTCATAGATATTGTTTAAAAAATACCCGCTATTTGTTTTGACAACGTGAATTATTTTTAAATTAATTATTGAAATTTCTATGTGTGGAATTTGGTAAAAAATATTCCATATTTGGAATCATAAGGTCCATATTATGTAACTAATACTCTTTTTTTTTGGACATTATGAACAGTAAAGATGGTAATTAACTTTAATTATCTTGATTAATTAGTAATCGGGTAGGTAAGCATATTAAGATAATACCATAATAATAAAAAATGACCCCAAAATGTGTCCTAATTCCACTTTTTGTGTCATTGACGACCATGAGATTCTTTGTGCCAAACTTAGGGACCCCATGGAATCACTTTTGGGTGAAAGTGACACTTTATCATTTTATTTTTAAAGAAAGGAGAATATCACTAAAGAATGTATCACCCGAGTAAAAAAATTTTAGTTTTTTCTGTGTAAGTGATATCCTAGACTATAAATATTCATTGTAACGATAAAACAATTTCCTACATCATAGTATTTTTTTTATAAATTTTATATATTTTATAAATTAAAATTTTTTTATGGCACCATGATAATGCAACGATTACATCATTAAAGAACAATTTAAATAAAATGAAAAGGTAATGTAATATCTAAGAATTAAACTTGTCATAAACCTATTGTATGAGTATATTTAGAACCCCTATCACTATATCCTCGAAATATATGAATGTGGGACCTTTAAAATCTGAAACTCATTATATAATAAATTAACATTTCTTGAATTTCCAAGAGTGCCTCTCCTCCTTCTTATAAAAGGCCCCCACCTCTACCTCCTTACCCACACTTCTCAAGCCATTGGCTCGGACAAGGTCTTCTCATTTTATCTCTACACATCCCTATATTCATCCTATAAGCCTTACCTTAGGCATAAATCTCTTCAAGAAACCATTTTGGTTCAAACCAAGAGGAGTTACCCGATTTAAGGGTAATGTCTTCACTTGTGTTCTTTTGTTTTATTTTGCTTCTCAAACTCCCTAAACTCTTTTTATTCATTTATTTTTTAACAAAAACAGTATATTAAATATACTAGGATGTTTTTATGTGAATTATTCGATCTACAATTACACACACCTTCATCTAATGGTTAAAGAACATACTGTTTCTGTGGATGGAGAATTTCTGCCTCAAGAAACGATAATTGTTCAATATTATTTTAACAACTTTATAGGTGGCCATTAAGATGTCACTATATTTATATATGGTATATAATATGTTTATTTTCTCTTTATTCTACTGTATTTTTCATTTATGGCATACCTTATGGTTTACATTATGGGTAAACACGATATCTTCATTTTAGGAAGTGAGGACTACCGTCCCCTCAAAGTGATTTGATTCGATAATGCCATATGTGGGATGTATAAGGGATGTAGTTAATGATATTATACTGGAATTATAATATACCTTTATATCATTATGATTTCACTCCATTAAGTAAGAAATAGAAATGAATGTAGCGTTCATGCGTACGTACGGCTTACCGTCTCCTTGAATGGTGCATTTCATTTATTACCTCTAAATGTTATGTAATATTATAAATTCATGTATATACTGGATATATATGATATATATGATATCTACATCATGAATATAATTTTGGATATAATGAACCTTTGACCACATGAACAACATGTCATTATAGAAGTCCATTTTTGGCTCAAGTTCCAAAGATCGAAAAAACGACCATTATTAACTTAAATAATTACATAGTGTTCATAACATGGTAATAAGTGATATAAAAGGAATGATGAACTTGAAAAAGGTTCTTAAGCAAGTAGAAATTAACTCAAGTTTTTTATTTAGGAGATTAAAGAGTGATCGAGTCAAGTAAGACCCGAGGTAAGGGACTTCATCTCAATCTCCTTTCATTGAGGCATATTTTGTTTTATACACAAATTTCTTTTATACGGTGTATAAAACCCTTTGACTTTTACGTTTATTCAAAAATAATATTTTTTATACGAAGTGTTTTACTAAATGAAAAAGGGAATTCTTTCCTCGTACGTATTCGGCGACAACGACTTCTCCACCGCCGTGACCATTATTTAAGTTTCGGCTTCCTCTACAAGCCATACTTTTTTTAAATGAAAAATAAATACCATGTTTTACTTTTCTTTTATTTTTGTATTGAAAATGGTTTTGATAATGTTTTTATTATATCAATGTTTTGTATTGATATCTTGTGATTGAAATGTGGAAATTTTATGTTTTTTTATACATGTTTTATGTGATACGATTATGTTATGGTTCTTGGGCATTGTTTATGAAGACGAGTGATTCCATGATTAACTAAGGGCGGGTGAGCCCGATATAGCTCTCCAATGTATTGGGTAACGCGAAGGGGTTAAACTCTAAGGTTTATCTGAATATATTTAGGGAATATGCTGTGATGGGTATTCCAAACGTAACCATGAGGGTTAATCCCTATGTAAGAATGTTATGAATGTATCAAGTTACCTTTATGTCTTATGATTTCTATGATTTATTCATGATTTGATGAGGTATGTTAAAGTGCGTATGTTTTATGAGTAAAGTATGATTTCATTAATTCTCATGTCTACATGGACTAATGTTTTCATTTCGTACTTTCATATCCCTTACTGAGATTTTTATGCTCATCCCAAGTTTTTGAAATGTTTTCCACAGGTCAAGGGAAAAGTACATGATGTGATGATAGTGTCAAGGAAGTGTCATGAAAGAATACTTGTTTTGTTTTAAATATGTTTCATTTGATGGGAAAAGTGAATATTTTCTTTAATGTAACCACCTTGTTTAAATGTGGAATGTAATGCATGATTTATGATCTAATTCTGTAAAACTCTAAACCTGAAAAGATTCTCAATGTGTAATCTTGTAATAACTCAAGATTAAGTAAGGTTTAAGGCTGAGGCCTTATAGTTGGTATCAGAGGTCAGTTTATATAACTTTAGAAGTTAGAATTCTATTAAATTATTATCCAAAAATATTTTTTTATGGTCAAATTGAAATGATATAGCATTTGAAGGTTACCCTATTGCTTCATCTAAGACATGTTTGTTCAGAATGGTTTTCTGCAGAGGAAACATTGAAGCAATGATAGGAAAAAATACAGAAGGAAATGACCTTTTGATTCAGCATCCTGAGATGGTCAGAATTTGAACTGAACAGTTTATTGTAGTATTGGATCAATTGACTCAAGCGATAAATGGTGGTGGTATCCATGCTGAGATCAGCCAGATCAACCGCAGAGGAATATGTCAGTGGTGGAACATTTCATGAGGCAACATCCCCCATCATTCAGTGGATCATCTGACCCTGTGCTAGCTGAAGGGTGGATTAAAGCACTGGAGAAGATTTTAGATGTCATGGGGTGTTCAGACAATCAAAAGGTTAGTCTTTCAATTTACCATTTGGAGGGTGAAGAAGATCAGTGGTAGTCGATGGTTAAAAATATTAGGGACACTGATGAGATTGATGCTCTTGAATGGGATGAATTCAAAGGTATGTTTCTTGAGAAGTATTTTCCTAAGGCTGTTCGACTTAGGATGGAAAAAAAATATTGGAATTGAGGCAAGAGGATGACTCGGTGGCTGCTTATGAAGAAAGGTTCACTCGATTGGCGAGTTATTCTCCAAATTTTATCCGAGACCTTGATAGTAAAATCAATTATTTTTAATCAGTATTAAAGCTAAAATATCGAAGTGATTTAGCTTCTCGCGAGTTCAAGAGTTATGAAAAGCTTGTTCGATGTGCCGAGAAGGTGGAAATGGAGTTTTCCGATGATCAAGTGTTCTATAAAAACCAACAGAAGAAGAGACCGAGGTGGCAGGAGAAAGGGACGAATTCTTCAAAAAGGTCTGATGGTAAGAAAACTAAGTTTCCAGTTTGTGATAAATGTGTTAAAAGGCATGCTGGGGAATGTCTTCTAAATTCTGTAAAGTGCTACCAATGTGGTATGATGAGACATAAGGATCGTGATTGCACTGAAAAAGATCAGGGTGATGGTAAGACCAAATTTTATTTACAATTAGTGAAATTTTTTCAAGTGCAATGAGATGGGTCACTATGAAAACGAGTGTCTGACAAAGAGATCGAGTGATGGGAAGCAGTTAGACTACAAGCTAAAAGGGGTAGTGAAGTCCTTTGCAACTACTTCAACAGATTTTGGGCCATCAAATGAAGTGGTATTAGGTACTTTGTTTTTTCAGATTATGACAGTGTGTTTTTAGATTCAGGGTCTACAAATTCCTTCATCTCTGAAAACTTTTCTAGTAAAATGGTAATACCATCTCAATAAATGAATCCTGAACTTGTGATAAAAATACTTGGGGGAAATTTTGAGGAAAAAATAATTTATAAGAACCTTCCTATCCTTATCTGTGGAAAGAACCTACTTGAAAACTGTATTGTTTTACCTCTAGTAGAGTTTGATTTTATCCTGGGTATGGATTGGCTCTCTATTTACCTTGATAATATTGATTATAGAGCTGAAGAAGTTTCTTTTCAGAAAGACTTTCAGTTTGTGTACAAGAATGAACCCTTACTGTTGATAACATATCAAGAGGCTGAGAAACTTGTAAAAGATGGAAGTGAATGTTACCTTGCACATATTGTTGAAAACAAAGGAACTGTTCAGATTAATGATGTGCTAGTGGTAAATGAGTATCCTGATATTTTTACTGATGAGTTGCCTGGAATAATAACAGATCGGGAAGTTTAATTTACTGTTGACTTATTTCTTGATGCTAAGAAAATTTCAAAACCCCCTTATCGAGTGTATCAAATTGAACTCTTAGATTTGAAGGAGAAATTACAAGATTTGTTAGAGAAATGTTTTATTTGACCTATCACATCACTATGGGGTGCTCCTATCTTATTTGTTAAAAAGAAAGATGGTTCAATGAGACTTTGCATTGATTATAGAGCCTTGAATAACATCATTGTTAAGAACAAATATCTTTTTCCTCATATCGATGATTTGTTTGATCAGAGGGAGCTCAGTATTTTTCAAAGATTGACCTAAGATCGGGGTACCATCAGTTGAAGGTAAAGGAAGAAGATATTCCGAAGACCGTGTTTCGTATAAGATATGGACATTATGAATTTGTAGTTATGCCTTTTGGGCTAACCAATGCACCTGCTATATTCATTGACCTTATGAATAGAATTTTCCATGAGTTCTTGGATAAGTTTGTGGTTATTTTCATTAATGATATTTTGATGTTTTCTAAAAGTAAAGAGGAGCATGAAAGACATTTAAGGGTTATTTTGCAAACCTTAAAATAAAATAAATTGGATGGGGAATTCAGCAAGTGTGAGTTTTGGTTGCAACAAATTTCTTTCCTTGGTCACATTTTTTCTAAAGATGAAATAACTGTTGATCCTGTAAAAACAAAGGTTGTTGAAGAATGGCCAAGACCCACAAATGTAACCGATATTCGTAGTTTCCTCGGTTTGGTAGGCTATTACCGACGGTTTGTTATAAATTTTTCCCGGTTATCTAGTCCAATGACTAAGCTAACTCGGAAGGGTGTTAAGTTTATCTGGACAAAATAATGTGATGATTGTTTTCAAGAATTGAAAAGAATATTGGTGAATGCTCCAATTTTGGCACTACCTTCCAGGAATGGTGAGTTTGTTATCTACAGTGATGCTTCATTAAAAGGAATTGGTTGCGTCCTAATGCAGAATGATCAGGTAATTGCTTATGCTTCACGTCAGTTGAAAACTCATGAGGTAAATTACCCTACACATGATTTGGAATCAGTTGCTGTTGTTTTCTCTTTAAAAATTTGGAGGAATCATTTGTATGGAGTAAAGTGTGAAATATATACCTATCACAAAAGTTTAAAGTAGATATTCACTCAGAAAGAATTGAACATGAGATAGAGGAGATGGCTAGAATTAATCAAAGATTATGATTGTACAATTCATTACCATCCGGGAAAAGAAAATAAAGTGGATGATGCTTTGAGTCAAAAAAGTAATGCTTCATTAACAATGTTGCATTTGGAACGTGATCCTTTAGTTAAGGATTTGATGAACTTTGGCATAGAAGTTGTTGGTGTAGGATGTCATTCTATTTTGTTTTAGGTATTAGTGAAATCTTCTCTATCAGACATAATTAATCAAGCCTAGAAGCAAGACAATGAGTTGCAGAAAAGGGTAGAGCTGGTTCAGAAAGGAAATTTTCCTAAATTCAACATTGATAATGATTGTGTTTTGAGATTTGGGAAGAGATTGTGTGTGTCGTGTGATTCACAGTTTAAGAGAGAGTTGTTATGTGAAGCTCATAGTTCTCCGTTTTCAGTTCATCTAGGCAGTACTAAGATGTATAAAGATCTTCGATAGTATTACTGGTGGGATAGAATGAAAAGTGATATTGTTGATTTTACTATGAAGTGTTTGACTTGTCAACAGGTTAAAGCCGAGCGGCAGTTACCGAAAGGGATTCTTCGGCCTTTACTAGTGTCAGAGTGGAAATGGGATAATATATCCATGGACTTCATGTGGGATTTCCGAAGACACCTCAAGGTAATAATGCAATCTGGGTTATTGTTGATCGCTTGACTAAATCTTCTCATTTCCTTGATATACGAGATACTTTTTCCCTAGATCAACTTTCTCGTTTGTATCTTAAATAGATAGTCAGGTTACATGGAGTTCCCCTCTCCATTGTATCTGATCGTGATCCTAGGTTCACTTCTAACTTTTGGAAAGGCCTTCAGAAGTCATTGGGTACTGAATTAAATTTTAGTACAGCTTTTCATCCTCAATCAGATGGGAAGTCAGAACAAATGATTCAGACTTTGGAGGATATTCTACGTGCTTGTTCGATGGATTATTAGGGAAGTTGGGACCAACATCTTTCTTTTATTGAGTTTTCTTATAATAACAGTTTTCATTCCAGTATACAGATGACACCATTTAAGGCATTATATGGGAATCAGTGTCGAACTCCTGCTTTTTAGGATGAAGTGGGTGAAAGGAAGTTGATGGGACTTGAATTTCTAGAAGATTTGGACGAAAAAGTTCAGCTGATATAGAAACACATGAGAACAGCTCAGATCAGGCAGAAAAGTTATGTGGACAAAAGGAGGAAGGATCTCTCTTTTGAGGTAGGTGATCATGTCTTCCTCAAAGTTTCACCATGGAAATGTGTGATGCGATTTGGTAAGAAAAGAAAAGCTGAGTCCAAGGTTCATTGGACCATATGAAATTCTGGGGAGAGTTGGACCAGTTGCATACCGAGTGGCTTTACCTCCAAGTTTATCTCAGGTACACAATGTTTTTCATGTTTCAATGTTATGGAAGTACATGCCAGATCCATCTCATGTTTTGAGTCCAGAGGTAGTTCATTTGGAAGAGAATATATCTTATGAGGAACAACCAGTCTAGATTATTGACCACAGGGAGAAAGTGTTACAGAATAATGTGATTCATCAAGTAAAGGTTTTGTGGAAAAACCACATGAGTGAAGAGGCAACATGGGAATCTGAAAATGCCATGAGGGATAAATACCCCCACTTATTCGATAAGTAAATAAATTGCGGGGACAAAATTTTCTAAAGGGGAGAAGGATGTAACATCCCAAGTAAGTAATTAATAATAGATATTCTTATCTATGTCTATTTATGAATTAGATATTTTTTTAGAGGCTTAAAATGAGAATAAATCCAATCTTAAGCATGAAATACACTAATACTTTTAAAAGATTGTTTTACTGCCTTTTGATGGAAAACCATTTTTAAATCAAACTTTTGACAATTTTATAAGCTCTATTTATAAAAATAAACTTATTATTTATTATTGGGACATTGAAATTTACATTGGATAATTTTTTGGTATTTTTCTGACAATGTTCATTTTTTAATGAATAGTGAAAAATACTGCATTTTACATCAAAACTGTTTTTTTCATCTAATTTAATTATATTGTTAGATTATATTTTTAATTGGTATTAAAGTTTAATTAGAATATATGTTTACCATTTAATCCAATGGTGGTCATTATAATTAATTTCACTTTGGAATTGGGTATTAACAAGTGCCAAACTTTTCATAGATATTGTTTAAAAAAACCCGATATTTGTTTTGACAACGGGAATTATTTTTAAATTAATTATTGCAATTTATATGTTTTTAATTTGGTAAAATTGATTCCATATTTTTAATAATAAGGTCCATATTATTTAATTAAGATTCTTTTGTTTTTGGACATTATGAATAGTAACGACGGTAATTATATTTAATTATCTTGATTAATTAGTAATCGGGTAGTTAAAGATAATAAAATAATATCCGAATAATAACAAGTGACCCAAAAATGTGTCCTAATTCTACTGGTTGTGTCATGGCCAACCATGGGATGCCTTGTTCCAAACTTAGGGACCCCATGGAATCACTTTTGGGTGAAAGTGACACTTTATCATTTTATTTTTAAAGAAAGGAGAATATCACTAAAGAATGTATCACCCGAGTAAAACATTTTTAGTTTTGTATGTGTAAGTGATATCTTAGACTGTAAATAGGAATTGGAAAGGTAAAACGATTTAATACATCATAGTATTTTTTTTATAATTTTTATACATTAAATAAATTAATTTTTTTATGGCACCATGATGATGCAGTGATTACATCATTAATGAACGATTTAAATAAAATGAAAAGGTAATGTAATATCTAAGAATTACACTTGTCAAAAACCTATTGTATGAGTATATTTCGAACCCTTATCACCTTATACTTGAAATATATGAATGTGGGACCTTTAAAATCCGAAACTCATTATATAATAAAGTAACATTTCTTGAATTTCCAAGAGTGCCCCTCCTCCCTGTTATAAAAGGCCCCCACCCCTACCTACTTACCCACACTTATCAAGCCATTGGATTGGACAATATATGATTGTTTTATCTTTAAAAATACCTCTATTCATCCTATAAGCCTTACCTTAGGCAGAAATATCTTCAAGAAACCCTTTTGGTTCAAACCAAGAGGAGTTACCCGATTTAAAGGTAATGTCTTCACTTGTGTTCTTTTGTTTTATTTTGCTTCTCCAACCCCCTAAACTATTTTTATTAATTTATTTTGTAACAAAACCAGTATCTTAAATATACTAGGATGTTTTTATGTAAGTTATTCGAGCTACACTTACACACACCTTCATCTAATGGTTAAAGAACATACTATTTATTTGGATGGAGAATTTCTGCCTCACGAAACGATGATTGTTCAATATTCTTTTAACACCTTTAAAGGTGGCCATTAAGATGTAAATATATTTATATAAGATATATAATATGTTTATGTTTTCCTTATTCTACTGTATGTTTCATTTATGGCTTACTTATGGATTCCATTATGGGTAAACATGATATCTTCATTTTAGGAAGTGCGGACTACCGCCCCCTCAAAGTGATTTGATTCGTTAATGCCGTATGTGGGACGTATAAGGGATGGAGTTAATGATATTATATATGATATTATACTGGAATTATAATATACCTTTATATAATTATTATTTCACTCCATTAAGTAAGAAATTAAAATGAAAGTAGCGTTCATGCGTACGTATGGCTTACCATCTCCATGAACGGTGCATTTCATTTATTACCTCTAAATGTTATGCAATATTATAAATGCATGTATATAATGGATATATATGATATATATGATATCTATATCATGAATATAATTTTGGATATAATTAACCTTTGACCACATGAACAACATTTAATTATAAGAAGTCCATTTTTGGCTCAAGTACCAAAGATCGACAAAACGACCGTTTTTAACTTAAATAATTACATAGTGTTAATAACATGGTAATAAGTGATATAAAAGGAATTATTAACTTTAGAAATTTTCTTAAGAAAGTATAAATTAACTCAAGTTTATTATTCAGGAGATTAAAGAGTGATCGAGTCAAGTCAGACCCAAGGTAAGGGACTTCGTCTCAATATCCTTTCATTAAGGCATATTTTGTTTTATACACAACTTTATTTTATACGGTGTATAAACCCATTTGAATTTTATGTTTATTCAAAATCAATCTTTTTTATATGAATAATTTTAATAAATGACAAAAGGGAATGTTTTTGTCATCCGTATGCGGCGACAACGACTTCTCCGCCGCCGTGACCATTATTTGAGTTTCGGCTTCCTCTATAAGCCATACTTTTTTTAAATGAAAAATAAATACCATGTTTTACTTATATTTTATTTTGGTATTTAAAATGGTTTTGATAATGTTTTTATTATATCAATGTGTTGTGTTGATATCTTGTGATTGAAATGTGGAAATTTTATGTTTCCTTTATGTATGTTTTATGTGATACGATTATGTTATGGTTCTTGGGAATTGTTTATGAAGACTGGTGGTTACGTGATAAACTAAGTGTGGGTGAGCCCGATATAGATCTACAATTCATTGGGTAATGTGAAGGGGTTAAACGCTAAGGTTTATCCGAAGAGATTTAGGGAATATACAGTGATAGGTATTCCAAACGTAACCATGAGGGTTACTCCCTACGTAAGAATGTTATGAATGCCTCAAGATTCCTTTATGTCTTATGATTTCTATGATTTATTCATGATTTGATGAGGTATGTTAAAGTGCTCGTGTTTTATGATTAAAGTATGATTTCATTAATTCTTATGTATACATGGACTAATGTTTTCATTTCGTACTTTCATATCCCTTACTGAGATTTTTATGCTCATCCCAAGTTTTTGAAATGTTTTCCCCAGGTCAAGGGAAAAGTACATGATGTGATGATAGTGTCAAGTAAGTGTAATGAAAGAATCCATGTTTTGTTTTAAATATGTTTCCTTTGATTGGAAAATTGAATATTGTCTTTAATGTAACCACCTTGTTTAAATGTGGAATGTAATGCATGATTTATGATCTAATTCTCTAAAACTCTAAACCTGAAAAGATCCTCAATGTGTAATCTTGTAATAACTCAAGATTAAGTAAGGTTTAAGGCTGGGGCCTTATACTTACAATTTAATGAGATATTTTTATAATATTAACATGTCTATTTATGAATATCTTTTTATTTTATTGTTGCATTATTGACTCTTAATGAGTAAAAAACTATACTATTATTGTAATTATCTGAAAGATTATCATTGGGTTAAAACAATGCGATGAGAGATAAAATATCACATACACTTATATATATTTTATTTTCTAAAATTATTTAATGTTATTCACATACATTATTCTAAATATTTCAATACAGAGTATTCTTTTTTCTAAAAGTCATATTATTTTCATAATTTAAAAATTCCATGACCGCCCCTCCTGTCAATTGTAAAAGGAAAACTATTATCGTATCCTCATCAAAAATTAATATCCTTATAGATCATCAAATAAAACCCAGAATACCTTCTTCTATTACTTCAAAATATCATTCATATTATGGCTATTCCAAAGGTTAATACACTCAAGGAATAAACTTCATGCCAAAAGTTTAATTCTGAATGAAAAGATATAACCCATAACTTATCAATTTGAATTTCTTTTCCTTTATAATTAACCAAAATTTAAGTTATTAATCATAAAATAGTAACTTAAATATACTCCATATACATAAATCCTAATATGATCATGATAACATTGTTATCTACCTTCTATTTAATCAAATAGGAAGTAAACTTATCACTCTTGCATACATGTGCCCTACAACCACCACGTAGAGATACAATTTATTTTACATCACCTAAATTAATGTATTATTATTATGATTGATTTAAATATTTTATATGGTATTAATGAAATAATAATTATTCTACAATTAATATATAAAATATACCTTCTTAGATTTTAATTCTTCTAAAAAATGAGAATGTCGCTTGTGCATACATATTGACTACAAAATATAGTAAGTGATGTGACTTGTTTTTCATTTCAATTTTAATATGATAATAATAATGATATATTTAATTAAAATATATGTTATAAATGATATACAAATTATTCTACAAATGTGAACTTTTTTTCCTTTCTTTTTTTCCATATGTCAAAAATTGGAATAACAGTTCTGGCATCTGTACGACCTACCATCTCCATGAACATTGTAATTCATATTCCATCTTGGTATTTTATGTATAATTTATATATATATAATAAATATATATTCCATTCAAATTGTGATTATATATATATATATATATTAGGACCATGATAAAATTACAAGGACCAAAACTAATAATCTAAAACTCTCATAAAATATAGAACAATTAAACACCTAAAAATGATTATATTAATAAGGAAATATTAATATATGGTTGTTAGAAAGTTATAATTTGAAAACATGTGATATTATGAGTATATACATTCCTATTTTGTATGAATGTTGTAAATTTCAATTTTTGTTACAAGAGTTTATTTCACTTATGAACAATGTTGATCTTGTAGAAGGGGATTTATTTTATAATCTAATTTTTTCAGGATTATTTATGATTAATTTTATTCCAGAGAAATTTTATGATTTACCTCTCATTAAAATCATTAATATTCCTATAATATATTTGTTTCTAGTGATTATATGAATTTTATTTAATTTTACTCAATTTAAGAACCCAAAATACAGATGGAATGATTTTATGTAATTGCCAAAATTATTTCATTCATCAATTAAAAATCATTTTCTTCCATGTCCATATATTTATAATAAAATATTTAATGTTTTTAATTTTCTATTAAAATAGTTTAATGTCATAATTACTCTTGGAATAATTTTTAAATAATTTTTAAAGATGAATATTTGTAACTTTTTTTATACATGGTACTTTTTGACATTTTTTACAAAAATGGGAAAGAACTTTTTATTTTATGTTATATTAAATGAATATAATTTACATGTGTCATGGCTCCTCAATGATTTGAATATTTATCAAAAAAATTCAAAGTTTCCTTTTCTGATATTTTTTGATTTTAAAAAATTCATTTTGAATTGAAATGTGTATTCTCCTTGAGGAATGTTCATGTGATCTTTTAATGAAACTTTTCTTCAAATTTGACATCATTAGATGATAATTATATTTTACCAGTGATATTGTCAAGTTATAAACCCATTATTATTTATTTGGATAGTTTATAATTATGATGACATGATCTTTAATAATCCATTTTCTTTTCCATGGTTTATTCTATGTTAGGATGATGAACTGTTAATGAAACTGGTTTTTACCTAGGTTATGCAATAATTAAATTGTTCTGAAACACATTTTATTTTATGAAGTTATGATATAATGAATGTTTTATGATTTTGTAGACCTTATATATGGTTTTCCATATCTGACTGGGGTTCCCAAAATTTTTCATCCCTATAATGAATATAGTAATGATTGATATCTAATGAGATAATCAACACTCAATTGAGGAGTTAACCCAACTCAGTAAAGAAATAAATCCACATCGATAGTATTTGGAGTGAACCATGAGGAATATGATGGAATGGGGAGTGAACCAAAACTAATTTGATTGTATTGAAACTGATAAATAAATATTAATGAAATGATTCTATATGCTTATGTGTATTCCACAATATTATTCATTGTACCGATTTTATGATATCATGGATCATAATATTTGATAAAATTATGATTCATCTATTTTGACATGAATATTTTATTCATTGACTCATGATTTTGATCTAGATATACATGGTATGGTTTTCAAAGTTAATGTTTACATCCTCACAACATTATTCCCATTTTAATAATTTCTGATAATTGATATCTCATTTTTTTACCCTTACTAGGAATCCGATCACCCCAATTCATATGTCTCCTCTACCTAATTTTTTATGAATTATTTTAAATATTATATGTCTATGAAGATTAATAGTTATGAATAATAATACTTTGAATTTTTTAGATCTCATAGGAACAGTTTTATTGTGTGTCCTAGTTTCTAAAAGTACTAGTGCATTATGATTTTTTTTAGATCATAATGCAATGTATTTAATATTCATATAATACTATCTAAAATAAAAATTTGAAAAATATGGGTCACTATACCACATTACCAATAAACATATCCAAGAAGATGTAATTTTGGAAAAATTAATTTTGTTAAAACATTATAATTTCCCATCCCAAATAATATTACTCGAGCTAGAGTGGCACATGGAATCATATGCACCTTCAAATGAATAAGATGTTGCCCACTAATAGCGAGGTTCTGAATTATATTAATGGGGATACAATACCCATGATATCATTCAATATAATAAAAAAAACACAATGGAATAAAATAAGAAATTATATAATGAATATCATGGAATGTATCTCAAGAAACATAGAAAAATAATTGAAATAACATATGGTGTTAGGTCAAAAAGGAGTATAAGAAAAAAAGTAAATTTCCAGTACATCGTGGAGTCCCTCAAGAGTACATATTGGTACTACAATAAACACTATTATCCATATCCTATATCCTTATCACATAGGTCTTACCCATTAATGTATGTCATACAATGAATTTGGTACACGCATCGAGATGCCAATGTGCGGGTTGATTATAAAACTAGTAGGATACCACTAATTCTTCTTTTTCACTAGTTCACATGATTTTATTAAATGATAATAAAAAAAATAATAAATTCATTAATATAAAATAACATAACATGTTGTTTTGTTAAAATAATCCTTCCAAAAAATTAACCATACATACATTATCTCTATGCCTTTATGATAAGCATAAATAATGTCATTATCTTGGTTAACCTAAAAGACTCAAAGTTTCACTTTGAAACCCCAAGGTTATGAGTATTGAGTTAAGTAATAATAATTATTTTGATGTTATTAATATTTCCATAATTTTTTATATACCCCTTTACTTATTTTCTATGAAAAGTCCACAATTTGGGTGAAATATTCATTATTTTTAAATATTAAATATAATTTTTGAGAACTATTCAGATTAATCTAGATTCAAGTAAATTTGATTTTTTAATCATAACTATAATACTAATAATCCAAATTGCACGATTAATATTTTTAGGATTCCTTATTGAATTTCCAATATATCATTAGAAGGAATCATTGGACAATTCTGCCATTTGAAGGGTCATATGATCCACACAAGAAGGACCAAAGAATCAGTGAAAAAACTAGACCAGCGATGAAGATTGAATTACTGGGCTCCATTTAAAAGTCCAAAATCATTGATTCTTCATCAAAATTCGGGGAACAGAACCATTCAGATTGGATGAAAATTTTTGGTCCCAAATCAATAAAAAGGGTCCCAAATGATTCTATGAAGTCCAACCCACCATTCTGTCTGGGAATTAAAACCAACACACATATATTGAACTTTATCCTAATATAGGAATCCATTAAAGCTAAGATTTTTCATTGTGAAAGGGAAGATATAGTTGGCCTACTTTTTATAAGAAATGGTTCTCATTTGAGGGCATCTTCATATTAAAAAAACCAATTCACATTTTGGCCTTCAAAAAAGTGTTGATAAAAATGGATAGCTGCATACTATTTTTTAAAAAAATCCATTTAATTTTCTAAAAAAGTATGATGGCCACCAAATTTTGAGGTAGAATAGTAGAAATCAATATCTAAAACTTTTAATAAAATAATAACTCTAGATTCAGCTATATTAATGGCCAAATTAGTGAGCCAAGTGGAGGGGAAGATTTGGAATGCAAACAACCCACCACCTTGGGCTATAAAGGCATCCTCCTCTTCTCCTTGAATGAAGTTGGAATTTTAGAAGAGATTAGCATAAATTTAGAAGAATAAATACTTTCCAAAGTCTTGGGAGGACCTTACATACTCAAGTTTACACTATATAGACTCTTCCTCCTCTCTTTGTTTTCATTTACTTTTGTGTTCCATTCATTTGTAATTCCTTAAGCTGTTTTCAATTTTGTTTTAATTTTAATGTAAGTTTCTTATTCATAATATCTTATTATCATCCAAATTATATTAAATAATATTAATGGTTTGAATTACCTTCCCTTATTTTGCTTTCTCATTCTATCATTAGTCAGTTTTTAATTCTCTTCATTGTTTGTGTGTGTGTTCGGTGCACTACTCTTTTCCTATCCATTTATTTTTTATTCTCTTATTAATTAATCATCATAAACATAATAGAACAGATTAATAATAATTTCAATTCCTGAGTAAATATCCCATTGGGTGAGTTATAATTTGGGGATGTTAAGTTATTGAGAGCTTTTACTCATTGAGTATTCTTTTTATTAACATTGTGTTTGTTGGACTTAACATGTCCTTGATTAATGACTTGTTTTGTATAACGAGTTGTTTCCATGGGTTATTTGAACCAAAAATACACTACCATAAACAAGATATGATTAATATTAGAACCCTATTTTATGTTAAGGATATGAATAAATCCTTAACACTTGGGAATTCAATCAATGTCATCTTTTGAAGTGGGTGTTAATTTAATGAAATATAAAGCAAAGATGAAGGATATCAGAAGCTTAACTCCCTAATAATGAACTCACTACATTATTTATTAAATTGTTAAATCAATATAAATCAATCAATAATTTCATTCAAGATCTAAAAACAAACCCCCAATCAAAATACAATCAATTAAAAACAATCGACTATATAAAGTACCATCACGTAGGATTCCACCCGAGTGGTGCTATACACATTAGTAGAGCACCGAAACCTCGAATGGTTGATAGGAGAAAATCGGCCACGCTTTCAGTCATGCCCTAAATTTTTTAACGGTCTTAAAAAAATTCAGGTCATATTTCCTTTACCTCATGTTGATCCACAAGGCCATTTTATCCCTCCACTATGTCATAGGTCAGACCTCAAGGTCGTAATACCCGTACATAATTATTAGTCCTCAAACATCATCATTGAATGTCACCACAGACCCTATCTAAGGGTATACCAAGACATGATAATCCACCATCCATCAAATATTTATAGAATAACATCAAAAGTTAATACATCATATACAAATAGAAATTCCAAATAGAAACAACAAGAATAACAAGAAAGAGTATCAATATCCACATGCATAAACATGTGATCTAACTCAAACATGGTCTCATGGCCTATGAAATGACACATAGGAGATAAAACTCACTAATTTACTATGAATAAAATAACTCAAATGCATATCTTGATATAAATTATATTCATGTCCTTTACATGGTAAAAACATACTACATATTTGTTTTCAATGCCATCATCCTTCTTTTTCATGTACGTCATCTCTTGAACTGCATTCAAACAACAGATGGAATAATATCCCCTACCAAGAACTCCTAGAACCATTTTAAAATAAAATAACATAGGTTCATTAGAAAGGATTTTGAAAGAAAAAATATAAGTGGTAGAATTACACATATCAAATTTCACATTACCTACAAAGGTTAGATTAATTTATATTTAAAGGAATGAGAGACATACTTTTATAATAGAAAATTTAATGACATGAGTGTGATTTTTCCAATTTTTTTAAATTAATATGAACAACATATGTCCTAAATGAATCGAATTATCTATCAAAATTGACCAAGGATATTGAGAATAATGAACACCAAAAAATGATAAAATATAAACACCAAGAGAGGATTCCTTATATCATCCATTTAGAATCTTAATTTCCTATATATCTATGGAATAAATATCATAATTGAGTATAGGATGATTAATAAAGATTCTAATTGATTAATAAATTCATTTGAGACTATAAATTTAATCCATAGGAATTCCTATTTTTATTTGGTAAAGATTTGGAAAAAATCTATACATTTTATAAATTTTGAAGCCATTCTGACCATTTCCATGCCCTCCACCATGGATTGGACATGGCCAAGTGGTTCTAGAACATGTGAACTTGAAATGAAATTCACTAGGATTTATTTCCTACAACTAGGGAATTTTTTACCTCACCATGGGAACTAATACAAATTTTCAACATATCCCCCCCAAGTTTAATAATGGATAACACCAATGAAAAAATAGATTATATTAGGGTATGGTTTTTTTAGTTTCTGATAGGGAAGCTTCAAAAACTCACTTTTATGACTCCAAATTATTCTCATATACTTGAATCCTTTATCTAAACATTAATCCCCCCAAAAAATCAATAGATAAGAAAGGAAATAAGTCTTTTAATATTTGGAACATAATTATTATGCTTGGAAATCTTATAACCACATTACTTGATTAAAGAAAATTTTAGTTAATATAAATTTAATTATATATGTTCAAATATTTTATCAATTCAAAAAAACCCTCACCATAGGACTATGAATTTAATGTCACACCAAAATTCATTTGCAATAGATCAATATTTCCATTCTTATTACCCAAAGATTTGTCTGTCATGCAATTTGAATGTGTTTTAGTTACCCATTTCTCAAACTACACACTTGAAGCTCCTTGATATATTAAACAAACTACCTAATCAAGAAATACTCTCTTTGGTTTCCACAACACTTAATTCAATTTTATACCATTTCCTTCTTTATAATTCATCCCCTATAATGAGATAAAAATGTAGACCCAATTTTATATTTAGAACTCGTTTATTATTGAATTCACTATCCCTTTCGCTAGCCAAGTAAATTGAAAATTGGTTTTGTGAAAAATAATGTAATTGAAGGTTTCTATGACATGATATTTAGTAGACGGATTTTATTTATTATACATAAATTACTTTTTTAATATTTTTAAATATATTTTTTAATATTAAGTGGATTTTGTTATTTGATTAACCCTTTATTGATATTATTTTAGTATAATATAATTATTTGAGTTCCATCATTATATAGTAATGGATTTGTTTATGTGTTTTCAGTATTGAAACCAAATAATAAATCATGACACTATAAAAATAAAATAAATTAGTAAATGATTCCATCAATAGTTTTTATAATTGGTTATTTATTATTCATACAATAAATCAACCTATGAATATTATAGATAAATCCATTATTGTGATGTGGTAAATGTTGTAGTGTTCATTATGTTGACCTTTGTAACACCTGGGTTGGTTTGCATTGACATCATCGGGACCACCTCCATGCACCATGAATACCTATTCAATTATATATATTTTATAACTCATACACATACATAAGGGGATATTCTCATATATAGGTTATTTTAAATAAAACAAGCTCATACATGAATGTCATACATAGTGATGGTGGTATGGAATACACATACATCATCATTTATAATTTAATAACAATGAATTGAAAACCCTACATTATAAATATTATATTAAACAATACCAAAACATATATAGATCTTGTATAATCTCACGATCATTCATACACATTAATAGCTACACATTTAAAATAAGTATCTTGAATTCATCTTCATCCATCCTTCATTAAGATAAATATAATGTGAATTAATGCAATTAATTACCCTATTATTCAATTAGAAAAAATTAACTTATTTTCCCTTATAAATAACACTATATATTCCAATATTATTTTATTTTGAATAATATAATTTTTTAATGTTATTTATAATTTAATATAATAAGAAAACGACATTGTACTTGGATGAAAATCAGTTAGTACCTACGTGAAATTCTTTGCATTGTTCTTATTATATAAAATAAAGTCACTAATAATATAATATAAAATATAGGTATCAAAATTTAATAGTGTAAACTATTAAAATAAATAAAACATAGAACCCTACCAAAATATATTCCATGTAATAATTTAATTCAAGTGGATTCATTAGTTTTTATAGACTATACATGAAATTCCATTAAAAATATGATGCAAAATTAATGTTCTAATTTATTATAATATAAACCCAAAATATCTATGTCTAATATAAATAAATTATCCACTAAAAATGTTGATAAGGTTTAGAAATTTCAGTAATTAAATTTAATATATTTATGTTTAATGGTACAGTACAATACCTATGCATGATAACCACATACTTTGTAGAAATATTTGCTGACTTTTCAAAATACAAGACTAGAGACTCATCATGAACCTTTAATAGAAATTAACGAGGTATATGATTTTAAGTGAAGATACATGTTGTGTTACATCAATTTCTACTGGGTTTTCCTCATATATGAATCATTTATTTTATAAACATTTTGTATTTATTAAATGATGGTTCATGAATGTGTGTTGTTTACTATGAAAACACAAAGACTACATGACGTGTAATGAAGTTTCATTTCATGCTTCTAGAATATTAGAGTTCCACCATGTCTCAACCTACATAAATTGTCAATTTAATGAAAATTGTTTGTATTTAATAAATTATGAACTATAATCCACCAAGGTATCCTAGTGTTTTGAATATAGATACACAAAGTGTGACATTAGAGTACACACTATGTAGGCTTCTGTTAACTAGTCGGAATTATCAGTATCTCCATATGGATTCTTCAAAATTATTCATAAGATATTCTAAATCAATATTTTAATGTGATTTAGAAACAAAGAGGGTTGTGACATGATCATGAAATTAGTAAAATATGAATGAAAAAAATATAAATTACCACAATAATTTAAATGTTTAAATAACCAATGATCAAAAAATAATTAGAAATTTAAATGTGATTTTTCTAATATGAGTTGACTGTTCAAGAAATAGTAGATGTTGTAATTTGATAATGGTATAAATCAATATTTTTTTTCAAAATCTAAGAAAAATCATAATGTAGTATATGTAGATTCCATAACAAATTAATTTATAACAATAAAAATAAACAACGTAGTAACCAAGAAGATATTAATAATAAATTTTAATTAATTTAGATAATCATAATTAAAAATACCATGGTTATGAGATATTTTTCAAGTTAGGTATTGATAATACGAACTCCATATGTTTAATGATTAGTTTTAATAGAGGATATATGTGTATAATCACTCTATCAGTGGCCCACATGGGATTTTTATGTTGTGTCTTTTCAGATGATTTTAATTAAACAATTTTTACTAAATATTTTTATCTTAAATAAATCTAATCCCTATGATATCTTAGTCCATATGGAATTTATAACTAAAACAAAAACATAATATATATATATATATATATATATATATATATCCGTGTGTGTGTGTGTGTTAAATATTATAGTAAAAACCAATCCATATAATTAATGGATATGGCTAGGAATAATATATTTATGAAATTGGTGTATAATGAAATAAAGGCCACATTTAATACAAATGAAATTAAATTGGTATAGTTTAACAAATTATCCGATATTATTATACTTAAAAATATATTCTTCCAAAAGTCGATTTTTTTTCATAAAACTTTGTATATTCAAATTATATAATAATATTGTATATTGTATATATGAATACTTGATTAGTACTAAATTAATTATTGATTGTTAAGAAATAATTTTATTAATAGTCAATTCTTTGAAATATTATATTTCTATAAACAATTTTTTCATTATATTTTCATGATTTTATTTAAATTTTAATTATTAATTCGTAGAAATTGGATTATTTTAGGAAATTCATTTTTTGATAAAAAAATTATACAAATGAAATTATTTTTAATATTTATAAAGTGATTGTTTTTTTGAGGATATTATAAAATACTATTTTATGAATAACATGAAATTTATTTCATTATTTGTATAAAATAATGAATTTGAAATTCAAGAAACAACTTTATATACATTATATTTGTTTTATATTTGATATGATAAATTTTAAAAAATTTATTTAGTTAAAAATATTATAGTTTATATATTATAAGTTATGTTACATATTTTTCTAAAATAGTTTTTATGAAGTTAAAAAAAATTATTTTAAAATTAAAATCTATACCAATTAATGTTAAAATATCATAAAATAGATTTGAAATTTTTAATTAATATTAACAATTTATAAAATAAATACTATTTTATTTTTAGACAACAAAAGGGAACTATTTCTGTAAAAAATGGTTACCATAGTAACAGGTAAAATTTTAAAATTAATAAATCTATAAGTTAAGAGGACTAATATTATCAAAAAAGTATAAAAATGTGTGTTACAGGCCTTTTATATACCTTATATACTTTAAAATAAATTATCCCCTAATTTTGGAGCCTCATGTCATGTGAGACATGAGCTCTATTTATAAAGTTGTTATATGGACAGAAAATCCATTTTGAGCACTTTTAATAATGGCCTCCCAAAACCATATCAATATGATTCTGAATTTTTTGTTTTATCTTGAACATTTGGTCTTCTTATTTCACTATAATAATTTTATACTTCATTTTTCTTATTATCAAAATAAATTATATTAAGACCTATATTTTCAAGGAACCCTCCAAGGAAAAATCAATGTACCCAACATGATTTCTCATTTTTTCTAACTTATTTTCCATTATATAATAATAATAATATTAATTTAAGTCAATTTTTTTACTAAATATTAATTTACATTAGTTTTTGTGATGTATTTATAGTAATTTTTGGTTGGGAATAATCATGAATCATATTTTCACTTTTCCATCAGTAAAAATGAAACCACGATTCATGTGTAAGTGAAAACTACCATCTCTATGATGTAACAAGTTTCAATTTCCTTAACCAGTGAACATGTTTGGTCCCAAAGTGAATATAATAACTATGTAAGAAATTTATAAATTTATTAAGATTCAAACATGATAAACTAAATTACACCATTATGTAGCACTATGTAAAATTAAATCATCATCATTGGATATGTGCAGACTACTGCTTACATGAAACAATGTGTTTCATCTTTTGTTATTGATTTTCATGGATCATTATATGAATAGTATTAATTGATAATTACAATAATACTAAAATTAGAAAGGTTCTATTAACTTAAACTTTATATCCTCATTATTATAAAATAAACAATGATCATTGTATATTCAACTGTTTAATACAAGAATACTTAGAGGAGAAACAATTTATTTTTAATATATATTTTTTAACATCCCATACATATATTTAATATTAATTCCATCTCATATATATAACACTAATAAACATTAATTAATATAATTTTGTTTCTTTAATAATTATATTTCATCTAAATAACTTAATTTTCAATAATTATTTATAGAATATTTTTTAAGGTCTACTCGACCACCAACATGTTCATTGATATAAATTTATAATATGGATAGATATGTATGATTTTTGATGGTTTAGTATTATATAAATATGTAAATAAATATTTCATTTGTTTTATTTAGTGGTAATATTATTGTTAAACTCATCCATTAATATACCACCATTTGTTTTCCAGAAAATAAAAAAACATGTTCATCACTGATATCATTATTAACGACCATATCCAAAAAACCCCTCGAACAAAATTATAACATTCTAAAGAATAAAGAAGTCATCATTTAGAGAACCTTTTATTATCTATTAATGATGAAATTTAGGAGAAAAATAAATAGTTACACCGTAATTAAGAAAGTAGTTAAAAATAAACAAGTTTACTCCCACACAATATTGAATATACATTATAACTAATTAATATTTATTTTTGGGATTTTTATAAAAGTGTAGTATAAAATTTCACAATTATGAATAAGTTCCTTAAAATGTGATTAGACTAGATATGTTAGATATACATGAGGTTATATCACATTCAGGGATAATTATGTAAAATGTAAGTGTTTTCATCTCAATTTCCATTAATTAAATAATTCTTTCTTACAATGAAAAAAATTTATTTTCAAATTTGTAACTGTATCTACATGTTTCGTAATATATTATTATTTTTATTATAAAATCATACAATATTTATGTTCTTACCCACAATTCTCTTCGATTGATAAACTCTAAAGAATGTTAGGGTTTTCTTAGTCTCAATTCGGATTCTTTGAGAAATATTACTATTTATACACCTTTTTTCATTTTGTAAGGTATTAAATTGTTATTCTATCCCATGAATATTTAATATAATATTTCATTTAAATTCATATATAATAATTTGAAAAATCATGCCATTTTATTCATATGGATGTTTATTAAAGTGTAACTGTAATCATAATGTGGTTTTTATAACAAAATATCCATTCCCAATGTTATGAAAATTTTCATGAACATATATCATATACCATTTTAATAGCATTACCTTTTAATTTATTATATTGTATATACTTTTTTATAGGTATTTATATTTCTACTACATAATCCAATGTCAATTATATCTAAATTTTTTTGTTATGTTACCTATAAGGGATATTAATTACTCAAGTATATTTTCTTTGAGTTTGATCATGTTATATTGACATTTATTCTTATATATTTGGGTTATTCCAATGTAATATGATATTGTATGTCACTATCAATTACTTTAAGGGAATATTTTGTTTTAATGAAATGAGACATTTTAGTACATTTTATGATGTATGTTTTTGGTAAATGAACATTAAAAATATAATTATTTATATTTCATGATTATATTTTTTTATATTCTATAACACTAATTATTATAAAACATTATTTATTTGTCAAGGCTTTATTAAAGGATGTTATTTTAATGTTAAATGATTCATATATTTTAACTATAATTGTTTTAAAAAAATCATTTTATAGGTGACACATAACTACTTAATTTTTGAAAATGATAAAATATATTTGTAAATACAAGTTTACAATTTTAATTCCAATTCATATTTATTCTTAAAAAACAATATCACATCTTGGGATTTGTGATTTATGTATTTCCCCTATATATATATATTGGAGGGTTAGACTCATGGCATCAGTCGATCTGATTGGTGATCCCATCATGTGTGGTAATATTTGATATATTCATATTACATTTGTGTTTACCATTAATGTAAACAACCTTATATGAATATATTGATACACTAGGTGAATATTGAATTTAAACCATCCACATTTGTTCTCATCGTTGCTTATGTAATGTTATTTTCTCTCAAATAATTTATCCAACACAAATTTTGTCTTTACTAATCATCCACTATATATAAAGATGATTTTTATTCGAATTCCATTACAAAGTGAATATCTAATAACCAATTTCCATGTTTAAAGGGTGATCCCTTAACTACCAAAAAATTGATTTCTTATGTAATAAATTGAATAAACCATTTAATTATTATCTATAAGGTGTCAATATCCGATATTATCTTAATTGATGTGTATTTATCTTGAAAGTTAGTTAATATAATCTTATACCCATTTATTTTTCATGGGAATATATTTTTAGGATTATATATTTAATTATGATTGGATTCCTTTTTAAATTCAATTTGAAATAATTATTAAAACTAATTTACATGGGTTTGTTATGAAAATAATAAATTATTAGTATTAAGCATCTCTTTTAATTATGGATGAATGAAGGTGAGGGTCTTATATCACTGACCAATGAATTGTTTTAAAGTTTATATGGCTTGAGATAATTATTTTAATTTATGTTTTATTTTCTCATCAGTATGTAAATTGATGGCATGGCTTAATAAAGTAATATTCCATGTCTGAATGATTATATTATAGATGAAAAATTTTATTCACATCTATCTTATTCACTAAAGATTTCAATATTATTTTTATATATATCTATTGAATAATGTGCTTTTAAACCTATATGATGTCCTTATTCTATTCTTATGATCCTAATGTATTTTGATAATAAATTTACCCTTTATTATTGTTTTATAACATGATTAATATCATACCATTATGAAACATTGATATGTTTTCCATGTAGTGAGTTTAAGCTCACCACTTAATTTTTTCCAAATACCATTTAAATTTTAATCATTGTTATATTTCGATTATAGACATACCAAGATAATATTTTTCAGAGAATTTGATGTATTAGGAATGAGATAGAGGTCTAGTAGAAACAATTTCCTTTATAAAAATTCATTGCTTAAAATATATAGAAACTATTAATTATGTGAATTAATTCACTAATACAAGGGATAATAGGTATCATATTCATAATAAGTCACTTATATTATGGGGAAAATGGAAATCATATGGAATTACCACTATTTTTGTAGATACTAAATCCTTAATCTATATATTCTGATGAAATTTGTTATGTATGTCTTAACAAATAATTTCAAATGGAATTAAAAAATATATATGTCATGGTGGAATGATTATTTTATAAAATATTTTTAAGGATTTTTAGAATTTATTCATTAAGAACCTATATCATGTTCTATTAGTTTGGTTTTTAGAGGTAATATGAATAAGATATCTCTCTCGAAAAATGGATCATATCAATATTCATATTGGGAAATCATTGATTATATTAAAGATTAACCCATGATCATCTATAGGTGAATAATTTTATTTACACTACCTATAAAAATTATAGCCATTATAGGAGTCCAAAAATTTAATGGATGCAGTTTATTAAGGGATATTTAAAACACTATTATTTTAGTACATATGTTTACATTAAATAAATCTATTTTTTTGACAGACTTCTACACATGAGACAAAAAACTAAAATGAAATCATTATATATTTATACATATTAATATATATATTACCATTAAAACATAACTCTATAATCATTTAGTATTAATAGGAGTAACCACATTATGAAATATTTGTATAATAAAAATAAAAGGTTCATTTAATACTAGTTATATTCCACTGGTATAGATAAAATAAAAATAAAATCATTTTATTCATTAAATTTTATTTTCCCATAATTTGTTTCTTATTTATAAAACTATGATTATTATAATTAAATAATAATAAGATATATTTATTATAATATTATTGTTCAATAATAAAATAATTATTAATATATTGTAATAAAAAATAATTATTAATAATTATCAGGTTGGGAGAAAAGTTATTTGATTAAAATAAGAAATGAAGTGTATGATCAAGGTGTTATTCTTAGTGAAATAAGAAAATTCATCAAGACCCAAAATAAGCTAGCTCATCTTTCACAATGTATTATGATTTGAGAGATCACTGCAATTCATAGTACTCCAAAAAAAACTTCTGTTTATGTTGAGAGGCTTTGATGTAAAGCCCCCCAAAAATGACACATTCATTCCCAAGGTGAGGCATTGATTATTGTTTTCCCTCCTCCATAAATAAAATTCTCGTTTTTTGTGAGAGGAATTGATTTTTGGCCTCCATGAATGAGATTTTCATTTTCCTAATGATCTAATGATTTCATCCACCCACTAATGAACTTTTCATTTTCGGTGTGAGGAATTGATTAATTTTTCCTCACAGACATCATTTTCATTTGTGGGGAGAGGAGTTGATTTCATTCCCCCATAAATTTCCATTTATTTTATAGGGTGAGGAATTTCTATTAAACCTATAAAAAATAAAATCTTCATTATTGGTGAGGGGAATTGATTTCAACCCCACCCCTCCCCTGAAAGAGAATATTATTGATGTATAATTGAGGGACTTTTGAGGGGAAGTTTTTTACCACATACAAAAATGTAAAAAAAATCCCTTTAGTAGGGATATTAGAATACTTACATAGTTTGTAGAGGATGATGTAAAGGGATGTCCTTAACAGGAATGCTCGATTATCTATATAAGATGAAGGTCCCCTTTATGATACCACCCATACCTCATATCAAGACCATTATGTGGTCTATATTACTGAAAAAGAATCATTGGGCCTCCTAAATCATGTAATCCCCAACCATGTTATTAGACCGTCATATGGTCATATTCTCAATGAAGCAACATTGGGACTCCTACCATATGTAATTCCCAACCAATATAATTTTCATGGGATTTGATTTTTGTTCAACAGGGATATGTAGGAAGCCTTCATGAGGTCCAAACCCAACACCATAAACTAAACCTAATCTTCTTTGGTCCATATTCCATGTATAATTAGATCCAATTAGAAGGCCCATATTCCCCTCTTGAACATCAATAAATAACTTTATTAGGTCATATTCCCAGTAAGATCATGCCCATAAATGGACACATCACTAAATGGCTACATCATGTCATCCTAATTAGTGGAAAGTCATATTTAAAATCACCATTATAGGAAAATATCTCCTTTGAGACGAAAATTAAACAGTTTCTTTAGCACAAGTCCAACAAAAAATCTAACTAGGAACCTTCTTCCAATATTTTCTAACCTCGTGACATTAAACATAATGGTAGATTACTTTTCATGGAACCATAAAAGGGAATATGTGACCTGTCAATTTACATTGAAAAATGTTGGCTTAGATTCAATTTATAAGGATACAATGGAAGCCCATATCATGGTCCTGATCACAAATTCAGAACATCTCCCATCTCCCTAAATGAATATAAACTCCAGAGAACCTAAATGAGTCTCTTAAAACCCACATTAAAAAATTACAAATATAACATAACTGGTTCCATAAATTGAGAAACTTGTATACACAAATATTGTTCCATTGATGGAGATCCTCAGATACATACTAATGGTTTCCCATAAACACATGTCTATAAATAATTTTTTATACATGGGTGAATTATTTCTCATTTTGGATTTAAAAGGGATTCACAAATTTTTCTAAAATCACAATGAGTGTCCCATAGTTGGAAATAATTCCTCCACCCAATGGAAGTGACACAACTGACTGTCAATCCTATCGACCAATGTCAGTTCTTATGTTTTTTTTACATTTACCACTTTCATTTTGAATGCAATCCAATGATCCTTATTATATATCACATTCCTTGGGTATTTTTAGTTCCTCAAACAAACCCCATTGAAAGTGTTCTATAAAGGGATATAATAAATGATAAACCCAATAATTAATATTTTGTAACCATACCAAAACACCCCATAATCAATCATTGTACCAAGACATGTTTGTTTTTCAAATAAATGGAGTTAATTATATAGATTCTTTCATTATTAAAAGTAAATTTTTTTCCCACAAGTTAGGACCCTTTGATACAACTATAAAAATAAAAATGAATATAAATAGATCCTTTAAAATAATTAATTTTTCTTGAATTAATTTATTATGAAGATGAATTTATGGTTACTTGATATGTGTTTGTTTTATCTTCCCTGTAGACACTTAAAACAATAACTCACATCAATTCAATTGTGTATTTCCCATAGACATGAATGTATTAATTAGCTGCATCACATTCCTGGACATCATTTTACTAAAGGAATCCATCACTAACCAAATGTTTTTAGCACTTGGTTTAAAATACCCTTATTTTTCAGTCCCACAATTATGGTATTATCCTTACTAAGGAGGAATAAAAATAAGCACTCTAAAAATTGAAACCCCTCAAACCATCCACTATGTGAAGGATGGTGGAAAAGAATTTTACAATACATTTTTCCATCTCCAAACATTTTAAGTTCCATTCCCAGAACACAAAAATATGTTTATCCATTATAATTTATATGAAGACCAATATTTTAGCAATGAACTCCTCTAAACGGAACAAGGGACATGGAAATGGGATCTTACCAGCAGCTTATTACAAGAATTTTATGTTGTTTAAATTCTTCATCATGATGCAGGTATCTCATTGTAGACTCTAGATTAGGTCACATAGAATCAAGAATCTAGGATATTCATCATTGGATTGAAATTAAAAAAGATTGGATATTCCCACATCCTTGTTCCCACTAGAGAAGACTGCTAAAAAATACTACTACAATTGACAGGTATTTGTAATTTACTACTCATGTACATAATGTGTACCATCATGATCTAGTTGCAACCATAACAACTACCTGAATTTCATCGCAGAATGTAGGGGTTGACCCCTATATATTACCCCATATATAAATATTGGAACTATATTATGGTAGGATATAATGTAAAGGAGAAGGCACATATACTTCATATAACACTAAAATGGGAATATATTCATGTTATAACTGTAGAAGATAGATTTAACATTTAGGAAATGATTGAAGGATTGGAAAAAAAATACTTTCCCACATTATAAAAACCTTCCATCTTATAATATTATCAATGGAATTTTACCACATTTTTACATGATACCCTACGTCTAAAAAGTGGGTTGAATCATCAAAATTTTATGAGTAACTCAAGAGCATAAACATATCCTCAATAAAAACCATGAGGGTCATTAGAAATATCCTGTGAGAAATGGGGAGTAAATTCGATAAAAGATCATCTTTCCAATAGTAGATTTTTAGTCTATTCTAGTGGCCACTCTTGGACTAGAAAGAATCATTATAATAATTCTAGAAACAAGTTAGAGAATTATAATAGTTCAATAAGAGACACTAAAGAAATAACTTGTGTATGAATTTAAGTTTCAACATGATGTGACTCAAGTACCTCATAGGAGAGAAAAAAAGAAAGAAATATCCCTAAAGGTAAATTTAAAATAAAGAAGTGGTCAATGAATATTCTATACTATTCACTAGAATTCATTATTTCCTCAAACATATATAATTAGTGTCATAATAATATACTAATACATTACTAAATTATAGAAATATATGTTTTAATTGGGATGAAACTCCCCCCAAATTTTCTTATAGAGGTACTGCAGGTCCTCCCAAAAAAATTACCATGAAGGCCTCCTTCATGTTCTCACATACATAAAGAGTATTCCATAACTGATCATTTTAGAAGACCAACTTAAAATATAATAATATACACTGTATTAAGGATAGTTAGGATGGTTAAAAAATATCTATATTGTTTCAATGTTCACTTCAGCATCTGTGAAACCACCTATGTCATATAATCTAGAAACATCAATCCTAATATAACAGCTTAGAGAAAACCCTCCCTTTAGAGGAGTTGAACATTGATTTCGAAATTTAAAATCCCTAAGGATTAGTCCATAATCCTTTTGAAACATTCAATTCTCGATGCTCTCAACTTCTCAAATGATATTTAGGATGAACTTGTAGAGGCCATATTAAAACTTAATGAGTTTGAAACTGATGTAATTACTACCGAGGTATAATGTGTAGAGATTGACCCTGTGGAATGTCATGTTGTTATTTTTTATGAAGCAAGACATGGATGTTGGCATAATATAACACATTATACCCTTCTATGTGTCGGGTGGTATAGATGAAATTAACATAAATCAATATTTCATCAACTATAGTTATGGAGTCAATATGGTCCCTATCCAAATATTATTTTGTTTGGGATACAGTGCGGACGTCCTATCCTCTTCACTTATAATGCATCAGGGGTACAAATTTTCTAAGAACAAACACCTTCAATGAATAAATAATAGAAGTTAGTTTGGGGACATGTTATTTAACTCTAAATTCTAGGTCTTTATGAAGGATGAAACCTTTAATGTCCTCCTCAGAATACCTCAGATTCCTTAACATGCGATGATCCCTTCACCATATCAACAAATACAAAAATACTATGTCATCAGACAAAGTGTATCATTGCCTAATGATATATCCTTGTTTGAATAATGTGAAAACAAATACATTGATGTGATATTTTATAAAAAATAAGAGAGGAAACTAATGATTGCTAGAGCCTCAAGGGTTAAAACCACAAAAAACATAGAGGTGACCCCATCCAATCCATTCAAGGAGCTTGATGATGAATATATACTCCCCATAATCCAATTCAATAACCATAGTTTTTAAATGGACATATGTTCATTCTACATTATAATAACAGTCATCTCCACTAAAATCATCTATTCTGAAAAGGCATATGATCCTTATACCATTGGTAAATATTCAGGTGTAAATAACCTTAATATACTTATGCATACTCGACATACCCTGAATTCTTCATTTTATATTAAAGGAAATGTTTTTCCACTATAAGAGAATGAGGACATCCAAAATCTGAAGCACATAATAGTTACATTTTTATTATCTCTATAGATTCCACTTCAACTCTCATCCATTATGAATACATTTTTAAGGAATATGAAGAGGAATATAATTAATAAGAATAAGAAGATGATCATCGGGATTCTCCTCTTACATTTTAGGAATGTGTCTCAAACATTTTTGAAGAACTCTAATAAAAAAATTTTGACATAGAGGAAGATCTCTGATCAATGATGATTAGTGAGGCTATTCCCATTAATGAAAAAAGTATATATTTACTTCATAATGAAAAATCAGGTTGTGTGCACGTAGAATTTTCTTGAAATTCTATGCCTCTCTCCCTAGGTATCCTCCCATCAACATATCCTACCAAGAGATCATCATGGATACAAGAATTAATCTAGAAGAACACATGAGACTAATTGGGCCAAGATTAAAGATAATGTTGATAATATATTAAAATCAAAATTCATTTGGGATGTCTAGTACCTGAAATGTATTTCCAATATAGTCCCAATCATGGTGAAAATTGTAAAATTGAAATTTACATTGACTTCAATGATCCAAACCATAAATTTCCAAAATATTAATTCCCAAACCTTATCATAGAACTCATGATTAATGTGATAAACTAATATAAAGATCTCTCCATCCTGGTTGGTTGTTTAGTATATTTACCATATATGATGGATCCTATAGATTAAGAAGACACTTCCTTAAGGGAACCCTATAGAGTATACTACTATCAATTGATTCCCTTTGTTCAAATTTTTTTCACCACACACTAGTTTGAAATGCACCGTATCATCAAACATGTTCCTAGTAAATTCCTTGAATGTTATAGAAAAAAATGTTTCTGAAATCTAGGGAATGTTTAGAACATTTTTCTCATGTCAATACCATCTTCAACATGTAGCAATATCAATTATTTAAAATGAACCCATTCAATTTCACCTTTGATGTTACCTTGATATGGTTTCTCATCTTCATTGTACACCATCATGGCATCAAAGATGATCCTAGAATGATAAAATATATCCATTAAATCACCCCCTAAAACCTCATGGAATGGTATGGGTTATATGGTAACCTATATAATAACTAAAAAATTAATACATATTTGGAATGCAATTTCACTCAATTCACCAAGACAAAGAAAAATTAGGTCACATATAAGTGGACTAATAACATTCAAATATCCTTTGATAGTCCCTTGAATTATCTTATAATCCCACCAAGGATGGTGAATCATGTCGAATGAAAGATTCTCATTCTATATGTGTGAGATTTGGAGCGATCACAAGGTTATTTTACTGTGTAATATAACTATAACAACCAAAAATTTTATCAATGTAATTTATCCCTCCTAATGGTAATGTCTTATATTATAAAGAACATAAAATCAAATTTAGACCACAATAAAACAGTAAAAATGAATAATTAATTATATAATAAATGTTTCTAGAATTTAAGGAACCTATACTGATGAAATAGCTACTTGACCTTAAGAATAGTAACATAACCCTCATGAATAGTAAACCGACCAAATGAATAGTGACCAAACCCATTGAAGTATAAATAAAATTATTCATCTTATAAATGAAAATATGATATAATCATATCATAGGAAAAGTAAGTGAATGTTTTAAAAAATATTAATTAAGTGTTGGCATTTTTATAAGTCATAAATATTTAATTTCAATTTTATAATTACTTTTATAATATAAAAGAGAATTTATTTTTGTAAAATGCGTACATAAATTAATATTTTTATGTCTTATGATTATAATATAATTTTATGAAACCTTAGATAATATTTCAATTTTTTTGAAAAGAAGTTTTAATTTTAAAATTTGTTCTTTTCAAGTAAATTATGATTTAATTAAAAATTAAATTACTAATATTTAAAATTTTTTTTTTTAAAATGGAGTTCATTTTTTTATTCTACACACTGAAAAATGGTTATGCTGAATTTTTTGGATTTTTCTAAAATACATGAATTTTTTATTAATAGTGAAATACAGTAATTTACAAATTAAGCTAAATACATGAATTATGGAGTCCCATATGATGTTCTACTGATTCAAGCACCATTGTTTCAAACTCATATTCTAAGGATACTATATTTATATATGGAATCATTAGTATTTATTGTCTTTTGGAAAAATAATATACTAATGACTAAATTATTAAGAAACCCCTCCTCCCCTCCACTATATATACCACCCACCACCCTCTTCTTCTCACACCTCTAAAGCCTCAAGATATATCCAGATTTTTCCCAAAAATCTTCTCTAGTCCCTCCCCATTCCCAGGAGATCTTGGTCTCATCAAAAGACCAATCCTAGGTTCCTTAAGGAGGATCTCAAGAGGATAATTCAAGAGGTAAATTTCCTCTCTCATTTCTTTTAATTTCCCTTTCAATTTCTTTTCTTTTATTAAACCCTCATAACCACCATTCATCCAAATGGAATGATAACTCAAGTATGTTTTATATAATGGTATTATATCATGTTAATGGAATATTATTCATTAAATTCCTCCCTCACACTATTATTTTAAGGATGAAATCATCTCCCGTGATGTGTCGACTTACCGACATCTTGGGCGATGTACATTCATCTTCATCTAACACCTTCAAAGATGTTGATAAAACCATTAAATGGATAAAAGAAACATTTAAATATTTATGTTAATACCCAATTTATGATCTATAACTAACTTATTTACATTAAAATAAAAGATAAAACAAATCCTTCTCATTGCGATCAATCAACCGCCAAAATTAACCATGATCGATCATCATTAACTTGTATATAATGATTCATCATCATGGTATATAAAAAAATTAATTATAAGATCATTTATACCTCTATAATGTCTATAATAATATATATTAACAATTATTTATGTTTATCCAAATTTCAAATGAACTTCCATTCCTGAATACAGGTGAACTTTTCATGAAAACTATGAAAACAAACACAACTGAACAATGACTTTAAGATCTATAACTCTTCCAAAGGACGATAAAATAACTTAATGAAACCATAATTAATTATATTCATGTATAACATATTCTTTAATTATTAATTAATGAATATAATTGTCACGACCCGTCCTCGGGGCCCGTGCCGTGACTACCCCAAGCCCGCCTTCCATAGGCCAGGGGCTGGCGACTAGCACCAAGGCGTAAATCCCAACAAAAGGGAATACATTGCCTTTGAAAAGTAAACAAGCACCACCGAGTAAGAAAGCGGAAAAGTAAACACTAAGTAAAACTGTAACAAGATGTGCTGGAAGTAAAAGGGGCCGGAAATACAAGCCCAACTGTAAAGTACAACTGAAAGGGGAAAAAATCAACTGTAAAGAAAAGCCGCAGCGTCGAGCCGTCCTCTGAAGGTCCCACCTGAAGGGTGGGTACAGATAGCCTTCATAGCTCCTCGGTCCAGCCGTCCGCTCCGAGTACGTCCCGCCCAGTGGTCCACCTCCAGGTACCGTCCTGCTCTGCACGCCTCTACCATGGTCAGTGCTGTCCGTCGTCTGCAACCAACACCACGAAGTGCGGGCATAGCCCGTGCAGGGGTGAGTATAAGCTACTCAGTAGGGACCCCGAGACCCCCGAAGGTCTCCCGAAATCCACGAAGGATAATCCATAAAGGAAAGATACAATCACGAGGTAACATCTGACACGGCTTAGGTATATGCCCATACATATACCTAAGTCATCAATTCCCGTTCGGCTCCAGCGTCCGAGCCCAAGCACAACCCAGTCCACATAGGAAAGCAAAACATATACACACACAGGATAGCACAACACAATCCACAAAGGAGAGTAAACTGTAAATCCACACAGGATAGCTCAACAAAATCCAAAAAGGAGAGTAAACAGAAGATTCATCTCACACAGGTATACATCATCGAAAAGGGTGAAAGAGATGATCAGGCATAGATACTGAATCATCTAAGCTGGGACCCACATAGGATGCAAGACCAGCCGTCCTCATTGTTTCATTTATGCTGGGACCCACATAGGATACAAGACCAGCACGGAGTCATCTAAGCTGGGACCCACATAGGATACAAGACCAGCACTCTTCATTGATTCACCTATACTGGGACCCACATAGGATACAAGACCAGTATTGAATCATCTAAGCTGGGACCCACATAGGATACAAGACCAGCACAGCTAGGACCCACATAGGATACAAGACCAGCTGTCTTCATTGATTCAACTATACTGGGACCCACATAGGATACAAGACTAGTATTGAATCATCTAAGCTGGGACCCACATAGGATAAAAGACCAGCACAGCTAGGACCCACATAGGATACAAGACCAGCTGTCTTCATTGATTCAACTATACTGGGACCCACATAGGATACAAGACCAGTATTGAATCATCTAAGCTGGGACCCACATGGGATACAAGACCAACACAGCTAGGACCCACATAGGATACAAGACCAGCTGTCTTCATCGTCGCAGTCCACTGAGGATCTCTGCACCGTCGTCGTCGCAGTCCACTAAGGATCTCTGCACAGTCGTCGCCGCAGTCCACTGAGGATCTCTGCACGGTCGTCGTCGCAGTCCACTAAGGATCTCTGCACGGTCGTCGTCGCAGTCCACTAAGGATCTCTGCACGGTCATCACTGTCGAAGTAGCAGTCGCAGCCAGCACTAGGGTTCCCGCACACAACAAGCTCATTCGGGAGGGTCCACTCCACGAGCCGAGAGACCGATACATCAACTGTCACAAAGTCCGAAGTTGATGTATCCAAAAGTTCCGTACCGTCAACAGGAACTCAACGTCGCAGACGGCGCGTCATTCGGACGCCCGGTCTGAGAGTTATTGGCATTTTCGTCCCAGGGGCCCGGTTGGTTTTTAAGGGAAAACCAACCCGTATGTACTCCACCTGCATCCGAACCTTGGTCGGAGTATGCCAAAAGATCCATCTCACTTAGAGAAATCCACCAAAACTGACGGCACGTCAATCGGACGTCCGTAGCTCAAGATATGAGCGTTTCCGCTCCGGGGGCCCGGTTGGTTTCGTGTACGAACCAACCCGGCCGAACTCAAAGTATTCCGAAACCTTGAGTGCGATATACCGAAACGACCGTCTCGATCCAAGGGTCGCGTTGCCGCAGATGGCTCGTCAAATGGAGGCCTGTATCTCAAGTTACGGGAATTTGACCGAAAACGGTCCGAAAAACGGGGGGGGGGGGGGGGTCCGGGTCCGGTAACGACCCATCAATTAGTTGAATTAATTCAACGAAAGAAACGGCTCATTAAATTTACGAAATAAACCGCTCAATTAAATGGTCTGTTAAGAAATTAAGAAAACACGTCAGTTGACTTTTATAATGACGGGTTTTCGCGGGTGCGTTACTTAGCGTAAAGAAATGGCAGGGCTCATGCGGGCCCCACCTCACAAATATCCTACAAAGGGGGTAGGATATTTCTGGATAGCATACTATCCGGATCAACTCAGTTTAAGCCGTCTTTAAGTGGCTTCAAGTGGCTTCCAAGTGGCTTAAGTGAAATAAAATAAAGTTGTCGTAAAATTATTTTATTTCTTAACTTTAAGCCCAAAAATTAAAAACCACACCCGAGAAAACGCAACTCTGGAAGAGGCGTTTCTAGGCGAATACCGGCTCTGCGATTTCATCGGTGCCCTCAGAATTTGATTCTGGGCACCGGTTCAAAAGTTAGAAAAACCCGCTCGTCCGTTCACTGAACGTACCCGAGCCAAACTTCGGAAATTGATTCCGGGCACACCGGGCCTCGGAATCAGGTGCCGTCAGAAACTGCGTTCTTGTAAAATTCCAAAGAAAATTAAGAAAAAAAAAATTCCTTGAAATTTACGGGTCTTTACATTACTCCCACCACAGGGCTTTACGTCCTCGTAAAGATACATCATAAACTAGGGAAACAAATGTGGGTACTGAGCACGCATCTGAGCCTCCTGCTCCCATGTGCTCTCCTGGAGGTTCCCATGCTGCCATCTGATGTGCACAAGAGGAATCGATCGACCACGTAGGACCCGGTCCTGTCGATCCTTTATCTCCACCGGGACCTCCGCAAAAGTCGCCCCATCATCCACGTATAGCTCCCCATAGTCAATGATGTGCGTCGGGTCGTGCACGTATCTCCTCAGCTGAGATACGTGGAAGACGTCGTGCACCCGGTGCAACTGAGGTGGCAGAGCCAGGCGATAAGCCACCTCGCCAATCCTGCTGAGGACCTGGGAAGGCCCGATGAAGCGTGGAGACAACTTGTCACCTCGGCCAAATCTCCGCAAACCACGCCGAGGTGAGACCCGCAAGAAGACGTGGTCGCCATCCTCGAAATCTAGTGGCCTCCGCCTCCTGTCAGCATATGACTTCTGCCGGCTCTGAGCTGTACTCATCCGCCCCTGGATGACCTAGACCATCTCAGCCGTGGCCTGGACCATCTCCGGCCCCACAAGAGCTGCTAAGATTTCTTCTTTGCCGATAAGAGAAAATCCGGTCCCATCCCCTGGATGAACCACATTCTTTGCCTAATACAGTCAATCCCGACATGGATGATACTAATCCATACCAAGGATGACGTCGTAAGCGCGCGCATCACTTAAAACACGAATATTGAGCCGTACCATGCAAACCGCACGTCCAATTGATGTTCCGTCTATGCGTACATGTCACGAATAATAATTAGAATGTTGCACGGTGGTTTCAGGTCAATCCGAGGTCGTTCGCTATGAATTTGACCGTTGGACGCCCGTTTTGGCCGCTTATGACACCAGAACTGCGTTGTCGGTCACCACGGGCACACGACACGTCCGATTGATGTGCCGTCTACTCGAACACTTCATAAATCACTCACCCGTATTTTTCGTCTGATTTCAGGCCATTCCGAAATCGTTCGGCCCGTTTGGACCACCCTCACGCACATTTACGAAGCGCGTGCATCACTTAAAACACGAATATTGAGTCGTACAGCGCGAACCGCACGTCCGATTGACGTTCCGTATGCGCATACACATCATGAATAATAATTAGAATGTTTCACGGTGGTTTCAGCTCAATCCGAGGTCGTCCGCTATGAATTTGACCGTTTGACGCCCGTTTTGGCCGTTTATGAAACCAGAACTGCGTTGTCGGTCACCGCGGCACATGGCACGTCCAATTGATGTGTTGTCTGCTCGACCACATCAGAAATCACTCACCCGTATTTTTCATCTGATTTCAGGCCATTCCGACTTCGTTCGGCCCATTTGGACCCCCCTCACGCGCGTTTACGAAGCACGCGCATCACTTAAAATACGAATATTGATCCATACCGCGCAAACCGCACGTCCGATTGACGTTCCGTTTTTGTGTACACGTCATGAATAATAATTAGAATGTTTCACGGTGGTTTCAGGTCAATCTGAGGTCGTCCACTATGAATTTGACCGTTGGACGCCCGTTTTGGCCGTTTATGACACCAGAACTGCGTTGTCGGTCACCGCGGGCACACGGCACGTCCGATTGACGTGCCGTCTTCTCGACCACTTCATAAATCACTCTCCCGTATTTGTCGTATTATTTCAGGCCATTCCGACTTCGTTCGGCCCGTTTGGACCCCCTTCACGCGCGTTTACGAAGCGCGCACATCACTTAAAACACGAATAATGAGCCGTACCGCGCAAATCGTACGTCCGATCCGATTGACGTGCCGTCTGCGTGTACACGTCACGAATAATAATTAGAATGTTGCACGGTGGTTTCAGGTCAATCTGAGGTCGTCTGCTATGAATTTGACCGTCGGATGCCCGTTTTGGCCGTTTATGACACCAGAACTGCGTTTTCGGTCACCGCGGGCACACGGCACGTCCGATTGACGTGCCGTCTGCTTGACCAATTTATAAATCACTCACCCGTATTTTTCATCTGATTTCAGGCCATTCCGAAATCGTTAGGACCATTTGGACCACCCTCACGCACGTTTACGAAGCACGCGCATCACTTAAAACACGAATATTGAGCCGTACCGCACAAACCGCACGTCCGATTGACGTGCCATCTGCGCGTACACATCACGAATAATAATTAGAATGTTTCACGATGGTTTCAGCTCAATCAGAGGTTGTCCTCTATGAATTTGACTGTTTGACGCCCGTTTTGGCCGTTTGTGACACCAGAACTGCGTTGTCGGTCACCGCGGGCACATGGAACGTCCAATTGATATACCGTCTGCTCGACCACTTCAGAAATCACTCAAAAGTATTTTTCGTCTGATTTTAGGCCATTCCGACTTCGTTCAGCCTGTTTGGACCCCCCTCACGCGCGTTTATGAAGCGCGCGCATCACTTAAAATACGAATATTGAGCTGTACCGCGCAAACCGCACGTCCGATTGATGTGCCGTCTGCGCGTACATGTCACGAATAATAATTAGAATGTTTCACGGTGGTTTCAGGTCAATCTGAGGTCGTCCGCTATGAATTTGACCGTTGGACGCCCGTTTTGGCCGTTTATGACACCAGAACTGCGTTGTCGGTCACCGCGGGCACACGACACGTCCGATTGACGTACCGTCTTCTCGACCACTTCATAAATCACTATCCCGTATTTTTCGTCTGATTTTAGGCCATTCAGACTTCGTTCGGACCATTTGGACCCCCCTCACGTGCGTTTACGAAGCGCGCGCATCACTTAAAACATGAATATTGAGTCGTACCGCGCAAACCACATGTTCGATTGACGTTCCGTCTGTGCATATATGTCACGAATAATAATTAGAATGTTGCACGATGGTTTCAGCTCAATCCGGAGACGTGGTGTGGCCGACACCACTCAAAGTGTCCGTCTTTTGTTTCAAAAGGACGTCATTTTAAGTGAAAAGCATCAACTGACATACGGAAAACTGACCAAACACATTCCGAATCTGTTGATAATTTATCCCAACAATACATGGGTCATATGTGACGTGTACGAGCCAACCCGGGATGAATCTGAGTCACGGTGTGGCCAGGATAAGTCTAAGTGTCTCTCTTTTGTTTAAAATGGACACCATTTTAAGTACATACGGAAAAACGACCAAACGGATTCGGTTTCTGTTGAAACTTCATGAGAACGATCCATGGGTCATATGTGACGTGTAAGAATCATCCCCGCATAAATCCGACATGCGGTGCAGCTGACACCACTCAAAGTGTCCGTCTTTTGTTTCCAAAGGACGTCATTTTAAGTGAAAGGCATCAACTGACACACGGAAGAACGATCAAACGCATTCGGATTATATCGATACTTTAGCACAACGATCCATGAGACAAATGTGACGTGTACAAGTCAACCCCGTCTTAATCAGAGATGCGGTGTGGCCGACACCGCTCTAACTCTGTCTCTTTTGTTTAAAATGGACATGATTATAAATGAAAAGAACAACTGGCATATGCAAAACCGACCAAACGCATTCGTAATCTTTTGATAATTTATCACAACGATCCATGGGTCATATGTGACATGTACGAGCCAACTCGGGATGAATATGAGTCACTATGTGGTCAGGATTAGTCTAAGTGTCACTCTTTTTTTTAAAATGGACAATATTTTAAGTACATACGGAAAACCGACCAAACGCATTCGGTTTCCATTTAAACTTTAGGATAACGATCCATGGGTCATATGTGACGTGTACGAATCAACCCCGCCTCAATTGGAGACACGGTGTGGTTGGCACCACTCATAGTGTCCGTCTTTTGTTTCAAAAGGATGTCATTTTAAGTGAAAAACATCAACTGACATACGGAAAACCGACCAAACACATTCAGATTGTGTCGATACTTTAGCACAACGATCCATGGGTCAAATGTGATGTGTACGAGTCAACCCCACCTCAATATGAGGTGCGGTGTGGCCAGTATCACTTTAGGTGTATGTATTTTTTTTAAAATGGACATCATTTGAGGAAAAAATATATGGTATAGAAAAAACCGATCAAATTATGAATTGAATTTCGGATTCCACATATAATTGTCATCTAAATTTTAAATTGAATTATATATGAATTATGTACATTTATAATTTCGTTATGAATTCTAATTTAATTGTCATCTAAGTGTGGTCGGGACCACTCTAAGTGACTTTCTGTTGTTTAAAATGGACAACATTTTAAGTACATACGGAAAACTGACCAAACGCATTCGGTTTCCATTGAAACATTAGGAGAACGATCCATGGGTTATATGTGATGTGTATGAGTCAACGCCACCTCAATCTGAGGCGTGGTGTGGCTGGCACAACTCAAAGTGTATGTCTTTTGTTTCAAAAGGACATCATTTTAAGTGAAAAACATCAACTAACATACGGAAAACCGGCCAAACGCATTCGGATTGTGTTGATACGTTAGGAAAATGATCCATGGGTCATTTGAGACGTGTAAGAGTCAACCCCGTCTAAATTCGAGACGCGGTGTGGCCGGTACCACTCTGACTGTGTCTCTTTTGTTTAAAATGGACAAGATTATAAGTGAAATAAACAAATGACATATGAAAAACTGACCAATCACATTCGGAATCTGTTGAAAATTTAGGACAAAGATTCATGGGTCATATGTTACGTGTACGAGTCAACCACGCATCAATCCGAGTCGCGGTTTGGCCGAGACCACTCTAAGTGTATCTCTTTTCTTTAAAATGGACTACATTTTAAATTCATACAGAAAAACAACCAAACGCATTCTGATTGTGTTTATATTTTAGCACAAAAATCCATGGGTCATTTGTGATGTGTACGAGTTAACCCCGCCTCAATAAGAGGCGCGGTGTGGCTGACACCATTCAAAGTGTCTCTCTTTTATTTAAAAAACACTTCATTTTAAGTGAAAATAACAACTGACATACGGAAAACCGACCAAACGATTTCGGAATATGTTGATACTTTAGGACAACGATCAATGAGTCATTTGTGATGTGTACGAGTTAACCTCGCCTCAATCCGAGGCACGATGTGACCGGTATCATTCCAGATGTATGTATTTTGTTTAAAATGGATATCATTTCTATTAAAAATATATGGTATATGAAAAACCAATCAAATTATGAATTGAATTCCGGATTCCACATATGATTGTCATCTAAATTTTAAAATGAATTCTAAATGAATTATGTATGTTTATAATTATGTTATAAATTCTACTTTAATTATGGATGTGTATATTCTCAGGATGCATTATATGTGTTGGTTGGTTGGTTTGCATTATTTGTATGTGTTGGTTTGTTCTCTATATGTATGCATTATATGTGTTACAGGAACAATAATTGGATTGAAAAATGAATTGAAAATGAGGGAATAATTGGATTGAAAATTGAATTGAAACCGAGGGTGAATGCCCAAAAACCAGACCTGCTGTGCAAATTGCAGGCTGCTGTGCAATTTGCACAGCAAAGCCTATGCCAACGGTTTTTAAATCGTTGGCATAGGCTCTATGTAGCTGTTTTTACCAACGGTTCAAGGAACCGTTGGGATATCCTGTTGAATGGTTGTTTTTACCAACGGTTCATAGAACCGTTGGTAAAAACCTTTCCCAACAGTTTGTAAACCGTTGGGAAAGAAAATTCTCTGTTGATTTCCCAACGGGCCAAACCGTTGGGAAAGGCCTTTCCCAACGGTTTGGCAGAACCGTTGGGATAGGTTGATTTTTTTCTAACCTATCCCAACGGTTCTGTGTAAACCATTGGGAAAAGCCTTTCCCAACGGCTTACTTCCCCACGGTTTGCAGAACCGTTGGTATAACATATACCAACGGTTCTGCAGCCTTTCCCAATGGTTCTAAACCATTGGGAAATGCTGGATTTCCAGTAGTGTATGGATATTGTTAGATATAATCAAGGACTACGATTTCTCTATTTACTATTATCATGGGAAGCTGAAAAAGGGAGCTTACGCTCTATGAAAAAAATAACCTGCTACTCTATCCAGGATGAAGATTGAGAAAGGCCCAATCATTATTGATATGTAATGGATAGATTTGGAAATCATAATGGTAGGTAATACATCCTACCTTGAAAAAATTATTTACCAATCATATATCCAAGAGAATATTAAATAGAGACAAAGTAACGATCTGAATCTATAAAGGAAGGTGAATAAAGTAAAGGAAGGGATGATTAAAGAGTTCCACATCAATGATGATTGTGTGATTCAGTTTTGGACAAGTATTTTGTGCCTTCATCACCTGGGATAAAGAAGGATCTATTGGATAATAAACATAGATGAATTTTATCTATCCATCCTTGGTGTACTAAGATGTACTGATATATCTGAGAACACTTCTAGTGGGACAATAAGAAAAAGAAGATTTCATAGTATATCTCAATGTTCTTGATATGTTAGAAAGTAAATTTTGAGTGACAGAAGTATAAGGGGTTGATGAAACCATCACCTATACCCATGTGGAATTGGGATAAGGTCACTATGGAATTTTCCATGAATCTCTCAAAGTTGTCCAATGGAAACAATGCGACATGGGTTATGGTTGACAGACTCACCAAGACTGCCCACATTATCTTTATTTGGGAAGATCTATCACATGAACAACATACAAAAATATAGGTGAAGGAAGTAGTGAGACTGTATGGGGATCCAATCTCGATTATATCTGATCATGATCCCAGGTTCACATCTAAATTCTGGAGGATTGTTCAACATGCTTTGAGTACTGAATTAAATTTCAGCATGACCTATCACCCCCAAACTGATGTCCAGTTTGAAAAGATTATTCAAATGCTTAAAATACATGATTATAGAATGCTATTTAGAGTTCAAACATGAAAGGGATTAGCATATCCCACTGGTTGAGTTCTCATAAAACAATATATTCCACTCAAGTATTTAGATGGCATCATATGAAGCATTGTATGGAAAGCGATGTAAAAGTCCAACCTATTAGAATGAATTTTGAAAAAGAAAGATACTTGGTCCTGATCTTGTAGAAGAGATAACATAGAATGTCCAATCCATAGAAAAAATCAAATATGCAAAGATTTGGAAAAAGAGCTATGCTGAAAACTATTGAGGGGACTTGGAGTTTGACATTGGATATAAATTCTTCCTTAGAATATCACAATGAAAGAGAGTCATGTTCTTTAAAAAGAAAGGGACTCTAATCCCCTAGTACATTGGCCCCATTGATATCTTTGACTACATAGGATAAATTTCCTATTAGCTTTCTCATCCACTGAATATGGCTCAATTTAATGATATTTTTCACATATCACTCATGAGGAAAGTATATACCAGATCCCTTACATGTATTGAACTCATAGGTGGTGTATCTAAAAGATGATCTATCTTATGGGAGCATCCAATAATGACTCTGGACCAAGGAGATAGGTTCTATACAACAAGAAAACCCACCTTGTCAAATTGTTGTGGAGGAACCATATGTATGAAGAAGAAACATGGGAACTGGTGGAGGTGATGTAGGAGAAGTACCCTCACATGTTTATGTAAAATGAAATTTTGAGGGTGAAATTTCAAAATTTGGGAAGAATATAATGGCCTAAAATTTTATCAATGTAATTTATCCCTTTAAATGGAAAGGTCTTATAGTATAAAGCACATAAAATCACATATATACCATAATACTTTATAAGTAAATAATTAATGATATAGTAAGTGTTTATAGAAGGTAAGAAACCTATATTGATGAAATAGTAACTTAACCTTAAGAACAACAACATGAACCTTATGAATAGTAAAGTGACAAAATAAATAGTGACCTCACCCATGGAAGTATAAATAAAATTTGTGCATATTATAAATAATAATATGACATAATTATATCATAGGATAAGTAAGTGAATTTTTTAATTATTTTTATTAAGTGTTGGTATTTTTATAAGTCATAAATTTTTAATTACAATTTTATGATTAATATAATAATTTAAAAGAAATTTTATTTTCCTAAATCGTATTTATAAATTAATATTTTGATGTCTTATGAATATAATTTAATTTTTTGAGACCTTAAGTAGTACTTCAAGGTTTCATAAAAGCAGTTTTAATTTTAAAATTTGTACTTTTCATGTAAATTATGATTTTAAATAAAAATTAAATTACTAATATTTAGAAAATTATTTTTTAAAAATTGATTTCATTTGTGGATTCTACACATTGATAAAAGGGTAGGTTGATTTTTTGTATTTTTACGAAATATTTAAATTTTTAGTGAATAGTAAAATATGATAATTTAAAAATTAAGCTAAATACATGAATTATGGGGTCATGGATGATATTATTTGGAAAAAAGAACCATTTTTTCAAAATAAAATACTCATGTTACTATATTTAGTCATGTAATCATCACTATTTCTTGTAATGCGTAAAAATAATAAACTAATGATTAAAATATTAAGAAACCCTCCTCCCCACCACTTTAAATACCACCCCTCACACCCTCTTCTCCTCACACCTCTCATGTTTCAAGACATGTACAAATTCTACCCAAAACACTTCCCTATTCCCCCCCATATCCAAGATCTATTGGTCTCATCAAAATGCCAATCATAGGTTCCTTATGGATGATCTCAAGAGGATAATTCAGGAGGTAAATTCCCTCTCTATTTTCTTTTAATTTCTCTTTCAATTTTATTTATTTTATTAGTCCCTCCTCACCTCCTTTCAACCAATTGGAATGATAACTATAGTATGTTTTATATAATTTTATGATATAATATTAATGGAAGATTATTAATTAAACTCCTCCCTCGTTCTCTTTTATTTTAAATATGAAATCATCGACCATGATGTGTCAATTTACCGATATCATGGAAGATGTACATTAATTTTCCTCTAACACCTTCAAGGATTTTGATAAAACCATTAAATGGTTAAAAAAGTATTTTAATGTGTATGTTAATACCATATTTATGATATAGATCTATCTTATGTACATGGAACTATATGATAAAATGAAACGTGTTTGTTGTGTTCCATGAACCTCGAAAATTAACCTTAATCAATAATCATTAACATTTATCTAATAATTCATCATCATGTTATATAACCAAATTCATTATAAGATCATTTATATCAACGTAATTTCACTAATAATATATATTAACAATTATGTATATTTATTCACATTTCAAATAAACTTCCATTCAAGAATGCAAGTGAAAAGTTCATGAAAACTATGAAAACACAAACACTCCTGAACAATGAATTTAAGAAATATACCTCATCTGAAGGCCCATAAAAGAACTTGATGAAAACATAGTGAATAAAATTCATATATAAAAATATATATAATTTTTATTTAATGAATCTAATGTCATTATATAGTACATTAAAGTAAAGAAAGCGTTCAGATACAAGGTAAGGGGAATTCTCAAACCCAACTCTCTTTAATTGGGGTTTTACTCTTTTAACCACCATTTCAATATGTAAATTACTTAAAAATAATTTCTTAGTCATTATAATTTCTTTCAATGATATAAATTTTTTATAATTGAGATTATGGAAAATCCAATGTTTTCCAAAAGAACCATTCTTTCAAATAAACACACCCGTTATTACTTCTCGAAGATTGATTCTTCTTCACTCCAGGTTAATGGTTCTTTTTCAAGAATGATATTAACTTTTTATTTCATGAACCAAATGTTTATTAATGTATGATTTATGAAGTGGAAACCATTTAATTCCATGGTTATTCTATGTTAACGTTTGATATATGTTCTATGTGGAATTCCTGATCATGGAAATGTTATGATGTGACATGTGCACCAAAAATTATACAACACTCTAATACTTTGGGTAAAGTGATTAATCTCTTGAATTAAAGTGAAATATTCATGAAAATGATGTTATCTTTTTTCAGAACTATGTGTGGTAGTTGACCACTAAGACATTATGCTTCATTTTTATTCATTTCCACATTCCATGGTTTTATCTAATGATTCCTCTCATGATTATTATGATGATATTATAATTATTCTTACCCCATTATATATTTCTTCATGCTCTTATCTATCTTCTCATAGGGATTTTAGATCAATATTTTTGATGTATATCCTCAAGTTACTATGTGTACATAATAAAATTCAAGCTAAAATAATAAGTTAGAGAAGAAGGAATTAAATAAATGATTAAGTTTTATGTTTTAAATTTTGTGTATGGTCCTAGTTTTCCCATGGAACTAAAACTTTAGATCTTGGTCATGTAATACTATTATGTTTTTTTTTCATTACATTGATGTTATAGTAATCTAAAGAAAAAATATAGTTCTCTATAATAATGATTCTATAAACAAAAATATCCTCTATTACCTCAGTTGGACTATACTCTATACTTAGACTCATTATACCAATATGAAGAAGAATTTATTTTCAATGATCATTATAGTACAGAAACTGAGGCATTACATGAAGACCTATGATGTCTCTATGATTTCTCAAAATGAATCACCAAGGAATTTCCTCAACCATAATATTTTTACTAGATGATTGGAATTATGGGTGTTCATATTATATAAGTTCAACAATCATTTCATACCTAATAAGCGAGTGAAAGGATAGGTGATGTAAAATGACCTTGAAAAGCATCCTTGTTCCAAAACATTGTCACTAAATATTGAAGTTCAAGATGAAGAAATAAACTTTTTTAATGTGGATACCACACATGGGAAATGGATTTTGATATCATGTCCTTGAGTCCAATACGAAAAAGAATGGAAGATCCTAGACTCATCATTGTTGGTATTGGTGTCATTATTATTTCCATAGTGAATGACGTTTTTCCTTAATCCTTCCAATTATCATAATGATTCACTAATAATGAGGTTGAATAAAAATATCTCATTGATGTCTCAGAACTAGTGTTTGTACATACTAGTAACCAACCTAAAATATAATGGTGTTTCATAGTTAGTAATAATTCATGTTAGTGATGATTATACCATCAGGAAATATGAATTGATTACTTTTCATGTCTATGTATGAGGTTTGATAATAGAATTACCCTTGGAACAATTATTGAATCTGATCCTATGATTAAAAAATCAAAAAAGAAGATTTATTGTAAAATTCGACCACTTCATTAGAAGATCCATACATTTTAGAAATAGTCATCTATAATGTACATCATAGAATGGTATCATCGTTTGTTCATAGTAGCACATAATAGATTAATGAGACCAATTCCACCCCACAACCAGCTAATATTATAATCAACATGATGACACCTATCCTAGACTATATCCAATGTGGTACTCATCGTTCAGCCAGAGCTATGAAAAAGAATATTTTATGGCATGCAATAAATTTTACCCTCTATGAAATATCAAAACAATAAAAGATTCTATATTAATGGGGTTATGTGGGGTTATCCTAATATGAATCAATGGATAGGAAACTATCATCATCATGCATGAATTCCATTCAAGTTCATATGGTTCCCATTAGTCATGTGAAATTATTTCTCATCTAATTAGAAGGATTTATTATTTTTAGCCTTAAATGAAATAGTATTGAAAAAAATTAAACAAAAATATCATTCCTATCATGTGCGATCCATTTTCATCAACCAACCTCTAGATTTTTGGTACACATCCAAATAATCCTAGAAATTTTCCATGTGGGGAATATAGTTTATTGGGCCATACACCTAATCCATAGAAAATTTATTCATGTTCATCCTTACAAATATCGATTTCTTCCCCAAATTGGCCAAGGTATACCCCTTAAAAGAGGTCAAGGCCAGATGCATAGACAATTTCTTTATGTCCAATATCATTAAAATATTTTTTTTCGCCTCGTAAAATATTTAATGAAAATATAACTACATACTATTATTAAGAATTTATAAGGGTGTACCATGAATACAACATTGAGTCTAACCATTCATCCCTCTACAATGTAGTGTAAAATGGAATGATATAATATATATATATAACAATCTCAAACATACTTCTAAAAATGGAATATAATAAATGAATATTTGAGACAAAAAATATCCTACATTCCTTATCGTACTAGCTTACTATAACATGAATAACCACATATGTAGTCCAACACTCACAATTTTTTAAGAAAAAATAATTTTTTCAGATCGATGTTAAGATTCCCTCATTATGGATAGAATTTTTCAATCAATTATCTACACACAAACAGTCTTATATGAAACTAGTTTCCTTTGAATAGCTTGATGAGATAACATTACATACCTTAAATTATCTAGAAATCCACCAAAAGTGGATATCATTATCCTTAAAAATTTAATTGATAGTTTCTTTATTCCCCAACGTTAAACTTGTTTTGATTTTCATCACCCCAATAATTCATTGACTAATCACCCTAAGATTGAATGAAAATGTGAATGAATATATTTCATTCATAACTTCTATTCAAATTACATATATATTTTTTATGAACATGGATTAAAATCATAATGATCCTCTAAAATGAAATATTTTTAATGAAATATTTATTTTAATTAATGATGGTTTGGTTTTAGTCATATGATCTAAATCTATAAGACACCCTCATCCTTACCAAACAATGATAGTCTACATGGGTAGGTCCCTTTTTCACAATCCTAATATTAATAACCCATGAAATCCTAGTCGTGAGATGTCAAACTGTACAAAAATATGATTATAATGTGTCACCATAAATTATGGGAATGATTTTTTTAAAAATAATTTATTATTTTAAATATTTTTTGTTACACGCAATAATGAATATAACATGTTTTGTATAAATGAACTGAATTTTGATTGAGTTACACAAAACACCAAATTAATCATGTGTTTCTTGAAATAATATGTAATTATAAAACAACACATATCACTGTCTTATCATACACTACACACCACACTATGTTTATCTTTAGTTATACACAAATATGGGTTTAATTGAAACATTAAATATTATTTGAAATATTATTATGTAAAATAATAATTGTTACCTGGACATTAGAATGGATGTTATGAATAATATTATATAAATTATGAAAATATATATTACACAAGAATATAAAATAAATTCATTGGAAACAAATTTAATTGAAATGATAATAAATCCCTTTTGAGAATATAATAAATTATTTTCCTAAAATCATTCGTTATCAAAAAAGGTTTACCACAATAAATTAAATGAAAAACCTCTGGGGAATTATTTTAATTAAATAAATATATTATGTATTAAATGAAATATTTTTTACACATCCTTTGTGTTTTCGATAAAATATATCAGAATAAATAAAATTTAATGCTCAAATGTGTATTTTTCTAAAAGGGAGTTTTTGACACCTTTTTAGGGAAGACATGTTTTAAAACTAATTTTTCACACTTTTATATTTTTTGTTTAAATTATATAAACTAAATTTTTGAAATATGAATATTAAAATTTACCGTATGATAATTGTTTTATGTTTTTATAGAAGTTTCATTTTTTCAAGAATAGTGAAAACCTTGAATTTTAATTGAAAACTACATTTTTTCTAAATTATTTATATAGTTAAATTATATTTGAAATTCATTTTAAAGTTTATTTAGTTCTATTATACATTTATTAATACAATTTGGGCTACTTTATTTTATTTCACATTGAAATTTAATTTAAAAACATTTTTATCATGTGGATATTTTCACTTTAAAAACTCAATGTTTCAATCCTTATAGGCGTTTTATTTTAAATTAATTTATAACAAATATGCGTATATAATTTGGGAAAATGGATTTAATTATTTTAATTATAATAATATATAATTTGTAGTATGTTAACCTTATTTTTTTTCTAAAATTTTTATTCAATGAGATAAAAATTAATTACATCCATTAAGGTAAAAATGAGTTTACTTTTTGGTTAAACATTATCTTAACAAGAAAATAACATAGAAAAATGTAAAAATGTCATTTTCATTCCCCATTTCAACAATATACTCCCATTTATCAAAATAATTTCTATTATGGGAGGAAAATGATGTAAGGGGGACCTATAAATAGTGCTTACCATTTTGTAATTACAAGAATACCACTCCACCTCCACTATAAAAAGGGAAACCCCTGCACATATTCACACCTATCAAGCCATTTGACTCACCCAAAACCTAACAATATAATATAAAACATTACCACCCATTATCCTATAGGACATATCTTTGGATTAAATCCATCCAAGGAATACTTTTGGTTAAAAAGGGAGTTACCATTGAAGAGGTAACATCATACAAAAGCACTTTTGTTTAATTTAGTTCAACACCCCATGAAGTCATGTTATTTAATTAATATGAAATAACCAAAGTATCATCAATATATTGATATATATTTATGTTAAGTTTATGACTATACCTAAAACACATTTCCATCAAATGAGATAAATGATCATCATTCATCTTTACAATGGACTACCACCTTGTGAATTGATGTTTCTCATTCTTCCACAACAACCATTCATGGTTGGTAATAATGATACTATTTTCATATTATATATATGATATTTATTATTTATGTATTATTATGTAGTTATTATATAAAAAATACCTTCATTATTTCTATTCATTAGAATACGATGACATTGTTTATGGACAGTGGACTACCACAACGTCAAAGCGATGTGATTCTTTCACTCATTACATGGAATGTATTATGTATCAGTTTAACAAAAATATGTTATATATTGCACATAATAATTATACTATAATTATAATATATATATGTGAGTTTTTTTTGTGTTTGGGTGTGTTTTTGTCTCTATTTGTGTCATTTACTTTCAATTTTTTCAACACGACAAACATTGGAAAAAATGTTCATATGTATGAGCGACCTACTATCTTTAGGGATATTGTATTTCATCTAATATTTATATAATTTTTATATTTTTCTAAATATATATATAATGAATATATATGATATTTATAAAATGTGTAATTTTCTGTAAATATGTAAATCATGATTCATGTAAGAGGATCAAGAATAACATGTCAAAACAAGTAAAAAAAACAACCGAGATATTAACCGATACATAACATTAACATGGAGTTGTTAATAAATTTATAATATAAAATCATAATTAAATATTATATGTTATTAAATATATGTATATGGTCCATTATTATGTTTATAAAAATTATATATTTACTATACAAGGGGTTTAAATGAGTACAATGAGATTCAAGACATAAGGTAAGGAAATTACATCTCATTTTATATATCCATATGATACATAATATTTTCACCACATGACTCTTTTATTTATTGTATATAAATCTATATGAATTTTTTTAAAATTAATTTAATTTATTTCTTGGCATTAAAAGTTTAAATTGATGTTATTTCCTCATGGGCATCACCATTCAAAAGTTAACCATGTTCTAATGGTATTTCTAGTCTCACTATTATTTCTATGAGACTTATACCCTATTTACCACTCATGTATTTATATGATGTATATAATTCACATGAATGTATTATATGTTTTATATCACTAAATGTATTTTTATTTAAGCATCATTTTAACGATATCTCTTTCATGGGGTTTACAGTTCAAAATTTTCCAAAATGGTAAATGGTTTTTGTCTCAATTTACCTACTTTGAGATATATATTATGATATACAACTATATCATTTCATGTGATTTATATACATCCCCTATAAAAAATAATATCTTGAATTTAATCATCCTAATGATATATAGTGTTTCATGTAATTTTATTTTTCTTGGGGATCATGATCGAAATCAGCAGAATTAGTAAGAGTCTCTTACTACATTGTCCTCGTTTATCAATATGTTTTACGATTATGCTTCCATTAATGAAATATTATCATTCACCTCTCAAAAATATCATTAATATTATATTTATATAACTATTAATTATATGTTGAGGTAATGGTACAATTTTTATTCTATTTGTTACATAAGATAAGTAAGAATTCAATTGTTTGAAAATCCCACAGTACTTGTCACTTTGGTCAATAATATGCGTTCTTTAAAAAACAAATTCTAAAAAGGTTTTAAAATTTGTTCTATTATTATGCTAAATTATCCGTTGTCATTTATTTGAATCCTAAATTGCATGTTTAAAACAATATTTTTTATATAATATGTTTTCATAATATTATTTAAATTCATTGTTTTTAAGTATGTTTCCAATGAACAATGTTTTAAAAATGGTCTATTTTTAAAAATTATTTTCAATTATTTCATAACATCCATTATAAACATTAAAATCTATTTTTAATGAACATGATTTTCAAAATGTTTTATTATTTAAAATGATTTTTTAAAAAAGGAAGGAATAATTTCTTAATAAATTCATTAAATAAATCTTAAATATCAATTAATATGTTTTCAAAGAGGTTTTCAATGAAATGGATTTTAACAACATTTTTAAATTTATAAATTTATTTTCAAAGAAAAGATATTCCCATTTTGAAATGCTCCAAGTGATCTTTCAAAATAATTCCTAATATTAGATGATATGATTTGATATAATTTATTATTTTCAAGGTATGTGATATTGGGTAACATTTGCTATTATTTATTTTTATGGTTTATGATTATGATGAAATGTTATTTATTTAATCAGTTATTATTCCCTAGGTTATACCATGATAAATGGATTATGAAACATGATTACATATAGATTTTATTCTATTCTTATGAATGATTTATATCTCCCACATATTTTTATATGATGAAATATTTAAGATTCCCATTTCATTTAATGGGTAATGATATGATGTTTATTTGAGCTATCACTTTTTATGCATCATGATATGAAGAATGCTTTATTATCTTGTGGTACACGTATGTATGATTTTATTACGAGACTGTTGGGACCTATATCTCTATAAAATTCATGGGGTTATTATTTATTTCTCATGTGATTACAATGAGAAAAAATTTTATGGGATTAAATCCTCTATGAGAAGAAGGTGTAACCTGGTCTACTATGGAATGAAGTTATAATGTGATCCTCTATAAGGAATGGGTCATGATATTGGATGTTGGTGTGTGATTCCCAGTAGGTTCACCCCCATGAGGTTCCCATATAATTTTCAAAAATGTACTTTGAATTATAGGAATGTTATTACTTGTTTATGATTTTCCAATAATTCTATGATTTATTCAAAAAAAATTCACTCATGGACGGTACTCTTGATTCCCTTACGATACATGTCCTACGAATTGACAATCATTATTCAATGAATGTTGATTATGAATGTTAATATTAAGGGTATGATATTATAATGTTATTATAATGTTATCATACCTTTATTATCATGCTTATTATTATATATCTCCTTTGATTAACCTTAGTGGGCATATGAGATCACCATTTCATGGTTTCTATTCCCTAGGTTGTGATGAAATGTTTTATGTAGGAGTAATAAAAGGGGAAGATATTTATGGAAGATGTTCATGATCTTTCACTAAATTGGAATTATGTGTTCCTAGTTTCCAAAGACACTAATCTATCATCGACCTTGTGAATATACATTTTTAATGTGAATAATATTCATCTAAAATGATGTAATATCCATATATGTTAAACAAAGGTATCTATAATTGGTATCAAATGTATATATTAATCAAATTTAGAGTATAGGATAAGAAAACATTAGAGAGATCACTAAGGATATTTCTAAGGATATGTATAGGGATGTCTCTAAGGATAAGTCTAAGGGTGATTTAAATTATATTAAAATGTCCTAGAATTTTTTGAATTAGATAGAGAGAGTTATATCCAAGAAATATATCCATATCTGGATACTACAAGTGGATGTGGATATCTCACAGACCTAAAAAGGGGTAACAACCCCCAAAACAAATTTTTGAGCTAGAATCGATCGACAACTGGTTCAAAACAAAGAGCATTGTTGCACACATATTTTGAAACTACTATAGGATTTTCTTTGGAAATTCAAAAACTAATTATGAACCTTTTTTAAGGATTTGAGTAGATGATGATCATGGATGGACTATGTGAAGACTAATATGGAGAAGACATAAATTAAGGTGTCATTGTTTAGACATCATATAAGTAATTTTTGTTGTTATTATGTAGACTTCTACAATGATGAGTTTTTATCACACACTGATTTAGGGTTTTAGTCAATGGAGGGATCCAAAATTAAATGGGATAATATTGAATGTGAAGTACATTTTTCTAATGATAATTCAAATTAGATAATGACAAAAGTAAATGACAGTGTGATCATGCCTAGTCATTTTTTAGATAATATGATTAACAATGTGTACGATAACCTAAACTCAGAAACAAAAAATAATTAAATTGATGAATTTTATAATAGTTCAAGTAATATAGACCATAGAGGAATGAAGATTCAATTTTATCTGTGTCATGAATGTGGAAAAAAGAACCAAAACGATTGTCTTAGAGTAAATGAACAATGTTTTTACTGTGGAATATAAAGACATAATGAATATGTAAAAGAGAAAATGGATTTTTTAGTTAACCAAATGGATGATAATAATTTCCTCCTAAGGAAATAATTTATGGTTGAACAAAATAAATTGTAAAGAATATTATTTATGAAAATTGATTCCTTATGTGGAAATATCATTAAGTGGGTCCTAAAGGTTGTATGAGTAATGATTATATTGATTGTGTTGAAGAGACTATATGTGATATGTAAATGAAAAAATAACTAAGTAATATGATGAGGTATCCCTATTATTGTCTTCAGAATGAAGTAATTGATATTTTTATGTATTTTGATACATGAATTATGTTATATAAATTGTGAAATATACAAGGAATGTTCATTTTATATTTTTCACTAATGATTTACTACAATACATTAAATGTCTGTGATTACCTTGAAATTTGAGTTAATAATATGGAGATATTCCTAAAAAACAAATGATTTTGTAATATATAAACCTTAATATGTTCATTATTTTGAGAAAATGGAGTTTGGATAATGTTATGTTAGATATGAATATGTAAATTGGATTGTTCAGATTACCATCTAACTGATTAAGTATTTGTTAAGAATATGATTTATGAAATCATGTATAGAGTTTTCAACATTTTTTGATTTAAGTAATATACCGAATAATATGTGTTTTATGTAAGGAGTGAAGAATCATGTATGATTTCAATATGGTTTTATGGTAATTTAGGTTAGTATTGTGTTTTATAAGAATACATGATAGTGTTATTAAAATGTTTGGAATGTGACAACCAAGAGCTACTTTATAATATCCGAGGATCATTGTTAATCTCTTTGAGTGAACTTCTTTATAAAGTACATAATTTTCATCTTTTGGAAGGAATAAAAGGATTACTATTTACGGAATGGTATATGCTAAACATCAACAGTGGTTTAAAAAATTAATGTATTATCACGCCATAAAAGTATTTATGCATGTTAGATAAACTATACTACCCATTTTTATGTGATGTTATCTAAAAATAGATGGAATTAATTATCATTCAACTTATGGATCTTATCATTAATTAGTGCTTTATGAATAAAAAATGACTTTCATTTATTCGAGTATGAGAGGAAGTGTAAATTTATCAAAGGCCTAACCAACTGGTGAGATTGTGCTTATAAAATGTGATGAAAATAAGTAAGTATATCTACTTCTGAAAATTATACATCTTTAGGAAAAGGATCTTGAAACAAATATTTTATCCTAGTACCTTCATTTTCAATTAATCCAATGATCCCAATGACCATCAAATATTCATGGTTGTGAGGTTTTTGACAGTATATGGATCAACCACATTCTTTTCATCAACTTATATCACTCTCTATAAATATTTATGTTTTCCTTCTATGTCCAAATCTTCACTTATGTGGAGACATGGTAATGAATTACATAGGGTAACTATTATGTTTCTATCATTCCTTTTTTAAAGGATGTTTTATTTATATATTTTTATGACATGGGATCAGTGAAATAAATGTTAATTTATTAATCCTTTGATCACGTATATAAAATTTGATATATAAATTCATTTGAAGGGGGTAGAATGTAACACCACTATAATTTTTCGAAATATTTTCATTGAATTAATTTATTATGTCTGAATTTTTTAATATCTAAAAATAGTGGTTATATAATGTATAATATAAATAAACTATGTTTGGAATGCATTAGAGATAACAAAAAAATTTTATTTTTCATCACACAACACAAATTTATAATTCCAATTCACACATTACTGGATTAGACTATGTTGCATGTAATACTAATTTTAGCTTTAGTTGTAGGAAACACTGAGTTTAAATAAAAAATTACATATTATATAAAATATTATTCTTTTGGATGATAATTTTCACCTATCCCTCAGAATGTATGCAATGTATATAATTAGATAAATTATGAGAAAAAATTATATTCATTGATGTATGATATATTCTTTGGTTACCAATTTATTGGAAATAAAATTAAAATGATTTTGATAATATAATAAATATTTTTTTGGGAAAAATATTATTATCAAAGAAGTATTAACTCAAGAAATTAAGTAAACCACTTTTTGGGATTGATTATAATTATTTTTTATGTGAAATCAATTATTTAAAATTCATCCTCTGTATTTTCTACAGTAGTAATAAGAACAATTACAATTTTATGCTTAAAAATTGCAATCTTAAAAAATGAGGGATTCCAGCATTTTAATGAGAGACTTGTTTTAATAATTGATATTAATACTTTTGTAAATTTTATTTTGAAAATGAGTCTTCATTTGTTATATTTTAATATTAAAATTAACTTTGGTTGATATTTTTTTTATTTTTATGAGAAGTTTAAATTTTAATGAATTGTAAAGAATATTAAATTTTAATTAAAAGCGTCATTTTCATATAATTTATTTATATAGTTAAATTATATTTTAATTTTTTTAAATAATATTAAGTTAAATAATACATCAATTAATAATATTTAGTTTCTTGGAATCAATTTCGCATTCAATTTTTATAAAAACCCATTTCAAAATTTAGAACATTTTCATTTCAAAAAATCATTGATTCATCCAACGTACAAGATTAATTTTAAATTGATTTATATCACATATGTTTTTAGATTTTGGAAAAATGTAATTAGTATTTGTAGGAAAAGTAATATATAATATCTAATGTGGTCAACCAATTTTTTGACAAAAAGTATTTATGAATTTAAATAAAAATAATTACAATAATTAATGTAAAAAAGAGTTTACTTAGTGTTAAATCATTAATTTATTGGGAAAATATCATATAAAAACACCTATAATACATTGGAAATCCATATTTAGGAAATATTATCCCTTTTATCATAAAATGTCCATTATTGGTGGACCATTATGTATGAGAGACACCTCGATAGTTTTTATCATTTTGTATTAAAAACAATGTTTCTCCTCTCCAATATAAAAGGGACCCCATCCCTACCTAATCAATTATTAATAACTATAAAGAACTTTTCCTCATCCAAAACATGCATAAGAAACTCCCAAATTCTCTCTCTTCATCTTAGAGGCCTAAAATTGGTCGTAAAGCCAACCAAGGAGGCCCTTTGGTAAAAACCAAAAGGAGTTACCCAAAGAAGAGGTATCATCATTCATTAAGAACTTTGATATATTATTTTCTCCACCCTCTAAATACTTATTATTAAATTAATTTATAATAATAATATTATCAATTATATAAACAGGTATTTTTATGGTATGGATATGACCTACAGTGACACATAATTCAATCAATGGTATGCGTAGTAAGGTGGACTACCGCCTCGTGAACCGATTTCATTAATTCTTAAATTAACATTTCTCAATGGTGGGAATAATGATAAAAATAATATTTTTTAATGTTTATATGATAATAATTATCTATTTATTGTTATTCAATTATCATATAGCACATTCCTTAATACTTTCAAATTTTTTATAACATAATAATATTGTTTACAGACATGTGGACAACCGCCTCCCATTACGATGTGATTTGTTCATTATTTACTTGGAATTTATTAAGAATGTGTCTAATAAAAATATGTTATATATATATGAAATAATAATTATACTAGAGTTATAATATATATATATATATATATATTACATTTCATTCATTCATCATGAAAAGAAAATGGAAATAACATTCATGCATACGTACGACCCACCGTCTTCATGAGTGGTGTATTTTTTTATAATTCAAATTTTTTAGATAATTAATAATAAATATATAAAGAATATATATGATATTTATTTCATGATTTACATTCATTGGTTATGTAAATCCCTATCTACATAAGTGGACCAAGAATTTCAAGTCAAAACTTGTTTGAAAACCAAAGTGGTTATTAGCCAAAACATAACTTTAACATGGGATTGTTAACAAAAGGGTAATATATACTAATTAGAAAATCGAATATGTAATTATGTATATTAATATGTATTTTTGGTCAGTTTATAATAAAAATATATTTATTACAACAGGTTTTTTAATGTGTACGATGTGATTGAAGACACATGGTAATGAAATTTCTTCTCAATTTTTATATCCATGTGATAAAGGCCACATTCATCACTCAATTAATTAAAGTATTATATATAATGAAATATGAAAATGAATATCCTGGTATTCCATTATTTTATTTTACTAAAATATTCAATTTATCTTATTATTTCATGGGTATTATAATAAAAAAATTAACAAACTATTGATTAGATTGTATAGCCTCATTTTTTTCCTGTATGACTTATAACGTATTCACAATGTGTTTGTTTTCTATGGTGTATAGAAATCACATAAATTTATTCTATGGATGTTATTAGAAAAGTTTTGGGTGATTTAAAAATAAATTTAATTATCTCTCATTCATGGGGTCTAAGGTTCAAAAAATACCAAAAAGGTAAAGGATTTTTTCTCAATTTTCCTTCTTTGAGACGTATATTAGGATATGAACCAATATTCATTAATGAGTTGTAAAAATAGCCACTTTGACATGTAATTTTATGGATTTATTCATAATAATGATATATTAAGTTTCAATTAATGCTATTTTTTTATGTTTATCATGATTTAATTTCCAATTGTAGTTATAGTTTATTGCTACAATCTCATCATTTATTAGGATTGTTTATGACTATGCTTCTATTTATGAAATATTATGATCTATTTATTATAGAATATAATGAATTATGTCGTCATATAATTATTCAGGATATATTCATGTAATATTACCATTTTACACTCTTTGTTACATAATGTAATTAATAAATAGTTTTTACTAAAATCTGAATTTACATCTCTATTTGGTTGGAAATATTTATTATTTCAAACACTTTTTTTCTAAAAATGATTTCAAAAATATTATAATATTGTCCAATTATATTTAAAATAAATTTTTTCCATTGCCTTCCTTTTTTAATAAAATGTTTTTAAAAGGGCATATTCTTTTTATTTTCTGATTGAGACACTTTTCTAAACATTGTATTGAAAAAATGAATGTTCAGAATGTACGTATTTATCTGACCTCATTTCTTTAAAGCATCCATTAAAACATTTCCTGATTATTTTTTAAATAAAATATTTCCCTAATATTTTATAAATTCAATATTTTAATTTTTTTTTCATTAAATATATTTTCAAAAATGTTTTATGTTTCAAAAGAATTTTCAATGTTTTGAAACCAAATTTTATAAGGTTTTAATATTATTTCCAATGAAGAATTTTTAGAATGTTTTATGATTTAAAAAGATATCTTAAAAGAATAAATAATAAGTTTATCAAGAAATATTTTATATTATTTATACATCCACATTCATATGTTTTAAAAGCATTTTCCAATGAATATAATTCTTAAAAGATTACATGTTTTGAAAAGTTGTTTTCATTGAATGGTTAATTCCATTAATAAATACTCTAATTATTAATTCAAAATATTTCTCCAAATATGATAATATACTATTATATATATTATTCTATACTATGGATAGGATCCAAGGACACAATTTTTCTTCTTTAATTGGATGGTTTTTTAATACGATGAAAAGTTGTATATGAATCATGTTTCTCTTCTATTGGTTATATCACGATAAAAGGCTTATGAAATACACTTCCTTTCACAATATATTCTATGATTATAAATACTACCTTTTTCCCATATGTTATGATATAATTAAATATTTATGATACCCATTTCAATTCATGTGTGATAATATTATGTTTATGAAAGACATCTATTTTTAAATATGATGATATATTGAATGTTTTAATATCTTGTCGTGAATGTATGACTGATTTCATTATGAGATTGGTGAGACCTATATATCCCTCTAGGTAATTATGTAAATATTTATATCTCATGATATTTTTATGGGAAACATGTTAGGCTTGAATTGACTATGAGAAGAAGGTGGAACCAGATCCACTATAAGATAATGGTTTATCATAATCCACTACAATGAACAGGACATGACTACGGATGGTGTTGTGTCCTTCCATGTAGGTGAAGCACCCATTATTTTCCCATTAATTCGGTTGAAATGATCCTTGTCTTATAGGTAATGATATTAAATGTGTATGTGTTTACCACAATTCTATTTTTATTCATATATTTTCCATTCATGGATTATGCTCTCGATTCCCCTATTATTCATATCTTATAAACTGCAAATAATTATTCCATGACTCTTGATTATGATGTTTTATAAGAAGGGTGTGACCTAATAATGTTACAAACATGTTATCATACACATATTCTCATTATTATGTATACATGTCTCCCTTTTTTTACCCATATAGAGCATCAAAGATCACTATTTCTTATGCTTCCTTTCCCTGGTTTATGAAGAATAGTTTTAAGTAGGAGTAGTAAAAGAAGAAGATCATAATCTGTTATGATTATGATCTTTCAGAAAATTATTATAAAGTTTTCTCAATTTCAAAAGACACTAAACTATTAATATCCTCATGAGTATACTATTGTTATGTACTGAATATTCAAAAAACTGATGTAATATCCATGTATGTTAAGCCTGGATCACTATAATGATCTTGATTTTATAATGTATTCTTAACCTATGTTTTAATAATGGGATTATATGGGTGAAAAGACTAGGAATCATTGTGTGATGATCATGGGATGCCTCAACATGTATCATTTCCCTAATTTCTTAAAAAAACATTTTATATTATATGATTTTCTAAATATCGTGGAAGATTTAATGTGTTACCACCTCACAATCCTTTTTTGTGACTACTTTAGTTACACAAAAATCCTGAGAAAATTTCTTTAAACTATATGTTTTATGTCCCTCTCATAAGGAATTAAATCACTTCTAAAACTATGTGTGGACTCATTCCTTTCATTTAAATATACATTGTGATTCCCAAATAAAAAATCCTAATATGAGAAACCACATAATCGAAATTTACCTGCCCTTTCTTTTAATCATCTCCATGTGGAAGTAGAAAATATCACCATTACTTCTTTATCACACCGAGATTAGAAAATGTGAGTTTAATATTTTTTTATGTTTCTACATGATCGTAAAACATCAATTCACATCTAAGTTATAATAGGACAATATCATTTAGAATTAAATTCTCACCAAAAATCCTCACTATAAGAAATAATATTACATGGTTCACATCCCCTTTGAATGTCATAAACAACATATTTTTTTAGCTCTGGAATGAGAGGATCACTATATTTTGCGCTGGTTTTCCACCACACCCCCATCATGGTGAAACATGGGGTTTGATTCCTATAAACACCCAATATATAGTTATGGTAAATATATTTTCCTCAGTCTAGATGAAATATGAATGAAATAAATATGACCACTACACATCTATCAATCAGACATTAATTGGAAATTTCTATAATAGAACTAAATTTTACTTTATTCTAATCCAAATGACATATATAGTGTTGTAGGTGTTTTTCTTCCTAGGTCAAGCTTCCACAAAAAAACTATACCACTTTTCTATTTATGAGTTGCATCTTCATGGGTGAGTTTTTCCTATATTTTACTTTCATCAACAAACCCATAAAACATTCCTTGCACTAGACTTGCATAGAGAACCTTTACAAAATAATTTATGTCTCAGTTTTCATTCAAATAGGATATATAGTGATATGTAAATATCTAATTGAATGACCACCCATAAGAAAAAAATCATTTTCTCTCCTCTTGTATATGAACTCATTCCATTAAAGGGATTTCAATGTATAATGTTCCTAGATGAAATACATTAAAAGAAACACTATACATCCTCATCATAAGATGTCAATATAAATGGTTCACATACCTAGATATTTAATGTGTTTAACCCTTCATCTTACACATGAGATAGAATGTAGTACATCTCTCCTTCGGTAATCGATGGTTCTAATATAAATACCACTTTTATATTTTGGTATTAAATTATCATAAATCACATATTATTTCCTAGGAAACATATATCCCAATATGATTCCTTCATAAATTAATAATTATATCTCCCAAATCCAAAATAAAACCTTTTTTTATTATGTATAATACACCTAAAATACATTTTTGAATAATATGCCTCAAAATTAATCTTATCAAAAAATGGAATTTTTATCACCAAGAGAATTTCATCCCATCCTAAAGTTCTATAATGAAATAATTATAGAAATATCCATTCAATAGTGATCTACACTAATATCTTAAACACATGTCCCATTCAATACACCAAAACCTAAGAACCCCAATGTCCTGATTTAAGAAATCTAAAACATCCGTAATGTTTAGACCCTATTAGGTTGTATTAGGATATTACCATAATAAAGTTTTGTTTATAAAATGTTTTTCCACATTATAGGATCAATTCTAATAACAATAGAGGTTTGTCCCATACTTCTCTTATATGTGATCCTAACCCGTGATGGGAATTACAATGTGTGTTCCATCATTGATGAAATCATAATTAGAGAAAAACTCACTTTTCCTTATGTATAAATCAAATCATGGAATGTGATTTTTAAACAATTTCCAATTCCAATCTAAATTCATCTATCATCCTTGGAAACATTAATTTTGTGAAACTTGTGTCTTTTTTTAGAAAAATTCAGATCCCCATAAGTATCCTTCGACAATCAGTAATAAGAGTGTCCATATTAAAAGGAAACATATTTATTGACCATGCATAATATACCTAAAATATAAATGTTAATAATACACCTAAAAATATGTCCTTTTAATCAATTAAATATTCGTCCCCATGAGAAATCAATCCTATCTTTATATTCCCTAACAACATCTAAATGGAATTCACTTTTCAAAAATGGTTCACGATAATTCACTTTTTACGTTACCCATATAATTTATTTAGATATAGAAATCACTAGATATTTTTATAAAGATAACTTCATATCATTGGGATGTAGAAGAAGTATTGGTCTACATGACCCACATGGGTTCTGATTACAATAATTATTATTCAATACTATTCAACCCAAAACAACAGTTATGTTGGTTTATCTTGAATGAACATAAACTATAAGTATAAAGATACAGTCTTCAATGGGATGAAAAATCACAAAATGAATAATCAGAAAAAGTAAATCATCAACTATCTATGAATGAATTTTCTGTGGTCAAGAAAAAATCAATCAATCAATAAAAAATGTCCCAAATAATCCAGATAAAAAAATGCAAAGGGTGACATAATAAAATGTCAAATAGTGAAAACTAAATGTGCATCCCATCAAAGCAAGAAAAAAATATAGTGGTGAAAATATGAAATAATTTTTACAGGAACCATCATGTGAAATTATGAATAGTTATTCTATGCTCACTTGGTAACTTATCCAAGGAAACCATTAGAGTGTGGGATATATCTCTTCATGGAAAATCACATCATTTGTTCATAGAAATCCAACACAAGATCATTCATTATTTCAAATTGGCCAATTACAGTGTTACAATAATGGTAATTAGACCTATACCCATCTATAATCCACACCAAATGAAATGAGAAGATAGATAACTTCAACATTAAATGTTCACATTTATGAAAACTGTTGTTAACCGATAGTCAAGTGATTAAGAATATGCAAGCATTATCTATTTTCAAATAATTCAAGCTGATATAAGTCAAAATGATAGAAATAAAAAAAATAAAAAAATATTTTTTTATTCATTGGAAAAACTTTTGGAGGAAGAATTTACACCCATAGGATTATCTCCTTAAATTTATGGATAAATTAGAAACAAAAGATATTACTACAATGAACATTGAATAAATTTGTTCAAAAAACCGATTAATTAATAATTCTTGGCATTAGAAGACTACTCAAGATTGAATCTCAACCTCACTTCATCATCAGGGAATGAAATCATCATCATCACCATTTATATTTTTATTGTAAAATAGGAAGGATACAAAAATACAAGAACCCCAAGGGGAAAAGGAAAATCAAAATAAAGAATGAACCTATGGAGGCCTAAAGTAATGAAGACCAAAGGAATCCTCCATAATCAGATCCACCCACTTAGGTTTCAATAGGTTTACATTCGAGATGAAATAAATATTGGAGACTTTCTCAGCTAGAGAGGCAAGGTGGTCTACCACTTTGTCCCCTTCACATGACGTGTGAAGCACTTTTATGTTGTTGTTGTTGAAAATATCCCAACACTTCTTGATGGTGTAGTATATCGACCATGTGACATCACCATTTCCATTCAAGGAGTTGTGTAAGATCAGGGAATCTATATCCACTTTAGAAAGAGTGATATAATTTGGTTGACTAAGTGAAAGTCCATTAAGAGTATCATTGATTTTTGCCTGAATGGAGGATCTACTAGCTGAGTGAGTGGAGAAATCCAAAATGACCAAGAATCTAGATTCTTGCACAACCCCAACACATTTATCCCTGTATGGTATTGTTAAACCAATGATATTATAATGTCCATGTGAGACTCATATTCATGAATCTATGAATTATGAAAAATCACAAAAACATGAATTTTTGTTTCTGTAACAACTAAATGATGTCTCTTTGTAGAAGAATCCATCAATGAATTTTTAGAAAAGTTTTAAAGATTTAAAATGGATATGATTACATTCATTAGTATCCAAATCCTCCCATGAAATGAGAAAATAATAGACAAGGACATCCAAATGTTTGTTATCAAACACAAAGATTAATAAGATAAGAAAGAGTTTACTAAGAATTTTCAAATTATTGATATTCATTTAAAAATAAGTCTCTATAATGATAGAGAAAAATTGGTTCTAGCCCCACTATTTCTTGACCTGATGTTCGATTTTTACATAAGAAATCATGTAATGCCCCGACCCCAGTTTCCTAGAGTAAGTGCACTATTTTAATACATTGGCATGATTATAAGGAATAAAATCCCGAAGGACCGATCATTTTAGTCGCCTTGGAAAATAGATTATATACATTAAATTTTTATTACAATTAAAAACATAAAAAGAAACATAGATACTTATTTTACAATTCCATTATTATCCTACCATATCCATGCATAACAATCATAAAACAATTATTGGAATCCTGAAAAAATAAAACATAATAATGGTGTGAGATCAGATGATCAGTAAGGATAAACAATATAGCGGAATCTATCATACATAATCATAAACTTTTAAGGAAAGGTATAAAACTAAAACAAAATCATTTTAAAACATTATATTCAATATAACATGGAAAGAATAAATCAAATAACACCATTTATACATTCTCATGTATATTATACTAGTAGAATAATTTCATGTAATATCAATAACTAATATCATCATGAGGGAATTCATATGTGGGATATTTTTCACATACCGTCAATGCTTCATCCAAGACACCATACATAATTTGGTATGAAATTATCCAAAACCCAAACATAATTTCCTCATGAGACCTAAAAACGCTTCGAGGGGCTATATAGGTCCACACCCAACACTTATAAAGTCCAATAAATTCTTTTTATGAAAGGGGTAAAAAATTACCAACATAATAATTCTTATTAAAACTAGCATATGAAGTGTTAATACTGTTACCATAGAAAATGAATAGTATCAAAATAACACATCCACAGTCAAACATATCATAAAACCTTCAATAAAATATGAAAGATTTTATCATAATAAATCAATCTAAATAAAGTATAAAATCAAAAAAATGGTGTTAACAAAGATGAAAACAATCATTACAACTCTTTGAGAGAAATATCCCCTTTTTTACTTTGAAATCATTTTAAAGCCCACACAATTATAAAAGAAAATATTTTAAAAAAAATGACATTCTAAGATTGTTAGGGAAGATTCAAAACATTAATACCTCATGATGGTTTAAATAATATCTTGTGATGAATATGTTAAAAAACATTCATTCCTTAATTTCTTGAAAATGTCATAAAGTGCCTCATTTGGTAAATGACGGAAAGATTCTTTTAAAAATGTTTTATAAAAAGTCAAACATGGGTAAAAATGAAGTTAAACAATTTTCAAGTAATAATAACTGTGTTTTGAAATACATATTTATGAAACATGGTCATGGATGCTAAATATTTCCCAATATATACTTACATATAAACAACCTCGGATAATAATGAGATTGTGAAATAAACCCTCACGTAAAAACCCTAAAAAGATTTTTTTTGAAAACATTTGGATGAGCATAAAAATAGACATCAAATTTTATTTATTATATTTTTATATAAATATAAATTGTTATGTAAAATAATATAAAAAAATTAAAATGGAGAAATTATTAATTCTTTATACATTCAAAGCGTCCCATACCAATTGGTTCATTTAAATAATAAGCCCAATTTCTGAAAACAGATCATTAAATACCATGAAGATAAATTTAATCACGATATGAAATATAATAGGGGAATTACATACACCACACATAAGAAATATGTGGTTAACATGGATTATATCTAATGAAAATTAAAAGTGATACGAAATTATTGTACCTTAAGTTCGATACTCTCCATATGTGTCTGAAAATCCTTTTCTTCGTGTGTATCCATTTTGATTTGCACAAAAGGACTCCTTAATTTGTCTTTCTGACCAATGTGTGGCCTATAAGATGAATTTTATTATGTTGGAATCTTATTTTGATAGATGTTCAACAAGCCACAGGGCTTGAGAAGTGTGAGGAAGTGGGTAGAGATGGTGGCCTTTTATAAGAGGGAGGAGGGGTACTTTAGGAAAGTCTGGAAATATTATTTTATTATAAATTAATTTTAGAATTCTAATGGATCAAAAGTGATATAATTTGACGATAAGATGAAGATGGGTCAGAATACTCTCAACCAATTGGTTTTAGACATATTTTAGTCCCAAAATCAACCTTATCTTTTGGCTTTAACCCTTAGTTAAATAAATTAACTCTTACCATGTCTTTTTGTATTTTCATAATCTATGGTTAATATAGTTACTATAAAATTCCAAGAGAACCTCAAGGGGATCATTAATTACATTTGTAACACCATAAATGTTAGTTTTCTGAATCATATATTTTGATGGCAATTATATCATTTAATAAATTAGTATTTATTTTAAAATCTCATTAATGTCAATTTTGTTACTATTTAGTAATTGATTTTTTTAAATTCATAAAAACTATATTAATTCAAAAAAATCATTAATTCATCCCTAAAATGTCAATTTCATCCAAAAAATTAGTTAATGGTATAAAATTTTTCAATTTATATATATTTTGTAATATTATTAATATCATTTAATTGATATTTCTTTTAATAAATCATTTACTACATCACCATTGTGTTACAATTAAATTTAATTATATAATTTATAAAAATTATAAAAAATATCATGATGTAGATAAATTTATTATATTTCTAATTAATATTTTTAGTATAATTTATCTTATGTATAACCCCATATTAAAAATGGTTTAGTTTTTAGAATTTGAATATGACACTTTTAACACTTCTTTAAATAAAATATAATAAATGTCCTCATCTAAAAAAAGTGGCTTAAATGGTATAATATTTCTATCCTAAGGTTAATTTTGGTCTATATACACATATCCAATGAAATTGTGACATGGGTTAGGTTAATTTTATATTACTAAAATATTATTTTTACCTTTAATTACCCTATTTACCTTTAACCGTGGTAAATAAAATTCAAAAGTTACTATTTAGTATAAATTATTTTGATCCTATTATACAAAATTTTCCACCTTTATTAGAACCATTTATGTTGTATTTTTGAAATTCAATTCACAGAAGGTGTAAAAATATGTCTAATTCTAATCTTTAAATGTAGGTAGAAGGTTGGTAAAAGAGGCGTTCAAAGTTCAATGAAATTCTATATATCCAATTTTATTATAATTAATATTCCAATGAATAAAATTGGAATAATATATGTATTATGTATATATTTTTACTTTAAAATAAATTTAAATTTAAAAAAATATTTATATCAAAAAGTCATGTTTTTAATAATAATGTCATGTTTTTCACTATTCATAAAAAATGACTATTTTTAGAAAATTAGAAAAATTTCACCCTAAGATAATTTTGATATTATGAATTCAAAAATGAAGTCTCTTTTAAGAAATTTATCTTTTATGAGTATCTAAAATTAATTTTATTATTGTTTATAAAAGGACAGAAAAAGTAGTTCCTTTGTGAAAATAGTATTTCTAAACATATAATCGAAACTTATAAATTTGATTATAAATATTTTTTTATTTATTTTAATATATTATAAATCATATTAATATTACTATATTTAATTAATATATTTTAAATATATTATTTTAATAATAATAATACTAAAGTGTTATTTTCTAGAAACCCACTCTTGCATGTAACACAAGACAAATCAGTGTTTTATGAAATATACTGTATTGAAGATAACGTAACATAAAATCTTTGTGTGTTAAATTCTATCATCATTCAATAAATTTCATCCTCTCAATTTAAACTCGGAATATAAAACTATGGGTTGGAATTTTCAAAATATGTTTTTTGAAATCCCACATTAGGAAATGGATTAAGGATACCACCATTTTAAAATAATGAAATGGAAGTATGAATCTCACTAGAGATAACACGTAGTAGGGTTACATGTATGAAAACATGGAAATGAAAGGAAATTATAACAATCATTTTCTAATGGAGAGTAATGGAGAGCATGATGATGAAAAAGTTAACAATCATAAAGCTAGAAGTTGGTGATGATCTTAGGGACCATTTGATTCATTGAAAAATAAAGTACTAGGAAAACATTTTCAGTTTAATTATCCATTAATTAGAGTTGAATAATTTATTTACTTCATTTACTAAGAAAACATAGAATCATACTTACTTCACAAGTAGATTTCAATCCTTTAACTAATTTTCACCACAAACTCATCTTTCTCTCTGAAAGATAATAAAATTCAAAAAATATTCTATTATCTATCATATCACAATAAAAAAACTATGTTAAAATATATAGGAAATAATGTATGACTATGGTTAGCGATGGACCCCTTTCACCCTTTGGTTTCGGGTTCAAGTCTCATGACCTTTCCGGACGTGACAAGTTATCCCTCTACCAAACGGGTTGTCACCCAAACAATAGGGTTTCCTTTTATAAAAACTATATTATTACAATATTCCAAAAATAATCTTAAGGAATTTTTTAAAATTAAACCATATTATCCAATGTACAACTTAATCCATTATAAAAATTAGACTTATCCAAAATACCTATGTTTAAATTCACTGTTTAGAAATTTATAAAGAAGGTCACATAACATAATTTAGATAATTTTGTCACATAACAAACATGTGAATTACTTCATCATGTATTATTTTATTTCATGTTAATACCATGAATTACCATAAAACCATATTTTAATACATTTATGATTCTTTATTCTTTACATAAAATAGAGAATATTGGATATACTCCTTAAATCCAAAAATGTTGAAAACTCTAATAGTGATGGAATAAACAAAAAAATTAATCAGTTTCCAAGGTAATAATGTATAATATATAATATCTAAATAAATAATATATTTATTCTAAAATCATTATATCAGTATCAGAAACATATTAATGGTTATCATTCCATCAACCATATATCTTCCAAAAAGGTTTACTTGCAACTATGTCAGTATACTTGGTACTATACAATCTAATGTCCTTAATGAAATAGTACTGTTGTACAATCATTATATATTCAATAATTATTATAACCAGTGCATTTATAATTGAATAAAATAATTATTGGATAGGGAAATTAATCAATCCACATCATCTGTGGCAGTATCTTAACTTGTTCATTATCCAATAGCATGATCTGGGGTATATTTATTTGAAGATTGGGACATTGATTCTCCTAGTGTCCTATATCCATCCATTTTAAATATTTAATATTAGAAACCTTTTAACCTTGAAATCAATAACATGGTGTCCTTTCTCCCCAAACTTATAACAAACTCCCATTCCATTCAAGCATTTACTAGAGTGATTTTTTCCACAGTTATCCCATGTTGGAAAATCCTTCTTTATCTTCTTTCCTTTCTCCATCTTTTTATCTTCCATCCTCTTATTGTATTACTTCCCTTCAAATCCATAAGAGTCCGTGAATTAGTTACTTATTTAATTAACACATGAGACTATTTATTTATATATTTAGGATATATGGGAGACAATTTCCATTTGAAATGATGCCTTAAGACCATGAAAAATATGATCCTTTTTACTCTTTGGATCGTGTGCATTAGTGGGGTTCTCAATCCTTTTACTGGGTGCAATTTTTAAATGACGACAAACACAAGGTGAGATCATATTGTAATGTATAATTCAAAACTAAAAAATTCCATAACATAAATTGATGATTTAAATGTTTATACTCTCATAATCATAAAAATGGTTTCTTTGAGGACACATTTACTCATAAATTCTTTATAAATGTTTGTAAAGAAAATGTGAATTATTATAATCATATCCCTATTGAATGTCAAACCTGGTGCACTATAAGGCCAGCTTTTGTGTACTAGGTTACCACGAGTGAAGTACTGAACACCTCATCAGAGTTATTTCTCCTAGGTATATCTCTGTGAGAATCATATCCACATGGTGTATAAAAACAAGGATTTATTTTTGAGGAATAACCACATTATATCTATATCACCAAAATTTTATGATTTTTCTCTATACTTATCCTAAATTTCAATATTAGGGGTATGATCCTAATATAAGTCTTCTAAATATATTTCCAAGGTTCTTTCTAAACTTCTTCCAGTACCAACTATAACACCCCAACCCCAGTTCCCTAGAGTCAGTTCATTATTTTAATATATTTAAAATATTACATGGAATCAAATCTCGAAGGACCAATTAGTTTAGACATATCGGAAAATAGATTACATACATGAACTTTTCATTAAAATTCAAAAAATAAAAATCAACATAAAAAATTCTTTGAGAAATCCATTATTCTCCTAGAATATCCCTACATAAAAATAATAAAACACTTCTTGGAATCCTAAGAAAATGAAACATAAGAATGTTGTGAGCTCAGCTACTCAGAAATGTTAAAAAATATAGCATAAGCTATCATATATATATGTATAAACTTTTAAGACAAGGTATAAAACTAAAAAAACATTTTAAAACATTGCCTTCCACATAATATGAGAATAATAAATCAAATATTTCCATTTATACATTCACATTGATGTTCTACTTGTCGAATAATCACATGTAATATCAGTAATTAATCACATAACGAGGGAATGCATAATGAGGGACATCATACACACACCGTCAAGGATTTGGCCCAGACACCACACACAATTGTGTAAGGAATTATCCAAAACTCAAACATAATTGTCTAATGAGACCTACCGATGCATCTAGGGGCTATAGAGTGCCCCACCTGACACTTAAAAAGAATAATTTATTCCTCTTATGAAATGAGTAAAACATAATGAACATAAGCATTCATATTAAAACTATCATACAAAGTGTCAATAAATTTACCATAAACCATGAATAGTATCAAAATAGAAAATACAATGTCAAACATATAATAAAAACTTCAATACAATTTGAAAGATTTTATCATAATAAATAAACCAAAATCAAGTATAAATTATAACAAATGATTTTGACATAGATGCAAATAATAATTAAAACTTTGTGATATATATATCCCCTTTTTTACTTTGGAATAATTTTAAACCCTACAAAATTATAAAAGAAAACATTTATTTAAATACTTACTATTTAATCTTATAAGGGATTCTTCAAAATGACAAGGCATCATGATGGTGTAAATTTATTCTCGTAGCGTATAAGTTAAAAAACATTAATTCCTTAATTTTTCGAAAAGATCATAAACTAACTCATTTGTAAAATGATGAAATTATTCTATTCAAAATGTTTTATAAAATTTCAAACATGGGTTAAATTGACATTAAATAAATTTTTGGGAATAATAATAGTATTTTTGAATAATTTTTTATGAAAAATGAAAATGGATGATAAATATGCCCCAATAGATACTTACATATAAAGAACCTTGGATAATAATGAGATTATGAAATAAACCCTTATGTAAAAACCATAAAAGATATATTTTTGAAATTTTTTGGATGAACATAAAAATTAAAATAAAATTTTCTTTAATATATTTTTATATCCACATTAATAGTTTTGTAAAATTATATCAATAACATTGAAATGGAGAAATGATTAATTATTTAAACATTCGAAGCGTCTCATACCACTTTGAACATTTATATAATAATCCCAATTTCTCAAAATTCATATCTAAATATTTTAAAGATAAATTTAATCATGATTTGAAATATAATATTGGAAGTAAATAAACAACACATAAGAATTATGTGGTGAACATGGATTATATTTCACGAAAACTAAATGTGAGATAGAATTCCCTTACCTTATGTTTGATAATCTCTATATGTGTGTGAATCTCTTTTCCTTCGGGTGTATCCTTTTGATTTGCAAAAAAGGACTCATTAGGATGGATTTCATACAAAAGATTGGCATCTAGTATTATGTGAGGGATATTGCGAGCTTATTTGGATAAAATTCTTACAAGACAAGGGGCTTGAGAGGTGTGAGGAAGTGGGTAGTGGTGGGGACCTTTTATAAGTGGTAGGATGGTCACTTTATAAAAGTCTTGTAATATATTTCTATTATAAATTGAATATCAAAAAATAATTGCTCCAGAAAGATATATTTCTAGGATAATTTGATGATGGGTTGGAATCATCTAAACCAATAGTTTTTAGACAAGTTATGTCCCAAAATTAACCTTATCTTATGGATTTAACCCTTGGAAAAATAAATTAACTATTACCATGTATTATGGTATTTTTATACTCTATGTTTAATATAGTTTCTATAAAAATCCAAAAGAACCTTAAATGTATCATTAAGGACAATGTTAACAAAATATAAGTCATTTGGATGAATCTTAGATTTTTATGGCTATTATATCATTTAATAAAATAGTGTTGATTTTAAAATCTCATTTATGTAAATTTGGACACTATTTAATAATTGATTTTTTTAAAGTCATAAAAATATGATTCCTTAAATAAGAATTAAATCATTCATAAAATGTCAATTTAATCCACTAAATTCTTGGATGAAATAAAATGGTTCAATTTATATTTTGTTAATATTACTAATATAATTTAATTGATATTTATTTTAATAAATCATTTACTACATCATCATTGTGTTACAATTTAATTTTCTTATTAAGAGTGTTAAAATTATAAAAAAATTATTAGTATGTATACAATTTTCTTATATTTTCAATGAATATTTATAGTCAAATTTATATTATTTATATCCTTTTATTAAAAATCATTTAGTTATTAAAATTTAAATATGAAACTTTTAACTCTTCTTTAAATAAAACATAATGGATGTCCTAATCTAACATAAGTGGCTTAAAAGTATCATATTTCCAACCTATGGATAATTTGGGTTGAAATAAAAATATCCAAAAAAATTAAGACAAGTTTTAGGGTAATATTAGATCATTAGAATATTATTTTTACCTTTAATTATCCTATTTACCTTTAACCATAGTCAATAAACTTCAAAAGATATTATTCACCAAAAATTATTTTGATCCTATTAGAATACATTTTTATCCTTTATTACAACCATGTATATCTGATTATTGAAATTCAATTCATAGAAGTGGTAAAAATACGAATAATGCTAATCTTTATATGTGGCTAGAAGGTGGGTAAAAGTGACGTTCAAAGTTTAAAAAAATATTATATATCTAATTTGATTATAAAATAGATTCCAATGACTTACATTGGAAAAATATATGTATTATGTATCTATTTTTACTATAAAATAAATTCAAATTAAAATAATTATTTAAATGAAAAGTCGTTTTTTTTTAAATTTTGCAGTGTTTTCCACTATTCATAAAAATTGATAGTTTTCAGAAAATTACAAAACATTAACCCTAATATATTTTTGATATTATAAATTCAAAAATTATGAATATTTTAAAAAATTAAACTTTTATTAGTGTCTAAAATTAATTGTATTATTGTTCACAAAAGGACAGAAAAAGTAGTTCATGTAAGAAAGTATTATTTCTAAATATATAACTGAAATATATACATTTCATTATAAATATGTTTTATTTTTGTGAAAAAATTATACATCAATATTCATATTACTATATTTAATGAATATATTTTAAATATATAATATAAATAATTATAATACTAATGTTTTGGTTTACAGATACTCTTTCTTGCATGTAACACAAGCAAATGAGGTGTTGCATGCAATATAAGATATTGAAGACAACGTAACATAAAATCCTAGGGTGTTAAAATTCAGTCCATGTTAAACAACTAGTAATATTATATAATTTGGTTTCAAATTTTATATAGAAATTCATAATCCAAATATCAATGTAGTTGTAGAAAATTCTTATGGAACTTGTTCATGTTTAATTTTAGAGACTGATCTGTTATGTATGGTGTCTATTAGTGTTGTTTATGAAAAAATATTTGGGACCAATTTTCATGGGAAATCCAAATGTTTCATAAAAACATTTCTTTCTACACAATTCCCATCTTGAGGGGACATTAAGATGAAGCTCCTTCAGAAATCATTGAAGATTTGGGTGTATGATACTCTTCTATAGAAAATGGATATCGAAGAATGATATGAATAGAGCATAGAGAAGGAAATGGTTTATTGACCCTTCAAACAATTTTCCCCAACATTCCACCTTGATATTATTACAAAAACATTTTGGAATAACACCATAAATTTTTTTGGTTTCATATTTCAAAGGTATAATAATTTTCATGAATGATTCCTCATTCATCAACATCAAATTATGTTGGAAAAGGATGAATGTTTGTAATTCCCTCTTAATCGCAATGAGGGGTATATATGAAACATGTTTCTGAAATTCAAAATTACCTATGAAACTTTTAGGAGAATTACTTTCTCAAATGGATAATCCATCTATCTGAGAAAAAAATCCATTCTAAAAAGAAAATGATATAAGAGCATTTGTATGATGTTCCTCTAACATTATGTGTCACTATTCTAGAAGGTAAATAATAAGGAATTAATGGAATGTTGGAAGGATTCATTATTATATCTATAACATTTTCGTTGCCTATGTATGTTAGGTGAATGAGAATAATGTAGATTGGTGTGGGATGAAGTACATAGTGGTGAATAATTGTGGTATACGAAAACCCACAACATTGAATGTGTTTCGATACCCAGCTACATAAAAATTTAAATGGCACTATAAAGAAATGAGGACACGAAACCTTTTGTATATTAACCAAAAACTCTTATATATGAGCATTTTGGGGGTAGATCTTGGTGAATTGGGTTTCCCTAAGCCAACAAGGAAATAATCAATAAGGTGTAAAACCGGACACCATTATAAGCATCATGAGATAGAAAAACACATTCACACATAAACATAGAGAAAAAGTCTTCCATCTTGAAGGCTGGGGAAATATATTTCTGAATAAAATATCCCGACATTGTACATTTCCCCTCCTCATAAATTGAATAATATGAGCCTAAAACATCATAAACTATTGATTCATATGTGTCTTAGTGAAACTAACCATCATTAATGGACCACAATCATTAATGAATATCTTTATCAACTCTAATAATCAAATACGTGAAAGGTTGTAAAAGGGATGACCTAGTGACTACTATATTGAGATTAATAGGTTTATAGCTAATTGAGAAACTAGTTTGTTGTCTAACAAAGTGTTTGATTAATGATACAACTCATTATACATATTACAAAGAATGGTAATACCCTATAATTAGTAAATGTCCCACAAAATGATCCCGACAATTCCATGCAATTGGTGGAATGTAGGGTGGTCAAACACGAAGGACTGATAAATTTTGGAAAGATCTTGGTTAGTTAATATTATATGAACTATGAAATACATATCAATTTGTATAAGCTAACAAACTCTAACCATTAATGGAATTCCATAAAATTTTGATATAATTAGAACTCATAGGACCATTCATCATGAAAACTCTCTCGAGACCACAAATACAACACTATGCTCCACCCTATGGTAGAATCATCTCATGATAGATTCAAAATGGAAGGGTACTATTTAATAGAGGACTACATGGATATTTCGAGAATATACTCATTTCTATGAGTCCATAAGTAATCATTCAAAATAAATAACTTCCCTTTAATTAATTCTGGACTGATGTGGACCACAATAAGAATGTACCATATAACAAGACTATATGACATATAAAACTAATCAGATAGAAGGTCTAAATATTTTAATATAATTAGAGCATGGTTTTATAATAGGATGTTGTATAGTTGAAGTGGTTTATATAGTGGATAATCTAGAATATATTTTGAATAAAGAAACATCAAAATACCTTCCTAATCAATGATATAGGTTCTAGGGTCTTCTTACATGCATATAGATATCAAAACGTTTCTCTAAATTACAGTCAATAAAGATATCATCAACATAGAAAATGGATTTTGGTCATGACTAATTTTTCACTATAAAATAAATTTAGGTTATGATATCATATTTATCTATGTAAAAATCATACATAGAATGGTTCCTGAACCAGATGTCAAGTAATGTGAATAAAAAATTAGACAAAATTACTATATTGAATTCTAAATTTATATGATGATATTATCTTTCCTTGATGAAATTTAATTAGTTATTATGGAAACCTATTCACAGATGGGAAAACATCAATATGTAGAAAGGCCTGTCTATAAAGGAAACAAGTTTGTGGGAAGGAATTTCAGTCATAATATTGATGAAGCCCATGAATCAACAAGAGTTCACTATATGACAATAGAATCTTTTTGACCCCATTTTATAGGCATGAGACCAACTTGGGTCCACCTGCACCATGAAATGAATTTGAAGAGAACACATTATTATATAGAATTGAATTCTCTTCTCTTTATCATACCCCATTCTAAATGGGGGAATATTTTTTTCCCAAAAAATATCTATATAATTAATTATGAAATCTAGTGTTAAATAAAGAAGTATTTCATTGAAAATTCAATGATGTTCAGATGACCACAATATAGAAAGCTCTTCTAGCATATCTCCTTAAACATTGCATGATTCATTATCTATGTCTAAAATAGAAAAACTATTCCTTTCTATAGAATGTCATTGACTTTATCCCCTAAAAAATGAAACATTCATTTCTAGGGAGAGGAATTAATTTCGGGCCCTCATAAGAAAAAATTTCACATGAATCAAATATATTGCTTTGAGGACCCCAATAAATGAAATGTTTGTATATGGGATGAAGTGTTGATTTCACTACCCCCTCCAAAAAAAACAATTTAATTTTAGTGGATTTGAAATGATTCCAATCACCTTGCTCCAAAATGAAATTTTTGATAGGTGGGTGAGAATTTGATTTCAATCCCCCCAAAAAATAAATTTTTATTTGCTGGGTAAGGCATTTATTCCAATACCCCATAACCATAATTTTCATTTTGAGGTGATGAGATCATTTTATTCCTCCTTAAACAGAAATTTTCATTAGTGGTTTTGTATGATCACCATTCTTCCCAACAAAGAAAAAAAGTTTTTGTTAACAGTTTTTTAGAACACTCGGAAAATGGTTCTTTACCTACTCTAAAATATCTAGTCTCCTCACTAAGAAACAAAAAGAGAGAATAGTATGGACATACAAGGAATGAAAGAGGAGATGAGAGAAAAATCATTGAGTGGGTATCAAAATCTAATTTTTTTATCATATGAATAAATGTAAAAATAAATACCATCAATGGTTATCACCTTAGAGCTCCCATTCTTGGTGGATACCACAAATATATTTCTTACATGATAATACTTTCTTCTCCATCTATAAGAGATGACCCCTTTGTAATACCCCCAACCCACATAACATGAATAGTAATATCAAATGGGTTATACTTATGATATTTCCCCTCTCAATCTCTCTAAATAACTTCTTTATAGAATATTACCATAATTGGTCTCTTATCAAACTATGAAAATATCATTTGAGAACTCAATAAATTCACTATTAAAAACTCTAATGAATCCTTCAGATAGGTATGATTAGAGCCTAGGTCACACAATCATTTCCTCTTGATGATATATTCATGTAGTAATATAAGTGAAACTATTATCATTAATAATAGTCAGGAACCATAGAATAAAATCGATCGTGAAATCATGTGGTAATAATTATCCCAACCTTAGTAATGGTGGAAGAGGGTTCTTTGGGATGGGAAAAGACTTTTTTTGTCCATAGCCTCACCCTCTCCCTTTCTCCCACCTATCAAAAGGGAATAATATATGGGAAACACGTGGTAACATCTTATGTATCAAGCTGATCATATTTCATGTAGGGAAACTCCAATATTCCATTCTCTCAACCTTATCCACTAACACATGAAAGTGATTGTACAATGTTTATGATCTTCCACTTACAATTATTTCACACACGAGGAATGGAACACATTAGGTTAAAGGATAGCTGTGATCATATCACTAGCATTATAAAATACTATTTTGTTCAAACTCTTGGTATAATCCCTCACCCTACCATCAAAAATTACAAGGTTTATATTTCTTAAGAAGAAACATTGGATCTCCTAATTGGTATAAACACCAACAATGTTATCATCCCCTGAGTTTTCCATATTTCTATAGTGGAAACATGGGGGCCTTTACTCTTTATAGGAGCAAACCCATATGAACTATTTGGGATTTATACAATCCAAACGATATATGTAATAAGCCTTCATGAGGTTCAAAACCAACACATCAAACACACTATAATCTTCTATCATACATATTACCACTAGAATGAGATCGAATTTAGAGGGCTATATTCTCCTTAATATTATCCATTTCCATTTTTATTGGTATATATTCCCAGTTTTATCATGACTTTACAGGTCCAAATCCCATTCACCCCCCTTCATATCATCCTCATTAATCCATAACACCATTGTAAATATCATTTATAGAGCCATATCCACTACCATAAAAAAAGGAACACTTTAGCATACATCTCAAAACAACATTGACAAGATACCTTCTAACTAGATGTCCTCTCAGTATGATAATAGAACTCTTGGATTGATCCTTGTCACATGACCTTAAAAGATCTAGGGTATCATGTTAATTATCACCAGACTATGTGGGTTGTGATTACACTTATGTGGATACATAAGAGGCCCTTATCATGGGCCCAATCCTTATATAAAAACAGCTCCTACCACCATGTAAGACTATAAATTATAATGTTCTTAACTGAATGTCTTAAAATCCACATAACGAAACAATAACTGTTTCCAAGATGGTTCCATCAATGTTGAAAATCAGAGACGTAAACTCAGTTCCATCAATTGATAAACCCATTTACATATATAGGGTTTCATATCTTAGCATTTCTATAAATTATTAATAATATATGTGACACCAGTTCAACATTTTGTTTTTAATAGTGATTCAAAAATATGTATTAAATCTATAAGAGATTATAGGAGTTGGAAATAATTCTCTAAAAAATTATATTTGGAGATTGACCTCCCATTCTCCCCACTAATGTGAGTTTTAGAATTTTTTGGTTAAGTTCCCCAACAATCACTTGCCATTTGATAGAAGGCACTTGATCCATCTTGGATGTAAGATACATTTAGTGTTTCCATATCAATGAAAAAATCCCATTTGAAACTAACTGTGAAGTGATGCCAAAAAAATGTTGAAAAAATTCTGAAATACATTTCAACCATACTCAAACCCCCATAATCAATATTCAATCCAATTCATGTTTTTTCATCAGAATAATTAATATTTTTAACTGTTATTTTCCTTTTAAAATATATATCCACTATAATTTATATGATAAATTTATAAATTATTGAATTTTGATTAGGAAAAACTAACTTCAATTTTTAAATCAACATAAATATGATTTTTAATGATTTTTTAAAGAAGAATTATTTTTTAAGTGAATTTTGAAAAATACAGTTTTTATGAATAATAGAACATTTATATAATTATCAGTACATATATATGAATTTTATATTCATAAATAATTTTTTAATAAATATATAAATTTATAAGTGTAATAATAAATTTCAAAAAAAATTATTTTCTTTTATAAACTTGTATTTGATATTTTATAATTTTTGTTACATTTTTATATAGTTTTTTTAATAAATTATAAATTTATAATTTTAATAATTTTTCAATTATACAAAGTGTGTTTTACAAACTTTATTTCATATTTTTGAATCTATTGATCCAAATTTTTCAATAAGGGTCTTTTTATATTATGTTATAATAAATATATTTCTTGGGTAATAACTGGTTACTCTGGTCAAAGGTAAATAGGTAAAATTATTATATTTAAGAGGGAAGATGAGTAACATGATAAAAATATATCTAAATATGTGTGTTTTTGGCCTCAATAAAATGTATGTACTCCATACTCAATTATCACCCAATTTTGAATCCATTTTAAATGTCAAACAAGACATTTGTTTAATTAATTATATTCTATTTACAAAAAAATTTATTTCTCACCACTACTAAGAGGGCCCTCTCAGCACCCCTTTAGAAGCACTGACATATTTTTGTTTCCTCTTGAACCACAACACTTATATCTTACATTACAAAACTATATCTGTTTTATTACCTTCATGTTACATGAATATATCATAATCTCTCAATTTTTATAGAATTTTATATGAAAATTCAATGTTCTCTTGGTGAGAACTCATTTTTCATTTGTATGTATGAACTACTACCTCCATCAATATATGTCTTTCATTTTACATCAATACCAAACATAGTGGGTACAAAAAGTAGTTTGCTTTTTAATAATAATATTTTTTAAAATTTATTTAAGTTTATTAAATTATAAATTATATTACTCCTTTATCCCTTTCATTGTAAAAAATATATCATCATCCATGCATATGTGAAAACTACCACCTCCAGGGAATGATGTGTTCCACCCTTTATTACCATATCTCATTACTCGCTATCAGAATGGGTTTAATAGGTAAATGTTAACTTTATGATTATAATTATATTTTATTAAGATAATTCATATAATTTCATAATTATTTAAGGAAAAAAGGTATTTATATATTCAATTGTTTAAGACAAGCATACTAGGAGAAAACAAAATTTATTTATACTTTGTAATTATTTCATATAAATTACTTATTCATAGTATAATTCATTGAATATATAGAATTTTACATTGATAAATGATAGATAAAATCAATATTTTTATTTTATAATGGTAATAAAACTGAATCACTTTCTAATTATCCACTAATTATATTATTTTTTTTATTTGGGTTGGTTTGTACACCAAATTGAATAAATATATAATTTTTTTAAACAAATGTAATTGGAAACTAATTTTCACATATATGATTAAATAAATTAGTAAATAAATAATTTAACATTGGTTCTAGAATGTTAACATTAATATAAAACTCTTCCGTTAATATACAATCATTTAACAAAAATAAACAAAACATGCTTTTTTTTAATTTAATATTTAAGTATAATATAAAAAACACCCATAGAATAAATATATAAAATAATAAATAAACATAAACTCATAAATATCATTATCTTTAATGAAATATGGTTTAAGAAGTTTGGAAAATAATGAGGAATGGAACTAATATTATGAAACTAGTTGAAAACTATCAAGTTTACTCAAACCTAGTACTGAAATTTGATAATAAATAATTTAAAAAGGTAGATAATGATTATATTAGAAAAGTATAAATTATAAAAGTTATTAATAAATTCATAAAAAAATTTATTATGATATTTATGTCTTTTATAAAGCTGGTGAGAGTAGATTTTGGAATACTAGATAAAAGGTAATGGTGCCAGTCTGAATATCCCTTAATTAAGGAATTATTTTTATCATGAATTAATTTATTTTATAACTAAATCACCATGGAACAAAATATTATCAATATCCGTTTTTATTATAAAATTTCTTCCATTTATTTTCTTTTATATATTTTTCACAAATTGGTACATTCTCAAAAATTTTAAGGTTTTCCTTGTCACAATTTTAATCTAATGAAAAATATTACATTTTATACACCATTTAACCTATTAAATGGTGTTCTAAAGATATCTTATCCCATTTATTTTTTATAGATTATTTATTTTACATTAATTTATTATACTAAAAACATAATGAGAATTTATTCATATGGATTTTGATTAATGTGTTACCCCATTCGTAGTTGATTTTGGTAGCTCAATTTTCATTCATTGATTTATGATATTTATATTGAACTTATTTCATAAAATATGGGTACATTATTCCCATTAAATATTTTATGTTGTCCTGATATATTTTTTGGGGATTAAAATTTCTATCATATAAACATTTTAAAATATTTATCAACTATTTGGATATTTTTCCTATAAGGTCTATTGATAAATAAAATATCCTTTAATTGAGTTTTAATATTTTATCATAATCATTTTTCTTCAATGATATTGTTTTCAACCATAATATTGTAATATTTTATCCTTTAACATCCACTATGGGATAAAAATTTGATATAAATTAAGCATTTACTATATTTATATGATGTGTGTTTTTATTAAATTAATAGTACAAACATTCTATATTTTTTCATTTGATGATCACTTGATTTATCATTTTGACCACATTCCATTTGGCCCCTTTATGTAATTTTTAAGAAACCATTATTGTAGAATATTTTAAACTACAATTTTCTTAAAAACATTTCAATTCACCATTCTGAATATTACTTTTTATTTGACCAATAATAGCTTCTTTAGTGATAGTATCAAAAACAAATTATAAAATATATTTTACGATTTCACTTTCAATTTACTTTTCATTTTAAAAGGGATTTAAAATAAAGGATTTATGATTCTTATTTTAGATACAAAATTATATTTACCATTTGGTTGATGGAATTCACAATATCAAACAATTATATTCTTGATCCAATCATTGATGGTACCATTTGAACTATTATTCTTATAGGTGTGTTTTTTATATATTTTAACTATATTCTGTGTTTATTTTGAAAAAATAGTGTATCTTAATTTTTGACCATCCACATAGATTATCTAGGTGGATAATGTAATTTTATTATATATAATATAAATTATCATTTAATACATTTTTTGTACCTAAAAATCTACATTTATTTTACTAATGGGTGATTATATAACTCCATGTACATCGACTTACTGGATAAAATGTTGACTAAACTAGATTTTGTTAATATATATAGTGTAAATACCATGTAGTGTCTTAAATGAATTGTATTTTCCAAAACATATTAATTAATGTCATCTGATACCAATTTATTTCCAAAATTATTTCTTATTTAGAATTACTTATGGAATTATGAATAGTTTCCATTCATAATTCAATATGAAAATTAATTGAAAAGAATTTTATTTCAATGGAATCATTGTGATATGATAAATGTTTAGTATCAAGGGAAAAATGTATTTAGAGACCATGATCCAAGTATCCCATATCCATTTTTGTTCTTTATTACATTTGAATAATATACAGTGAATCATATCATAAGGGAAAAAATAGTTTAGCAGTCTTGATAAACATGATACATACACGATTCATATATTACATTTGATTAAAAAAATTACAATATATTTTTTTTGAGAATAAATTTATTCCTGGAAGAATATAATTCTACATAAAATATCATAAAATTCATGGATTCGTATGATTCAAAAAATTTAACATGAGCTAAAATTCTCATTAAGAGTTAAGTATAGAGAAATCTTTTATGAATAAATGTAGTATAATAAATTCTGTAATGGACAACAGGGGAAAAATATCTGAAAAAAATACCAATTATATAATTGACTAGAATAATATATGTAATAGTAAATAACCAATAAAATTTAATTTAATTAAAAAAATAATTATCATTACTAGATAAGGAATAATCAAGAAGGAAATATAAATAAATGAAAACACATGTCATTTAATCATCAAATTGAGAATGCAAGTTTTTGTATAGATAATATTATTGTAAAATTCGCATGGAAAATAATAAATAAATAAATTTTGAATGAAATAATTAATTTTTCATAATCATGACCCCCATGAAAAAGATAAAATTATCATCATGATCTATCCTCATTATAGTTTATGACATACTGGTTAAAACCCCATCTGAATTTTCAAGTTAACTCATCTGAGGTGACTACTAATGTAATGAGAGTATTTATATAAATGGAATACAACCCATGTATTTCATGTCTAATGTTTTCCGAATATATATAATAATAAATTAAATTTATGAAAAATATTCTCTATCATAAAATATCTATATTGAAAAAAGGATAAAAATTTATCAATATTTCCCCAATTATTCAAATAAAATTCTATGTGAAACACAAAATATAAAAATGGAATCAGATTTTGGAAATGATCATATTAATTATACAATAATATTTTTATTTTAAATAAATTAAATTTCCCATGAAAATTGATTACAAGAATGTGATTCTTCCAAGAAAAAAGTTATCAATCTCAAAAAAGCGAGACAATTCAATAATGTAACAATTGGTAATATTCAAGTCAAATACCATTGGATGAAATAATTAAATGTGAAATGTATACTAACATGAATCATGAATTAATATTGATAATAAATTTAAAATAGGTTGTATATACACCACATAAAAATAAATTTTTGAAAGAAAACAAATAAGTCCCGATGATATATATATTATGATAAAACCCCTTACCTCAAACCTCCCTTGTTTTAACATGAATTAACATCCTGTGTTGTTTTCTTAAAAAAGTTATTATGTTATTCCAACACCATATTATTTTTTATATTCTCATATATGATCATTTTATAAAATCTTATTACCAATTGGTTACTAATCATTCATTATTAACATTGTGCTAGGTGTAAAGTTTCTTGTTTTCTTGTGTGTGTTTTGTCTTTAAATAACTCATCAATGATTATATTATAGAGATTAATCATATATAGAACAATAATCAGGACATAATTATCTTAATTATTCATCAATTATACATTTGAAACTCATTATGAAAAATTGTTATGAAATTTGAGAAAGTTATGACTATGGAGATAGTAGGTCATACATACGCATGAGTAATGCTTCCATTTTTCAAAGATCATTATAGAAATAAGGGAAATAATGGTTTATATTTATGTAATATTAATAACACCACATATTCAATATTATAAAATTATATTTATCATCCATGGGGTGTGGTTACTAAAATAGAGTCTCGCCGCTTCATGGTTGATGTACTGTACATATATAGGAATGATGTTCTAATCTTTAGATGAGTGGAAAAGAATGAAAGAAAAAGATATATATTATATTTATAAAATTATAAATATTTCAATATAATCATATTTATTTCATGGAAATCATATATAATAGTTATATATATCACTATCCTTCTGAATGGTAAGTGAAAAACAAATAAAATCACTTCGCGAGGTGGTAGTCCACCGTACATTGGAGAACTATTATCATACCTCATAAAGAATTTGATCTAAGTATTGTAACATCCTAGGTAAATAAAGAATATGAAATTTTCATATTTATTAATATTTTCTAATTAAATATTAACTTTAAAGTAATGGTGACTCTCTCTCCGATAGCATACTTGACAACGACAAGTTTCTCTGAAATCCTATGTTGCACAGAAGACGGAGTCATAACAAAAATATAATATAATAATATTATTTTTAAATAGTAGTTAATGCCAAGAAATTGTATTGGAAGTAATGAAGAGAAAAACAATATTATTATTAAACATGTTTTTTAAATTATTTTACATTTATCCAAGAAATTTTAAAGGCAGAAATTGATAATTTATCCAATTTTAAACATAAATACTCTAATTTTTTTAAAAGGTAGTTTCACTGCCTTTTGATAGCGATCCATTTTTAAATCTTTTTTTTGTAACTTTTATATGTCTCATTTGATAACATAAACTTCTTATTTAGAATCGAGGCATCAAAATTTACTTTGGTTGGATTTTTTGGTATTTTTCTGATAAAGTTCATTTTTTAATGAATAGTGGAAAATACTGCATTTTAAGTCAAAACTGTCTTTTCATCTAATTTATTTATATAGATAGATTGTCATTTTAATATGTTTAAAATATTAAAAAGAATATAGTTTTATAAATTAATCCAATTCTGGTTATTGGAAGTAATTTCACTTTTACATTGTACATAAAATAATGTCAATCTTTTGATAGTTTCTACTTCTTAAAAACTCGCTCTCTCGTTTTGACAACCGGAATTAATTTTAAATTAATTTACGTGAATTCTATGTTTTGAATTTAGAAAAATGGATTCAAAATTAGGAACCAGGAGGTAAAAATTGTGTAAATATGTAACTTTTATTTTTGGACATTATGAATCGTATATTCGGTAATTATTTTATTTACCTTGGTTAAAGGGTAAATTAGGTAAATAAGGGTAAAATATAATATTATAATAATAAAAATTTACCCTAAAACATGTCAAAACTTTATTTATTGAGTCATGTGCAACCATGGGTATCCTTGGTTGACTTGTGTGTGAAAATGACATTTAATTACTTTAATTTAATGTTAAGAGAAATATAACATAAACATGAATTGTTTTACTAAAACAATTTTATAGTGAGGTTATCTAATGAATATCTATGACTATAAATATTCATTATAAATCTAAAAATATTTCCTACATAATAGTATTTTATTTATAATTTTTAGACATCATATAAATAAATTTATTAATGACACAATGATGATGTAGTGATTACCTTAATAATGAAAGATTTAAATAAATGAGATTATAAATATTAAAATAAAATTATTTTGAATACTTTTATGACATAAAAGAATTTTATTGACATTTATGACATATTATATTTGATTAAATGAATTTTATTCGAAGTAATATAGTTTTTATGACTTTAACAAAAATCAATTATTAAATAGTTTCAAAATTGACATAAATGAGTTTTTAAAACAAATATTATATTTTTAATTATATAATAATCATAAAAATATAAGATTTATAAAAATTAGTTAGATAATGTTTAACATGTGATTAATTAACCACTTTATGTTCTATTGTCATTTTATTGTAAGTATATTAAACTTATAGTATGAATATACAAGAAGACATGGTAAATGTTAAATTAGTTAACTAAGTGTTAAAGGTAAATGATAAGGATACTTTTATACCCTAAACCTGTCTAAAATCCATTTTATAAGATAATTTCTACCCAAAATCATATTATATTTGAAATAAATGTGTTTGGGTTTATTTTAAACCGAAACCCATTTAATAACAAAATAATCATTCAAGACATTCCTAAAGTGCCCCTCACCCCTCATTTTAAAAGGAAATTCTCCTTCACTTTATCTCACACTTCAAAAGCCTTTTATTTAGGCCAATCTCTGTCCAATACACTTACTAGAATCCCTACCATCCTCCTAGAAGCCTTACTTTTGGAATAATCCAATTTAATAAATCCTTTTAGCTTAAATCAAAAGGAGTTACCCGATTTAAGGTAACATCTTCTCTCAAGTTCCTTTCCATTATATTTCCTTATTAACTCCCTATGATCCTATTTTTCTTTGATTATATAAAAATAACAGTATCCTAAATATAATAGTATGTTTTTAAGAGAATTATTAGAGCTACACTTACTCACACCTCCATTTAATGTATACAAACATATTGTTTCAGTGGACGGAGAATTACTGCCTCACAAAATGATGATTGTTCAATCTTCTCCTACCGCCTCTCATGGTGTCCATTATGATAAAACTAAAATTATATATGATATATATGATATTAATTTTATTTCTATGATTTTTTAATCCTCATTTAAAACATACCTTTATTATTTTCATGTTGTATGAATACGATAATTTCATTTGAGGAAGTGTAGACTACCGCCCCCTCAAAGTGATATGACTCGTTCATACCATACATGGAAAGTATAAATGATAAAAATAATGAACATATGTAACCTATATAATATTTTTATTATACTAGAATTATAATATACCATTTTATCATTTATCTTTAGTTATTTTAGTATGATAAAGAAATAAAATTAGCGTTCATGCGTACTTACGGTCCACCGTCTCCATGAACGGTGCATTTCATTTCTCCTATCCAAATATTATGGATTATTATAAAAACAAATGTATATGATTTTTATATGATTTTTAAATAATTAATAAAACTATGTAGATGATGTACTTATAACTACATGGATAATTTACATAATAACAAGTTCATTTTTAACTCATGTTCTGAACATCGACAAAATGTCCAATATGAACAAAAATAATTATGAAATTATTATAACATGATAATAAGTGATATAAAATGAATAATAAACTTGAAAAAGGTTCAGAATAAAATATAAAATAACCTATGTATATTATTCATGAATATAAATAATGAACGCGACAAGTCGAATTCGAGGTAAGGGACTTCATCTCAGTTGCCTTTTATTGAGGCATACATTGATTAATACACGAATTTCCTTTATACGGTGTATAAACACTTTTGAATTTTATTTTCATTCAAAGGGAATATTTTTTCTATGAAGAGTTTTACTAAATTATGGAGGGAATGTTTCTTTTTAATGTATGTCGTGATAACGACCTTTCCGCCGCCACGAGTGTTATTTGATATTTGGCTTCCTTAAGAAGCCATAATGTTTTGAAAAGGAAAATAAATACCAAATAATTTTTTTATGTATTTTGGTATTGAAAATGGTTTTGATAATGGATTTATTATTTCAATATATTTAAATGATGTATCGTGATTGCAATGTGGAAATGTTATCTTTCCTTTATGCTAGTATTATGTGTTATGATTATGTTATTGTTCTTGGGCATTGTTTACGTATACGGGTGGTTCCGTGATAAACCTTGGGAGGGTGAGCCTGATATTTCTCTCCAATGCATTGGGTAACAAGATAGAGGTAAACATTAATTTTTCTCCTAATAGATTTAAGGAATATATAGTAATGGGTATTCCAAATGTAACTCCCTACGTAGCTATGAAAGATATAATGTATGTATATTTTGTGTTCCACAAGTTACCTTTACGATTTTATGATTTTCTATGAGTTATTCATGAATATTATGATTTCGTGAGGCATGATAAAGAGATTACGTTTTATGAGAAAAAATAATGATTTCATTTATTTGTATGTATTTATGGACTATATTTTCATTCCGTATTTTTATCTCTTATTGAGATTTTTATTCACATCCCATGTTTTTGAAGTGTTTTTCACATGGTATAAGGAAAGGTAAGAGAAAGGAATAATTCAAGAATAGTTTCATCAATAAAATAATTATTTTTTTATTTAATTAGTTTTATTATTTTGAATAAAAGGATAAAGTGGAAGTGTAAACTTTGGAAAATTTGAGATGTAATTTAATAGTTATGATGTAACTCTCTAAAACTCTAAACCTGAAAAGATCCTCAATGTAAATTATTAACTTAGTTCAAGATTATGTAATGCTTAAGGCTGGGTCCTTATAAGTATATATATATATATATATGATATATTTACTCTATAGGTATAAATATGACATAAATATACTATATATAATTTATATCAATTATAATACCCAACCATGTGTGGTGGAATTTTAAAAAATTAATGAAATTGGTATTAGTGGTGGAAGTCCACCATACACATGAATGATGATTTGTTATCCCATTTTATGGATGTGGTTTTTGTTTTAGGTTATGAAAATTTTAAAAAATATCCTAGTATAGAGAAGGTACATTATTAACTATATAATATTTTGTTAGTAATAATTTAAATAAGTGGAGATAAAAGTAATATAATTATACTCATTGAAGAACATTACCTATTCATCGGGCATCCGCTATAAGGTTTAACTAATGCGTTTATAGTTTTCCATTATACAAAAAATAAGGATTTAAAGATCAGTGGGTGTATTTTAGGATATTATTTGGTTTTATATTTTCTAAAGAAAATGTGTGTGATTTTGCGTATAAAAGAGGGGTGGGGTGGACTTTTATAAGTTGGGGAGAGGACATACATTGTATTTTTGGAGAGAATTGTGTTCTCCAACATGTTTCATGCATCAAAATAGTCAAATATATAACATTAAATAACCTCATAGGTTTAATTGTAGAAATATTATAGTCACATAGATTTTAGAATTATTTATAGGTCATTTTTAATATTATGGGGTCAGTTTGTCCCTTCTGTGAATAATTTTTTACCCTAAAAATGATACTTAAATCTTAAAACATCCTCTATTAATTTTCATCATAAATTATGTTTAGAATATTATAAATTTTAAATTATTCTTATTTCTAATACACAATCCATTTAAAAAAACATCAATTCAAATTTTGGCGAAATATAGTATATAATTTATCCTATAGACATGATGAGAAAGTAGTTTTTAAGGGAAAATATGAAAAAGTATACAATGTTTTTATATCTAAATTCAATATGAAATTTTTTCCAATGACCTATATAATTTTAACTATTAATATATGGAAGTAATTTTAATTTAAAGTCAATGAAAAATATAATCTATTGTTATAAATTATTTAAAAGATAATGTTATTTTCAAATAAAGTTATTATTTTCACTATAAATAAAAATACATCTTAGAAAAATACCAAAAAGCATATAACTAATTTAATATTAGTATTTTTATTTTTAAAATTATGTTTAATTTTCATTTAAATTGTCAAAAATATGTAAATATTAATTTTATATCATCATCACAAAATGCTATCTACCCATCTTTTAGAAAAATTAATTTTTTATAATGTATTTTTTGACTTCTTTGAAATTATTTTTTTATAACTAATAAATAAATAACCATATTTTCATATTTTTGTAACTACTATTCATTCATTTTAATTTAAAGGCTAGTAAATACTATTTTATTAAATAATAAAATTTTTATAATATTTTAAATTTCATTTAAAGACATTATTTTACTATAACAAAAGTTAAATTGTAAGTCACTTGTAAAACAAGATAAACTTTGTGTTTCATATAATGCATTCTATTGAATATATTGAATTTATTTAAAAATAAATACATTGTAAGTTTTTTAACTATTATATTTGATTCTATGAATGGTGTCGTGTTTCATAAAAGCTATTGAATGTGAGGATAATTTCCTAGAATTTTTTTCTGTCACATTCTTCCCATGATAAATAAATTGCGTCATTTCAATATAAACCTGATCTCAGTAGTTCAAGGTTTGATATTAGAAAATAATTTTTTTTGAAAAATCAACATCATAAAAGGATTAATAAAAAATCCTCCTAATAATAGAGATAGGAATGTAAGAAGGTCAAATTAACTAATACATAACATGGATTCTATGTAGGATAAATTTAGAGTCAATTTAATATATGAAAATGGAAGAAAATCTTAAATATATATAGAGGGTGATAGTAGTCATTATCACAAATAGTGATTGGTCTATATAATTTTAAAGGTATATAAATCCTAAATCCTTTATGATTTAAAATAAAACCTAATTCATTAAAGATGAATATAATAGGATATCATTTTTTTAAAAAAACATTTTCCTAATATTTCGAAATCCATTCATTGTCCAAGAATATACTATATTATACTTACATGATAAATTTATATTTCATAACCATAATTTAATACTTTGTTCATACCCTGATTGATTTGAAATTCATCCATTATTATTATAAATGAAGTTGAAAAATTGAATTTTGTATTCATAAAATCAAAAATTTACTTTTCACAGATCGTAATGTCCAAAATTGAATGATAAGTCATTACATTGATCACTATTTATTATTATGATAAAATGGTTATCAATTTTTATCAAATATGAATAAATATCTATATGGTGATGTAATAAATTGGTCTCTAAAAACCTATACAATGTTTAATTTTTAAAATTTTATATAAAAAACACTATGAACCTTCAAAATATTAAGATAAAAAAATTTATAAGGAAGGTCACTGAATTTAAAAAAATGAACTTTTTATTAATCTTTCACTAACATGAAGTATCTCTTAATTATCACACACCAATCATGTGACAAACTAAATCATTTATTCTACTGAATCATGATAATAACTTTAATTTCCATAAAACCTTATTGAAAAAAATTATTTCTTGCTTATTACTTAAGTAACACAAAGATTATTATATATATTTATTATATAAAAAATGTTTTCAACTCTATCGATGATAACTGAAAGAACATTTTTAAATTAATCATTATTCATTTAAAAGTTATTAAGTACTACCCAATTTACATTATCCATATCAATTATCTCTTCTTACGAACATCATTATGTCATAACTAGGAAAATATTTAATATTATTTTTCATTTAATCATTTGTTTTTCAATGTGTGTAACATTCCACTAAATTATTTTTCTTAGTAATTATAACCATTTAAAATATTCTCTCAAATTCATAATGAAATAGTAGGGTAGCATAATAGTTATATATTTAATAATACAAATGAATGGAATATCATTAATAAAATACATTTACAATGATTCTCTTGGATCTAAATATAGATGCACATTAATCATTCCACATCGACTGTATAAACATCATAATCCCAATCTTAACTCCATAACTTCTTATAAAGTATATTACCTTGATTATTGGGGGATTTATTTATTTAGTTCAACACATACTTACATTTCTAGAATTTTACATTGTATAATTTATTCTTTTCTTTGAAATAATAATCCAGATGACCATTCTATTCACACTTGTAGAAAACACTAATTTATTTTACACAAATACCATGTTGTCTCCTTCCAAAATTTCACTCATGGGAAATTACTTATTTCACTTATTTACTTTATCCTAAATTCTTCCATTCATCCTATTATTCTCCTATATCCATCCAAATCCATAATACATAACAAATTATTTCTTTATCTAGTTAATGCATGATATTATGTCCGACAATGCTTATAATTAATGGGAGAATAATTTCCTTGCAAATATTTTCTTAAACTGATCAAAGATACGGTCATTATTATACTTAGGATTATGTAAATTGATATTGATCTAATTACTTCTTTTAGGATCCATCTCTAAATTATGGAATAAAATAATAATAGATCATTAAAATAAGAATTGTATTGTATAATCCAATAATAAGTGAAGCGAATATCTAAAATTAAAAAATTTATGTATAACTAATCTAATAATAATAATCATGATTTCATTGGTGATAAATATTTTTCAAATTCCTCATAATGGGTTTTAAGTAAAATTTGAGTTATCCAAAACATATCCCCTAGGAGTGTCAAACAAATTGTTCAATATTTCTCATTGTCATGCACTATTTTATGATTGGTTGAATCCCAATGTGCCCCTCTCAGAGTTATTACCACTAGGTATGAATATGTTAGAATCACATTTATTTGTATTATCTATAAAAATATTTATTTTAATGAATAAAGAATTCTATGTACCTTACAAAAAAATTATAATGTTCATTTATAATTATCTTCAATGATTATAAAAGGATTATGATCCCTAATCAATGATTTTATAGATTTGTTTCCCATGGGTTCTACTAAACATCAACCTATTCATACCATACCGAACCTGTCCCAAATAACCTAGAACTCATACTACATATTTATACATTTTCATTAAATACATGGAATCACATCCTGGTGGAACAAATTGTTTAGTTGTGTTGGTAAACAAGATACTAGCATGATTCCAATATCATATATGAGTGTGAAAATTTCAGTGTAAATTTTTATCTAGAAAAAAAAATTCCATATATAAAGTAATTTCATATCAAATATATTATACTTCATGGATTATAGATAAAGTAAACTAAATAATGGTATGGTAAAATTCTCTATGAGGTTTAAGTACAATATAAGAAATAATTTTTAAATGAACCATAATCAGTAATAACATAACAATATTGTAAGGTAAATATATGAACAAAAAACACATTTAATTAATTGACTAGAGTAATCAATTGAATTTTAAATAACTAAAACACATTCAATTTAAAATATTACCAATCTATGATAACATGATAAAGAATAATCAATATATTATGGTGAATAATTCAATAGACATTCCATTGAATCAGTAAACATAAAATGAAATGAAATAAGAGATAATATCATTTTAAAAATATAATGGAAAATAGTAAATAAATTATTAATGATGGAAATAGTTAAATATTTAATGTCATGTGTCCCAAGAACATGATAAAATTACCATCAATAAATATCCTTAGGATTTTTAAAAACATACTGGGTAAAAACCATTTGATTTTGACAATTGATTCATCTCATGAGACTACCGATGCATCAAGAGGATTTTAATAAACATCCCCTACCTATATATTCTATGTCCAAAGTATTACTCACATATGAAACAATCAACTTAATTTATGAAAAGTAGGTCTTATCATAATATATCTAAATTGAATAAATGAAACATATTTATCAATATTTTACCTGTTAATAAAATAATATTCAAAGTTAAAACCATATGTAAAAATGGTATAGAGTTTTGGTAATAGTGATATATATCATACAATAATATAGATATTTAATTCAAATATAATTTAAGAAGAAATATTATTACATGAAAGTGATTATTTTGAGATTAATTTAATAAAAATAATTCTATATTATTCAACAACACACCACTTGGTAATTTTCATGTTAAGTTACCTTGGGTAAATAATTCAAAGTGAGACATAGAATACAATGAATCATGATATAAAATTTCAAAGTGGAATTATGTTGACCATATAAAATTGATCTGGTGAAAATATAAAATCATTCTCAGTGGGATGTAAATAGATATAAAATAACTTACCTTATAATTTCATGGGTTGGACATGAATTAACCACCTTTATTATTATTTTAAATAAATTATTATCATATGACACAACTGTAACACCATGAGAATTTATTAAACACATTTTCAAAATAATTTAATATTTTTCATTTTTTTCATTTCAGACAATATAGAATAGACCTTTATTAATATGAAAAACACTATGTCTGGATTGTGTTATATGGAACTCTAAGTCAAGAATGTGATACACGCAACACTTGGATTAACTTTCAGTATACAGAACTATATTCTTTGATAGTGTTACACAAAAAATGAGTTATTTGGATATCATGCACTAAACTAATTCAAATATTCCTTTAAAATGACACTAAATTGACATACGTTAAATTCAAAAAAGAAATGGTGTACTTTACATGAAACGTCGACGTGGCATATGTTACATGCCACACCAAGTTTCTATAAAGCATCATTTTATTTCTATATTTATTTATACTTGATAGTTAAAGAATAGTTGTTGAACATAGAAATATGAACAGTAATAACAACTTTTCAAGTAATTTTTATAATGATTTTCTATAAATAAAACACTTTTATAATGAACGATATAATTTTTTGTAAAGTATATATATGTTTAAAAATACTATTTTCTCTAATAAACTACTTTTAATGTCATTTTATATAAAACAATAAAATTAATTTTAGACATATTTATAAATTTAATTTTATAAAAAAAATCATTTTCGAGTTTATAATGTTGAAATTATCATATGGTGATGTTTTGGGATTTTTCTGAGAAACCTTATTTTTTTTATGAATAGTGGAAGAGAAAAAATTTTAATCTAAAACTTTTTTTTCATATAATTTATTTATAAGGTTAAATCATATTTTAAATTGGTTTAAAATTTTAATTATATAATATATTTTTTTCAATTAATCCAATTTATATTATTTGAGCCAATTTTATTTTGGAATTGGATAAAAAAACTAGCATACTTTTGAACTTTTCTACTTTAAAAACCTGCTATGTTGCCCCTTCTCCAGGATTAACATTAATCTTAAACTTTCTTTTTTGTGTGAGTTTAATTTCAAATAATGGACACACATGGTTGTAATCAGTATGTTATTTATATTCTAATAGGATAAAATTTATTTTTGAGCAAAAATATTAGTAAAAGTCATTAATATAAATTATGGTGAATAAGGTAAAATTAATTATAAAAATTAACTAAACATTAATCCTAAGAAAAAAAATGGAAGAGAAAATTTTCCAAATTAAATTGGAAAATATTAAAAATAAATTAAATTGATTGAATTATTGTGTTTAATTTTTTTTAAATATGAATATATCTTTTTACACATCTTTAAACTTATTATATTTGAATTCCAGTATTATTTTGATATTTTAAAATTAAAAATAAATAAATAATGTCAAATTTGACATTATTGTTATTTTAAAATAAATGATATTTTATTAAATGATATGAAATTAATAAAAATACTTTATTCATCCTAGTGAATTTTTAGTGTTAAAAAATATTATATATGGTCTATTAATGTACCAATTAACCTTTAATAAATAATATATTGACCCATATATTTTAAAAACAAAGTTAGCACAAGTTTTGATTTGATAGTATTTTGTACATCACATTTTCTTGTTTTAAAAATATATTTCCAAAATACATGAGTTTTATATTTTGTAAATTATTTATCATATTTATAATTATGTGGAAATATTTTTTTAATAAATATCAATTTATTTTAATATTTAGGGTTAAAATACATAGGTTAAAAAACTAGATGCTTTAATAAAATCCAATATAATAAAATTGTGGAATCTTAGAAGTTAATAAATAAAATTATTAAAATGTCCATATTCTTTTGGGGAGTAGATTTTGGTATGACCATATATTCACATTAATGCATTAGTTTTTCCGTTATTTAGGAACATTAAAAAAATGATACCACCCATTATTTAATACCTTTGGGTATTTACAAGAGTACCACAACCCTCCACTATAAAAAGGAAAGAACTCTACACATTATTCACACATCGCAAACCCTATAGGTTTGTCCAAGATCTACCCAAAGAGTCTCAAAAAATCTCAATAAAACTCGGTTAATAATATTTTTGAGAGAAAATCCTTTCAATGAATCCATTTGGGGCAAACCAAAAGGAGTTACCTGATTAAGTGGTAACACCCTCCCCTAATATCAATTGTTTTAATTTATTTATCAACCACCTAAATTCCACATATTCTATTATTAAATAACATAATCAGTATCCTAAAAATACTGATAATTTTTTATGAAAAGGGTTCTACCTACACTTACATATATATCCATCTAGTGGGTAACAAACATACTGAGATTTCTATGGTGAACTACTGCATCACAAAAAGATTATTGTTCGTTTTTTCATCACGACCTTTAATGGTGGGAATTATGATGAACACTCTATTTATATATGATATATATGATATATATGATACATAATATTTATTTAATCATCTGTAATTATTTTACAACACATGACTTTATACTTTTCATTTTGTGTAAATATGTTAATTTCATTTACGGAAGTGTGGACTACGACACCCACAAAAGATCTGATTAGTCCATGCACTAACAGAATGTATTAAGGATGGGATTAGTGAAAATATATGATATATATAACATAATAATTGTAATTTAATATTATTATATAAATATATAAATATATGTCATTTTTATTTTTTCTTTTAATATGAAAATAAAAAAACAGAAACAATGTTCATGCGTACATAATGCTTACCATCTCTATGAATGGTGTTTTCCATTTCATAAATCTATATTATACAGACTATTATGATACAAATATAAAAATATACATGATTTTTATATCATGTTTCACATTATAGAAATAATGATATATGTATAAGGACCAAATATATAACAAAATAAGACACATGTGAAGAACAAAGTAGATATATACCGAAGTGAAACCTTAACATAGATTTGTTAACAAGAAGTTTATATAAAGTCATAATCAAACCATATATGATATTAAATATAATTATATGGTTATAATAGTGATTTATAATAAAATTATATTTATTAAATAGGTGTTATGAATGAGTACGATGAGAGTAAATTCACAAGGTAAGGGGATTTCGTCCCACTTTTTATTTCCTTGAGATACTTGCGTTAATCGCCACTCATTTCTGTTGTGTGGTGCACAGACTATACATGATTGAATTATTAAAATATTATACATATGTTTATGGGTATTTTTTAATACATAATAGTATATCTACATAATGGGTATTTAGGGTTCAAAAGATACCAAATAAGTAGGGTAGTTTTATAACAATTTACCTTCCTTGTGACACATGTTTTATTATGAACCCCAATTCTTTTAAGATGTGTATATAAATCCATTTTAATTTTCATGTCATCAATATCATTACTTTCATGATATTCTTAACCTCATGTAATTTCATTTTCTTACATGGGTAGTACGATTCAAAGTTACAATGATGTAAGAGTTTATTGTAAACAACCTCATCATTTATCTAGATTGTTTATGATTATGCTTCCATTGATGAAATTATATTATAAATATCTCAAGATTATTAATAAATTATCTTCTATTATATATATTTATGATATATTCAAGTATTGGTACCATATTTTCACTATTTGGTACATATTTCGATTAATAAAGTGTTTCACAGAAAGTATTACTTTGCCTCTCTCTTCGGTTGGAAATCTATGTTCTTTCAAACCATGTTTTCTAATTTTTTTTAATGTATTCATCATAATTTTTATATTTATTTTAAATAAAAATGTTTTCAAAAGGTTTTCAAAAAATATTTATATGTATTTAATGTAATTTCTATGAAATAGTTTTCAAAACGCTTTCATGATAATATTATATTTTTTCATGGAAAATGGATTTCAAAAGGTTTCCTATATTTCTTTATAATATTTAATTTTTTTTCAAAGAATTATTTTTCCAAAAAAAATTCAAGGAATCTTTATAATTTTTTAATTTATTTTTAATGAAATGGTTTTCAAAATGTTTTCACGCCTTCTATATAAGTTTTTAAATTATTTTCAACAAAATTGATTTCAAAATTCATTCATTCTTCTTTTATATGTTTTCAAGGAAAATGGGTTTTAAAACATTTTCCAGATCACATCATATATTTTCAAAGAAAAAGGATTCCAAGTTGTTTTCAAATCATTCATTATAGAATTCATTTCTATGCTCAGGAAAACGTTTTTCAGAATGTTATTAGAATCAAGGATCCTATTTCAATGAATAGATGATACTTTCATCAAGAAATATTTTGAAAAGATCATTCAAGAATATTTCCCATCTAATTTGACATCCACTACTGTTACTCATGACTTTATATTGAAATTATTCTATGTATCTATTCAAAATCATTATCTGAATGGATTATGTTTTGTTTATAAAGCATGTTTCTCTTTCAAAAGTTATATGCCTTTAAAACCAACTTATTTTCACAAGTTATTATTTCAATGAAATGTATACGAGACCTTTATGTTTTTCCACCTGTTATGATATTATTACATGTTTATGATACCTATCTCATTTAATGATCTTTGATATGATTTTTATTGATCTCATGGAACTTATATGTATTAATTCACTATCAGATGGGTGGGACCTATATATCCCTCTAATGCATTGGGTAAATATTTACATATCATGAGATAGACATGGATGGATCATGAGATGAACTCATTTCATCAAAACAAGTTTGGAACATGAAATGTATCTTGGTTCATTAATAATGGGATGGAATGGGAAATTTACTCAGTTCAATAATATAAGACTGGAATGGGAAATAATCTTGGTTTAGTTATACAGGGATGAAATGGCTTTTGAACTGGGTTCAGTAGTACATGGTTAGAATGGGGATTTAATCTAGTTTAGTAAAGGACTTTTCCCCCTAAGATAGACTTAGTATAAATTCCTTGACTACTATGTAATTAATTTTATTTGCTTACGTGTTTTTGAAAATTTCATGTCTTATTCATTTTTATGCATTCATTTCTTACATCCTTTATTTTCTTATGAGTTATGTCTTATGAACTTCCAATATTTATGCGATATTTGAAGCTTATGATTTTTGATATTTTGGGTAAGAATATATATTTTTAGTATCATATTCTCATCCTTTTATGCTCATGTTTATGATTAAATTTCTCTATTATTTACCCTTATTGAGCATTTGAGATCACCCCTTTTTATGTTTCCATCCCTAAGTTATGGAAATATATATCTTGTATGATATTTTTTAGAGGGGTACTGGTCTTGGAGAATATAGTCAGAGAATGTGTAGCTCGCTCATGTACCAGTTTTTTCATTTCTATGTTTCTAAAGACACAAAACTATTACATTCGTTTGGAATATACTTTTGTATTTATTTAAGTATTCTTAAAAAATGATTTAATGTTTTTATACGTTAAGATTGTTTATGTATATTTTCTATCAGAGATAAAGTTAATTAAAATTTGTATGCTAGGATGAGAAAACTTTTTTGAGATCCCTATGTATATATATAAGGATATTTCCAGGTATGTTTATAAGGATAAGTGTAAGTATATTTTAACTTTTAGAAAAATATCCTGGAATTTGGTAAAGGATAGATTGAATGGTTTCCTAGTAATACATCCCTATCAGGATACTAAATGTGGATGTGTCTTTGAAAAAAACGTTCCTTGGGTTAACAACTCGAAGAAGATGTTCTAAGCCTGACTCTGGGTAATCTGGTATCGATAACAGTCCTTTTTGCACACCTAGTTTGACACTCATGAGAAATATTCTTTGGGAACTAAAAAAATCTTTGCAAACCATCATGACATATTTAAATATAATTTGGCAACAAATATCATAGAATAAACATGAGGTGTCATAGTTTTAAAAGGTGTCATGATTTATATATACCATAAGTGATTTGTTATGACTATGTGGTTTTCTTCGATGATATGTGTTTCTCACCCCATTAATTATGGTTTTAGTTAGTGGAGATAACTATTAGGAACATTGTTAAAAAATAGTTTCTCATATATGGAATTAATTGGCATTATGAAAATCAATTTTCTAAGTGGAATCTCATGAAGAGAATCCAGAAGGTGGCATGACTATTAGTTACACTTCTGAACATAAAGAGACTGTAAACAACATGTGAAAGGCATGTGATGTTCTTCCAATATTTCTAAAATTAATCATAATAATCTTGGTTATATTTAGTTTGAGGATCCTTAAGACAATAATATTTTTCAAATTCAATTTATGAGGTATTGAGGAATATGTTGATGAATCCTGAATAATGGTTTAAGAATAATGTTGGATGAAAGAATTACTTTGTTTTATAATTAAAATATTATGTTATTTTAATCATGAAATATGTTATTATTTTCAATATAATTTTTCACTAAGGATTTAAAGGATATGTTGAATTATGATAAATAATTTTAAATGTGATATTATGATTATGGGAATGTAACCCTTAATTTCACCATGATGTTGAGAAAATTGTGTTTCAGTTGGATTATGAGATGATTGATTTGGATAAAATAAATTGGATAACACTAATTATCTTGGATTTGATTACTGAATTGTTCAAAAAGTGTTCCATGTCATCATAGTTGAAGTTAAAAAATTATAGTATTTAAGGAATATATTTAGTAATCTTTCGAATAAAAAAGAAATCATGTTTTAAAAACTATTTATGTAATTTAGGTTATTACCATATTTTAAGAGACTATATGATGAGGAAATTAAAATGTATGGAATGTGAAAACCAGGAGCTTCATTTTGATATATGTGGGTTCAATGTTAAGTGGATTTAGTTCCATTATTACTATATTTTTATACTTTTATCATATATAGGGGTTATAAGGTTAACCATTTATTCAAAATTTATTTTAAAATTTCAATGATGTTTGTGAGATTAAATTATTATCTCACCACATGAGGACTTAATCATATTTGATAACCTATTATAATAATGTAGTGTAATTGGTAACTGATTATAGGTGAGGAGGAATATCATGTATCTAATGCCTATTTGTTCTTTAGGAATGGAAAAATTGCCTTCATTTTTGGAGAAATAGGTGAAGTGGATCATGGAAAAAAGCGATAGGTTTTCCTGAAATCATGAAACTATATATTTTCATGAATAGTAATTAATATTAAGAAAATGTTCTAGGAATAAAATGTTTTACTAATACTGTAATGTTGTATGAAATGATCATTATTAAATCATAATTTACTTATGAATTTGAGTCCCTCAACATCCCATTGATCATTCTTGTTTTTGTGATTGATGATCTCAATCACTCCTAATATTTATTTAAACTTGTAATCCGTGTCCAATATTCACTGCCACCCAATGTTCTCCTATGTAGAAACAAATTTATATGTAACTTTAGGAAACCATAATGATTTAAACGTTTCCTTTTTAAATGATGTTTTAGTATTTATTGTGACAACATGGGTTTCTATTTTAGGAATATTCAAGTATTAAACCATTGACAACCTAGATGAATTTCAAGGGATAAATTCATTTTAAAGGGGGTAAAATGTAACACCCCAAGATATTGTGAAATATTTTTTTGAAACAATTTAATATTTTAGATCTTTTAAATTTTACACAATACAGAATATAACTTTTGTTATATGAAAAACAGTTTGTCTTCATTATGTTATATGAAACTACAAGTAATGATTGTGCTACATGAAACACTTGGATTAGCTTGCGGTATACGAAACTCAATGCTTTGGTCATGTTATACACAATGATAAGATATTTTTATTTCATGAATTGAACTAATTCAAACATTAATTTCACTTGACACCAACATGGAATAAATTACACTAAACATTGATTTAATGTACATTACGTGAGACATTAATATAACCTACATTACATGCAATACCAAGTTTCTAAGAAGTTTCATTTTATTATTATAATTATTTAAACAATATATTTATAAAATATCCATTAAGAACAGTAATAAGAATAGTAATAAATAATTTTCAAATGATGTTTATAATGGTTTTATATAAAAAATCATATTGATACTAAAAAATATAATTTTTGGTAATGTCTCTATATGTATAAAAATATTATTTTATCAACTAAACTGCATTTCATGTCCTTCTATAAAAAAAATAAAATTAATTTTAGACAAATTTAGAAATTAAATAAAATAAAATAAAATTCATTTTTAGTTTCGAATTTAGAAATTTTCTCAGGGTGATTTTTTGGGATTTTTCTGAGAAGCATCATTTTTGGATGAATAGTGAAAAATATTGAGTTTTAATCAAAAATAGTTTTTTCCTATAGTTTAATTTTAAGGTTAAATTATATTTTAAATTATTTTAAAAGTTACATTAGATAATATTTTTATCAATTAATCTAATTTAGTTCATTGAAATCAATTTCACTTTCAAATTGGATATAAAAAAACCTAGCAAACTAATGAAATTTTTTTTCACTAAAACCATCTATGTTTTCCAATCTCTAAGATTCTTATTAATCTTAATATGGCTACTTCGTTGAGATAAATTTAGAAAAATTTCCATACAAGATTATAATCATAATTTTATTTATATTCTAATGTGATCAACTTAAGGTTTCCTCAAAATGATTAGTAAAAGTGACTAATGTTAATTACGGTGATTAAGGTAAAATTAATCTTAATAATAGATTAAACAATAATCGTAAGGACAAAATGACTTGTAAATTTGTTGCAAATCCATTGGATATAAATAATTAGACCACATAATCCTTTGTTTATATTTTTTTAGATATTGAGATACTATTAGATGGAAGATCCCTAAATAAAAGGTTATGTAAGGAATAAGAGAAAAATGGATATTTCCATAAATTAAAAATTTATAATACTCTAATATATGGAAAACATTATATTTTCAGTTATACATTTAATTTTGAAAGATAAATGGGTTTTTATTTTAATAATTCATAAATAACTTTTAGAGATGATTTATATAGTTAAATTTCCTAAGAAATTACAATATAATGATTATTTAGTTAATAATTTTATAAAATAAATTATACTATAAATATTAAAAATAAATTGAATTGATTGAATTATTGACCTTAATGAATTTTGGATAAGCATATATCATATTACACATGTGAAAAAGTAATACTTTTTAATTACAATATTTTTTATATATATTAAAATAAAATTTAAATATATAATGTCAAATTCAACATTATTATTATTATTCAATAAATGGTATTTTATTAAATGATTTAAAATTAACAAAAAAATATATTATTCAAAGTTATTTTTAAGTTTAAAAAATATTAAATTTGTTCTATTAATAGACCAATTATCATTTTATAATTAACATATTGAACCATAGATTGTAACAACATTGTTAGCACAATCTGGGTTTAAGTAGTATTTTTTACGTCAATTGTGCTTGTTTTAAAAATTTATTTCCAAAAAAAATTATATTTTTATTATTTAAATAAGGTCTTATACTTATTATTCATTGGAGTTTTTTTAAATAAATATATCTTTATTTTAATAATAATTTTTAAAATACTTTGGTTATAAAACTAGATGCTTTAATAAAAACCAAAATAATAAAACTATGTAATCTTAGATGTTATGGAAATGAATTATTTAAATTCACATTTTTTGTGTATTTTATATTTGGTTCGACCATACACTGAAATTAATACTTTAGTTTTCCATTTTTGAGGCACATTGGGTAAATTATTCCACCCATTACGGAATACATTTTGGTTTATACAAGAGTGTCACTCCCCCTCCACTATAAAAGGAAAGCACTCTACCCAATATTAAGACCTCCCAAAACACTTAGTTTTAGCCAATATCTACAAAAAATAGTATTCTAACATCCCTCTACACATCCTTTATGCCTCTATTTTTTCATAAATCATTCCATGGAAGCACTTTGATGGAAAATAAAAGGGCTTACATGATTAAGAGGTTACACCCCCAGGCCTCTTTCTTTTACATTCTTTCTCAACAACCACAATTATTATTCAAATTTGATTACATATAACCCTAAGTATCCTTAATATAATTAGATATTTTTATGAAATAAATTCTACCTAAATCACACACACCTCCATCTAACTGGTAATGAACACTTTGTTTATGTGTATAACAAACAACTGCCTCATAAAACGATGATTGTTCAATCATTCTCTACAACCTCTCATGGTGGTAATTATGATGAGAAATCTATTTATAAATGATATATACGATATATATTATGACTTTAAAATTCATTATTTATCTTAACACACATGCCTTTGTACTTTCTATATTGTTTAAATACAATATTTGTTTTTGAGTAAGTGTGGACTACTACCCCTCAAAGCAATGTGATTCGTTCACACAGTAAATGAAATATATTAAGGATTGCATTAGAGAAATTATATGATATAAATAACATGATAATTATAATTTAATTATATTATACACATATATACATATATTTAATTTTTTCTTTCTTTCAATATGACAATAAGAAAATGGAACACCATTTATGAGTTTGTACAACTTACCATATCCATGAGTGGTGTATTCCATTTCATAATTCTATATTTAAAAGATTATTATAATACACATATAATTAATATAAGTGATTTTTACGTCACGATTTACATTCTATAAATAATGATGTATGTATAAGGACCAATGATATAATAAATTAAGACACATGTGAAGAACAAAGTACATATTACCTGAAGTGAGAACATAACATAAAATTGTTAAAAAGTGGTTAATATAAAGTCATAATCAAGAAATATATTATATTACATATAAGAATATGCTTCTGAGAGTAATTTTTAATAAACAAATATATAATATACAATAGTTATGAACAAGTATGACGAGATTAAAAACATAATTTACAAGGATTTCTTCTCACTTTTTATTTTCCTGAGATACATGATTTAATCACCACTCATTTCTATTGTGTGGTGTACACACTGACCATGATTTTCTTGTAAAATTATTATAATTATGTTTATGATTATTTAAATATCCATAATACCATCTCTACTTCATGGGGTTTTATAGTTTAAATGTTACGAAATCAGTATGATATTTTTTTCATAATTTTCCTTCATTGTGAAACATTCTTTATTATGAACCTAAATTATTTTATGAAGTGTGAATACATAAATTTGACATTTAATATCATGAATATAATATTTTTATTAGATTTATAGATTCATTTAATTTCATTTTCTTACATGGGAGTATGAATAAATGTTTTAAAGAGGTAAGAGTTTATTGGAAACAATCTCATTATTTATTGATATTGTTTATGATTATTCTTCTGTTGATGAAATCTTATGAACAATATCTCAATAAAATCATTGAATTATCTCCCCTATTTATATTTATGACATATTAATTTATTGGTACCATTTTTCTGATATTTGTTATATATGATGATTAAGAATGTTTTATTAAGAAATCCCAACTTTACCTATCTCCTTAGTTGGAAATCCTTGTTCTTTCAATCTATGTTTTCTATTTTTTTTCAAGAATTCATTATATGTTATCTATTTATTTTCAATAAAAATTATTTTCAAAAAAATTTCATGAGTTATTCATAAATATTCAATTTATTTTCAAATAATTGTTTCTTCAAAAATATTTTATGCTTATTTTATATTTTTCAAAGGAAAATGGTTTTCAATACATTTTCGATATTTCTTTATAATATTTTAATTTATTTTCAATGGAATGGAATTAAATATGTTTTCAATATTTTTTTAGGTTTTCAATTTATATGCACCGAAATGGTTTTCAACACATTTTCAAGCTTTCTTTATAAGATTTAAATATATTTTCAATGAAATAGTATTCAAAATGCATTAAATCATTTTTTTGTATGTTTTTAAGGAAAATGGTTTCAAAAAATTTACAAACTATTATTATATTATTAAAATGAAAAATGCTTCCAAATTGATTTCAATGATTTCTTAATATGAATTAATATTTATTTTTAGGAAATTGGTTTACATATGGTTTTATGTTTTAAAGAGCCTTTTCAACAAATAATGTATACTCTCCTCAATAATTTTTTTAAAAGATGAATCATGATTATTTCCTTACAAAGATGACATCCATTGGTGTAACTCATGCCTTTCTAGGGAAATTATTAAATTTTTCATTCACATTATTTCTCTAAATGGATTCTGTTTTGATTATGAAACTATTTTATCTTTAATGGGTTATATGAATTTCAAACCTAAATGTTTTCATTAATTATTCTTTTGATGAAATGAATATGAAACATGTATAATTTTCCATAGTTTATGATATTATAAAATATTTATGATTTATAATTAATTTCATTGGATATGGTAAGAGTTTTGATGATCTTGTTCTACAAGTATGTTTCATTTTACTATGAGATGGGTGGGACTTATATATATATTCCATGAATTGAATAAATATCTATATCTCATGAAATAGACATGTCTGAAAGAGGAAATGAATTTGGTTCAGTAATAAAATGATGTAAAGAGAAATGAAACTCGTTTTAGTAATATAGGTCTGGAATGATAAATGAACTCAGTTAAGTAATACAGGGCCTGAACTGGAAATGAACTGAATTAATTAATACATGGATGGAATGGTTATTGAACATGGTTTAGTAATATTGTGATAGAATGAGGATTAAATGTGGTTCAGTAAAGGAATTTTTCCTCTAAGATAGTATTGGCGGTGATTCCTTGACTACTATAGAAATCATTATATATTCTTGTTTGTTTCAAATTATTCAGTGTTTTATTCCTATGATATGTATTCATGTCTTAAATTATTTATTTCCTTATTATTCATGTCTTATGAACTACCAAAATTTTTGGGATGATTCAAGATTATGATCTTTGATATGCATGGTATGATCTTCTATTTTCGTGATCACATTCTTATACCCCTATGCTCAGGTTTATACTTAAATGTCTCCCTTGTTTACCCTTACTGAGAATTTTAGATAACCCATTTTTTGTTTCCTTCCCCTATTTATGAAGATATATTTCATGTATGATATTTCTAAATGGAGTGCTTGTCTTGGAGAACCTAGTGGGAGAATGTGTAACTCACTCATATACTAGTGTTTACATTTCCATGTTTCCAAAGGTACTACACTATTATGGTATTTTTTCATCTGTATTTTTATTGTTTTATGTATTCTGTAATGGTTATGTAATTCCAATGAACAAAAATAATGGGTTTATATAATAACCATGTTAATATTTATAATATCATATGTGACCCATTTATAACATCTTATCATATTTTAGAAAATAAAATTTCATTATTCTCATTGTTTTGTGTGTTAATTACCATGTTTTGTTTGGGTTGTTCTGTAACTAAAGATCCTCTTCTTGAATATAATATATAGTTTCATGATATATAGAATAATAGTCAAGAAATAATTATAATATATATATATATATATCAAGTATACTTTTAAAACCAATTTTAAATGGTGTTTATGAAGACTAGAGTGTGTCATGATCTTTGAGATGGTATTCTATATACACACATTGGTAACACATCCATTTTCCAAAGAACATTGTGGATAGAGGGTATGTAATGTTTTATCAATAAATAATGATCATAATATCATATATAAAATATTATATACTGATATATATATCATCCATGTTGTTTAGTGATGAAAAAAAGTCATATTATAATTACTTATTGATAAATACTGAATGAATATAATTTTTTTTCTTTTTTAATGCATATAATAATTAAAATTATATTTATCCCCTTCCATGTGAAGCATTATTGAAAAATGATTTTGATTGGTTTGAGAGGTGATATCCCACCATACACATGATAGGTGTTATCGTATTTATTATAGAATGGAATATATATAAGTATATAAATATATATATGATATAGTGACACTATTTTTATAACAATATAATATATATGATATGTATAGATTATATCAATCATCGTACCCAACCATGTGATGTGGTAATGAACAAAATTAATGAAATCGGTTCACAAGGAAGTAGTCCTTCAAACACAAAAATGTTGAATTAATAACCCACTATATAGAAGTGGATATTGTACTAGGTGATGAAATATTATAACCACATATTAGTATATAGAATATAATAAGTATATTATATGGTAATAGTTTAATAAAAGTTTACTAAGGTGGAGAATTTTGTATAATAAAGATTCTCATTGAAGAACATTGTCTCTTTATTGGGTATCCTCATCGGTTTTCACTAAATCTTTCAGAGTATGGAATTATACAAAAACATAAGGCATATAGATTTAAAGGGATGAATTATTGTATGTTATTTGGTAAGTTAATTGATTAACATGAAGGGAAAGAATGTGTGAAGAAGATAAGAGAGGGTGGGCTATTATAAGTGTGGTAATGGACACAAAAGGGTTTTCTGGAAATAATTTAGTGCTCCTACATTAACCATATGTCAAAATGGTAAAAAATTGTAATTATAGAGAAATTTATGAGTAATGGTTTAATGATTGAAAAAATACTTTTAAGTAATTTTATGGGTCATTTTTACTGTTATTATTTAGTTTACCTTGGGTAAATAAATTCTTATCATAACCATGTCAATTGATTTTTACTGCATTCAATATTAATTTTGGGAAAAACAATAATATTAAATAATTACATGTTGTAAATTATGTTTATTCAAAATATTGAATCAATTTATTATAATTATATTAATAGAAATAGAAAATTTTAATTTAATATTAATCCCACAAAAGTGATGCGATAGAAAGTGTTTTAAGGGAAAATATTCAATAGTTTACAATGTTTTTATTTATAAATTAAATATGGAAATGATAAAAAATGACCAAAATTGGTTAAATTGATAACAAATTTACATATTTTATTTTTAAAATGTCTTAGAAAATAATTTATTATTAAAAGTTATTTAATCATAATCACAGTTTTAAATTAAAATTTACTATTCTTCACTTGAAATCAAAAAATAAAACTTTTTAGAAAAATAAAAAATAATATATTATGTTGGAATATAGAAAGTATTAAACAAGAGGGGGAGGAGAATTGAGTCTTTTCAAAAACTCTTCCACAATTTTGGCATTACAAAATTACTGATTAATTTGATTAAATAGCATTTTATTTCTGATCAAAATACTATGCAATATATTTGAATAAATAAATAACACAACGTTTTATAGTTGTTTGGGGCATAATGATCTCCTAGTCCACTCTACCAATCACTATATCTATGATATTGGTTAATTTAACTAGAATGGTCCTCTTATCATAAGACCATGAACCATAACTCATTGCAGGTAGTTAACACCTTTACAAGACTAATTACAAAGTCTTCTGAATCTTTAATAGAGAAACTAATATTCAGAGCTTACAACACAAAGTTGATACTCCACCAAAACTGAGTACTGGAAATTGAGACTCATGAAAATCAAATAGATATTGATTTTATAAAACATGTTGTACTTCAAAATTCCATTAGCATCCAATTGACAATTGATGGACCTTATTTAATAGAAAATATAATCTTTAAGAATAGAACAGTCTGAATTGATCTTTGTTGCAGAATGATCTTCATTTGAAAACAACAACAAATGGCAGTAATGTTGTAGTAGAATGATGAATGAGTGTGTCACCTAAGTGTAGTCCTTTTATCAAAGACGATCATTCTTTGGAGTACACAAAAAATATTCACAATGATACAGAATCTTGACACATATAATATTGATTAATTATATCATGTTTTTTGAGAAAATCTATCAAAAAATATATAGATGCTAAAAATTACTTGCATTGAAAATTCAGACCCTAAGAAATGTACTGGATTATAATAAAAATTAAAAATTTTAATTCTTCTAGGAGAGCTGTAACTTCCCTTAAATATAAGAGTGATAATTTCTGATAAACTCAGATCTTTGAAAATATCCCATCGATACTTGAATAAGTGTTTGATTCTAAATTGAATGTTGTAGAAATCATGGATTGAAAACATGTATTTGAGAGATCTCGCTGTTGAGAACACAAGGTAGGGTTGAACACATAGTGTAGGGAAAAATTTCATAGTGTAGGGTTACTTAAAAATAATTTCAATCTAAATAAAACATAGGGAAAAAAGTAATGTAGTGATGATTTTCCATATAGTTATCCTTGTCAGCATAAAAATCCCAAATGTAGCATCGATGAACCGTAAGTTCAAATTTCCCGAACATATAGTATGAAAATTAAATCCCTACTCCAATGTAGGGTTGTTGATCAATATGTGTGTCGATCCAAATGCAGATATTTTATTATAACATAGGGTCAATACTATATGTAAGCATTATATTTCGAGAATAACATTGGGATGAAGGCAGTGTTTCCAAAATCATTCCCATAACACTAAATTACTTTTTACAATAGAATATAAAATCTTTTACACTTCCACAATACAAACAACATTAGAAAACAATAAAGGGTATTGGGGAACATCAAAATCGTTATAAATTATAGAGTATTGTTAAGAAAAAATATGACCAACAATAGACCCCATTTGGATGATCATAAAACCCATTATAATTCTTAAAAAAAGTAACAAAATTATAGGATTCATAAACACATAAAAGTAAATTTAGAAAATATTTCGATTTTAGAGAAGTGAATTGATAATGAAAATTTTCAAATACAATGTAATGTCATGGGTTACAGATAATCAAATATTCTCCCCTTCCCCTGAAATTCTCCCCATTTATGTTATATAATAAGATGATAGAAAATAATAACTGAAATAAACCACAATTAATACTTCACCAAACATCAGTGAATAATTATAATTTTGAAAGAAAAAATAAATCTCTGTTTGGAAAATAATGTATTAAAGTAAAATAAAGATTAAAAAAATTAAAAAAATCAAATTAAATTTGAATAGACATTGAAATGTTTTCAAAAGGATTAAAGTACAATATAAAATTAATTTTAGTCTTCAAAATGAGTAAGCTTAAAGGTTTGTTTCAACAAGGACAGAAGGATATTATAGATGAGGAATAACTTGCATTACACTGCTAAGAACAATCAATTTCAATTGTAGACTCTAGAAATGATTGTTGAACACTTTACTCCCATTTAGAAGTAGCTTTTCAATCTCAACACTAGATTGATCTTTACAAATTCATTCACTGCTTCCTCAGACTGAATGAAATAAGTTAACTTTTCTTTGACTTGATTGATCACTGGTCCCAACCAGGATTCATTAGAAGTTAACATTATAAAAGGTTCTTTTTGGTTTTCCCACAAAACACCGATGGAAGTTCTATCACACTGAAGTGTGTGTATCTTATCATCGAATTCATCTAGAATAACAGTAATTTCTTCAAATATCTTCATCAATTCTGGTGGGGTATGTTGAGAATATAAAACTAGAACATTTTGAGAGAGATTGAAACTCTCTCCCTATCAAAATCTTGAAGTTTTAGAATTATTTTTCTTGATAGATTCATCCTTAAAAGAATAAAACTACCTTTAAATATTGGAAATCAACTTCTTTAAATGTCCAATATAGATGACATTTTCTTTGAAATCTCTCAAATGAAGATTCTGAGCTTCTTACTCTGACATGGAAATTGAATTAGCCTTTAACTCTTAAATATTTCTATTTTCTACTTCTAGATACTCTTTGAGAAATGAATTTTAAGCATCCAATAGTTCATTTTTTGTTGTATAAGCATCAACCATAGAGTTATATGTTTTAGGAGAAGCAAATCCACCTTGATTGAAATCAACACTCACCATACTTGGCTCACCATCTCCTTATGGTCTGTCTCTTAAATGAGATCCTCCGATTATATCATTATTAACATCAACGACATCTTCCTCATGAACTTACTAACTTTTAGCCTTATGCTCAATCCTCTCACCTACAGGGTTCTCAAGCCTAGTAGCCTCTGGACCAACAAGTGGAATGACATCCACATCACCAATAGTAGCTTCAACAACAACAGATGAGACATTAATAGAAACATATTTTCTTATTTTCAGAAAAATTGGTGCCTATTGTATGGATGTTCATTAATCCTTAGGCCTCTCATGAACCAAAAATACATAGGGGATCACCCTCTGCTCCCCCTAATAACTAGATAAAAACTTTTTTCACTCACCCTCAACTGGCAGTAAACAATTGCATTAGTTTTTCTAGATTAATCCTAGCTTATTCACAGTGCTAGCATTCAGTGTGTTTCTATGATGATAGTTCTTCGAAAAAAACATATTCACTATTTTGTCATTCCTTCTAAATACATATGAAATAATCCCCCCGTAAGGATAATAACCCAACTTTTCTTTAGCATGGAAACAATGTTTCAAATATCTTATTATAAACCAGCTAAAATTAAACATAATATTGTTTAGAAAAAGAAATATGGTGTACTTTTCAGGACATAGAACTTTCTATAACTCATCCATCCTAAAAAAAAATACCAGACTGGATAATCTTCATTAACACTTGGTGATCAGGTGTTTGATCCTTTGTAAGCAACTTCTTGAAAACCCTTATTCCAAAAAAAGAAAAAATGATGTCCTCGTAGGTATAACATCCATTTTAATTGTTTCTCATGTCGAACCAAAACTCCCCCACATGGGGACATTGATGAAACTTGGCCATCCCAATAGAAAACATTGAAAATTACACAATATTAATTTTTAAAATAATCAAATTCAGTTTAACATTTAAACTAAAGTAGAATTCCTACAAAACTATTTAACTTCTATCTCATACACCTTTGGAATATTTTCTTCCCCAAAGGCATAAACCAAGCCTTGAAAACAATTTTCTTCCTTAAGTGAATAATTTGTGGGATCTAAATACCCCAAATCTATGACCTTACCTTGCATGATTCTGCGATCCTTTTTATAAGCATACATACTCCTATAAAACTCATCATCAACAGATCATCATGAGTTATCCATTACATAAGGTCATGAAATGGGAAGGTTTGAAGGTTTTGGGTTTTTTTGGTAAACTAAAATCAAAAGAGATAGGTTCTTTGTATGTTTCGAAAGGACGCGTAGGAGTGAGAAGGTAAGAAGTAGAAGGAAAACTATTTCTCAAACATATTTATTATTGTACTCAATAAAAATTTTAAGTGACAAGACAAATAAAAAAATAAAATAACATTTCAAAACAGATTTAAGAGAAAACTAATAAACAAATTTTTTTAACAAAAACACATAAAATAAAAAATGGTAAAAATAAAGAGAATAAACAAATAATATGTTACCTAAAATTATACATGCCTAACTCCCCCTTAATAAAATAAAAACTAGCACTGAGAAGTGGTTTCCTAAAAATATCAGCTAATTGATATTTGGTATTAACAGATTCTAAAGATATATCATTTTTGAGGGCATTATATCTTAGAAAAGTATGCCTTATATAAATTTAAATAGTCATAGAATGACTTATTTGATTTTTAAATTATTAATTGCACTATTATTATCACATAAAATAGGAATATTAGAAAAAATTAGTCAAATGTTCAGTATACTATTCTTCATCCATGATACCTATGCACATCAACTTCTAGAAGATACGTATTTTTCCTTTGTGGTTGATAGATCAAATGAGAGTAGTTTCTTACAAGACCATGAAACCAAAAAATTTCATAAAAAGTGATAGGTTTCTGAGGCACTTTTTCTATCTAACATACAACCTACAAAGTCAAAATCTGAATTTGAAATTAAATTAAAATCATAATTTTTTGTGTAAAGAAGAGATTGAAAAGGAATTCATTTTAAATATCTAAAAATTCTTTTAACAACAATAAGATGAGATTCTTTTAAATTTTATTGAAATATTTCACAAAGACATGCTGAATACAAAATGTCTATCCTGCTAGTAGTAAGATTTAATAAACTCCCAATGATACCTCTATATAACTTTTTTTACACTAGTTTTCTAGCTTCATCCAAATCAATCATTATATTGGTACACAAAGGAGTTCCATATGTTTTACTATTTTAAATCCAATATTTTTTAGTTAATCAATAATATATTTTCTTAGATACAAAACATTTCCAAAAACATTGGGATATATCTAAAATCCTAAAAATAATTTCAGTTCTCCCATCATAGTCATTTAAATTTATTTTTTCATAAATTTGAAAAATCCCGACAAATCCTTTTATTAGTTGAACTAAAAATAACATCATCAACATATATTTTAACTAATAAAAAATTAGAACAAACAATTTTATTAAAATGTTTTAGGTCCTCCGAACCATTAGGTAAAGCATTTTTCAGAAGAAAATGACTTTATCTTTCATGCCAAGATCTTGGTGATTGTTTATTGATATATAGAGCTCTGGTATATTTAAAAACAAAATTTGGTTTTTGATGATTTTCAAAAACTAAGAGGTTGTTCAACATAAACTTCCTCCATCAAATAACTATTTAAAATGGTAGATTTAATATCCATATGATGTAATTTAAAATACATATGAGATGAATTGGATAAAATAATTCTAATGGCTTCTATTCTAGATATAGATGTAAATTTCTAATCATAATATATTCCTTCATCTTGATTATATCCTTTGTCTACTAACTGCGATTTATTCTATAGGATGAACCCTTGATCATATTTTTTTTCAAAAAACCTGTTTGGTTCCTATGAATAGATATTTGGTTGGCCTCTCTACAAGTTTCTAAAATTCATTTCTCTTAAAATGGTTTAACTCTTCTTTCATGGATAATATCCAGATCTCATCATTTAAGTCTTATTCAATAGACTTATGTTATAGATGAGATAGAAAGGAAAAAAATTCAACTAGGATTCCTACAATTATTATTATTCTAACACCTGTAATAGGGTTTCCCATAGTAGTCTCTAAAGGATGGTTCTTTATGGTTCTAAACTGTCTAGGTAGAGCACATTCAGATTCACCAGTTTCATGTTCTTCTGAACAGGATTGAATTTTGTTAATATCATTTTCAAAATCATCTTTAAGAGATTCATGTATCGTGTTTTAAAAAGAGTTAGTAACTTTATCGATTTGATCATTTTCATTAATGAAAGGGTCAGATTCATCAAACTTCACTTGAACTCATTCTTCAACAATCTTTGAATTTTTATTAAACACTTTATAAGATTTAGAGGTAGAAGAATATCCCAAAAATTTTACTTCATCAGTTTTTGGATCAAAATTACCAAGATTATCCTTGGTGTTCAAGATATACACCTTTCATCCAAAAATAGTAAAGTACTTTAGTTTATGCTTTCTGTTATGTCAAAGTTCATAAGGTATCATTTTTAAAATAGGTCGAATTAAAATTCTATTCATGATATAGTAGGCTATTCTGAAAGATTCTAACCAAAAATAGTTAGGAAGATTGTATTCATTCATCATAGTTATAGATATTTCTTGAATAGTTAGATTTATTCTTTCCACAATCCCATTTTATTGAGTTTTTCTAGGTGTATAGAAGGAGTGTTCAATTACTAGATTTGAGAAAAAAGAATTAAATTCATGATTCTATAATTCTCTACCACGATCAATTCTTAATGAAGTTATTTTAATTTTTTTTACATTTTGAAAAACTTTACAAAAACATTCAATAATAGATTAAACTTCAATATTACTCTTTAAAAAATTATCCCATGTAATTATAGAAAAATCATCAACTAAAACATAAACATATGATTTACCAGTGAAACTTTCTACCCTAGATGGTCCAAAAAAATCCATCTGGATAAGTTTTAGAGGCATATATGTTGCGATCTTGTTAATATATTTGTTAAAAGATTTTTGTTGCTTTTCAATTTGGCATGCATCACAAAATCTATCATTTTCAAATTTAACAATGGGTAAATCAGAAACTATATTTTTGTTAGATAATTTATGTAAAGAATAAATATTATAGTGTCCATGTATTCTATACCAAATCCCAGATTCATTTTTCTTAGCATATGAACAATTCACCTTTTGTTTACAAATGGAATGTTTGTCAAAATTATAAACATTGTTACTTTTAAGTACTCTAAACTTAAGAAATTTATCTCTAAAAATAGAATAGGAATCATTAGAAATATCAATATAGAAACCATCATCACAATGTTGAGAAATACTTATCATATTGTGTTTCATACCTTGAACATAATGTTATTTGTTGATAGATATCGTCATTGGATCTCCAACAGTTCCCACTCCTATGATTTTCTTATTGGTATTCCCACCAAAAGTAACAAAACCTCCATAAATTTGAGTCAATGAATGAAAATTTATTGGAACTTCACTCATATCCCTTGAACATCCACAACCTATATACCATTTAGTATTTCAGTTAATGCATATTGTTTCCTGCTAAAACATTTAAACAATTGTTTTTTTGGTACCCACTCTTTCTTAGGTCCATCAGTGATAGCTAGTAGAGATCTGGGAATTCAGAAATGCTTTGTTTTTTCTATAATAAATATCATTATCTTCAACAATGATCTTAGAAATAAAGGCTCTTTTAATTCCACTTATTTGATGATTTTTTGATTAACAATTATTTTTTACATAACCTTTTATTAAACCAAAATAACAAGTAATACTTTTTGAGTTAGGAAAAAAATAACTTTTATATAGTTTATATTCTTCACCCTTACTTCCTACAACAAATATCTCTCTCTTAATGAAATTATTAAAAAGAATATCATTTAATATATTTTATCCTTTTGTAAAAACAAGAGAAACTTTGTTAAAATCTTCCACTTCATCATGTAATTCCTTAATTTTATTTTCATGATTGATACTATTTGATGTAGAGGAATTATACTTTTCAAGTAGCTCTTGATGTTGTTTTAGCATGACATCTCTTTCTCCTAAAAAAATTATGAATATTCTATAAAGATTTGTAATTTTTTAATAAGGAATCATATTTTTCTTCTAACATACTATTGTAGAAATCCAATTTAGTATTTGAATAACTAGTAGAATCAGAACCTGAATTTTATGAGTAATAGGTTTATACCTTCTCTTATTTAGCTATAAAGAACATTTTGGATTTTATATTTAATTATTCCTTTTATAAATCAGATTTTAATGAGATTCTGGAGTCTTAAGAAAAAATCCTAGTAGATTTCATATATCTTTTTACATTATTTTCATAATTAGTATTTTTCTAATTTCTCCTTTATTGCATTTTTCTTTCCTCTTTCAACTATGGAAAATCAGGTCTAATATGACCTAATGTCTTACATTCATAACATATGACCTCTCTATTCTCTTTTTCATCATTTTTAAAAGATTTTTTGAATCCTATCTTTTTTTTATAAAACATATTAAATTTTCTTGTTAATGCTGCCTGTTCCATTTCAAAATCAAATGAATCCAAATTACTTTCATCTTTGACTTCATACTTTATTTTTCTACTTTGGTTCTGAGATGTTACCTATAGATCTGTGTTTACTTTTTAACAATTAATATGTGATCTTAATCTTTAACTTTCATTTAAAATTCATACATCATTAGTGTCCTTATTAATTCTTTCGTTACCAGATCTTTGACATGTGATGATTATTTAAGAGCAGCTGCTTTACCATACCATTTTTAAGGCAGTACTCTTAGTACTTTCAATTCTTTAGCTGATTGATTGATATGGCCTCATAAATATGTAATATTTTTAACTATTTCTATAATTCATCCATTCATTTGAGTAATAATTTCTCCATTGAACATTATAAAGATGTAAAACTTCATCTATTCTTTTGCATACCTCATCTGTCTTACATTATTTGTTCCTTCACTGGAAACTACAAATGTCTGCAAAAATTTCATAAGAAGTAGGTTATTATGAAGATATATTGAACTCATCTGGTCCCAATACACAAATGATTGCATTCATAGCTTTAGAATTCATGTTATATTCATCTTCGGTTGCAACATCCCAAGTTTCTAGTTTATCAAGAATCTTATAGGGAGTAATGATTTTTGAATAAAATATGAATACAATATTTTTTATATAGATGATCATATTTGATTTCCAACATCCATAATTATCCCCATTGAAATAAGGATCACAAACCATAGACATCATTTCTCTAGGATCAACCATTCTCATATTTTTATAGACATTTACACTTTTATCTTTCTATAGATTTATCAAAAAATCTCTCCTATGAAACTGATTGTTAGGTCAGAATATACAAATAAATACACAAGAGGGGGTGAATTGTGTCTTTTGAAAAACTCTTCCACAATTTTATCTTTACACACTTACTTTTTAATGTGAATAAGAAGTGTCATATTTCTGATCAAAATATTATGCAACAAAATATTGATATAAATAACATAGATTTTTATTGTGGTTCAGGGATAAAATATACCCTGGTCCACTATACCAATCAACATCTCTATGAGTCTGGTAAATTACACAAGACTTGTCCTCTTATCAGAATACCATGAACCAAAATTTAGTTGATGAAGTTGACACCTTTACAAGACTAAATACAAATAATTCTTATTCTTTAACGGAGAACCTAATATTCACAGCACTGAATGAGAATTTGATACTCCACCACAACTGATTATGAGAAGTTAAGACTCAAGAAAATAAAATAGTGTTTGATTAGATGAAATAGGATGTACTTGACAATTTCATTAGCACACAATTGAAAGTTGAGGGAACTTATTTTTCAAAAAATATTATCATAAATAATTGAATAGTCTAAAGTGATCCTTATTGCAGAATGATCTTTGATTGAAAAAAATAACAAATGGATGTCATATTGAAGTAGACTAATGAGAAAGTGTGTCACCAAAGTGTAGTACATTTATCAAAGATGACCATTCTTCACATCACACACAAAAAATTCACAATGATATAGATTCTTGACAGATATAAGATTGATTACTTATATAGATTTTTCTAAGAAAATATCTAAAGAAATATATAGATTCTAAAAATTACATGCATTGATATTTAAGATCCAATGAAATGTCCTGAGTTATCACAAAAATTCACAATTTTAATTTTACTAAGAGAGTCATAACATCCCTTAAAGATTGGAGTGACAATATATGATAAACTCAGTTCATTAAAAAGATCAAAAACAATCCATGAATTAGTCATTGATTATAACTTGAACATTGCAGAAATCATGGATTGAAAACATGAATTTGAGAGATCTCTCTACTGAGAACAAAACATAGTTTTGAACACATATCATACACACATTTGTGTAACAAAGGGTTCCTTAATTGCAATTTTCATCTTCACGTAAAATAAGGAACAAATGTAACATAGGGATGATTTTCATTATAGTTTTATCCTTGTCAGTATAAACATCCCAAATGTAGAATTAACGAACCATACATTCAATTTCCCCAAACATAGGATATGAATAGTAAATCAAGACTCTAACGTAGCATTTCAGATACATATGCATTTCGATCAAAATGCAGATATTTTAACATAATGTATCCTTGATACCATATGAAAGTGTTTTCATTCCAATGTAACGTAGGGATGAAAAAAGTGTTTCTAAAATCATTATCATAATGGTAAAATACTTTTTAAAAAATAATATAAAATCATGAACACTTAATAAACAAAAACATTATTAGAAAACAAAAAAAGGGTATTTATGAACATTAAAATAATTATAAATTATAGAGTATTATTTTGAAAAAATATGCCCAACATAATCACCCTTATATAATTCTTGAATGTAAATTTTTTAAATAAATATAATTTTTCTTAAAAAATATATACATTTTGAAAAAATTAATTTAAAATTATTTGAGTAGAGCACTACTAATCTGTCTTTTAGAAATATACATTTTTTCAGAAAACATTTATTTTTCTTCTAAGTTATTCATCGTTTATTACTAAATAATAATGAACCATATTTTTTAAAATTTTTTAGTACTACTCTTTCCCTTGAATTTAATTTCATGGTTACAACTACTATATTATATAATAATATTATAACAATATTTCAAATTTTGTTTAAAAATAGTGATTTTTTATAACACAATAAAAATTGAGTGTTGTATGTAACTGAATTAAACTTAGTATTGTGTTTTATTGAATATGTTGATGAGAATGCATTATTTTAAAAATAAATTTATCATAAAGTAATAAGGTGATATGTTCCCTTCTACTCATAGTGTTGCATGTCATGCACACTATCGAATAAGATGTATATATTAAAAAGTTTTGAGGTGTTATGATGTTCTTATTGATAAAGAAAGGGTGGGGTCATATTTCATCCTTTAATTTATTAGATAAACTATTATATCTAAATATATATATATATATATATATATATATATATATATATTCAGAAACACATTTTCGTTAATTGTAATCCTCATCAGTGATGGTGTGTCTCATGAATGTAATGTTCCTTGTACTGAAGAGTTTTCCATATTTGAAAAAAAATCAATTTAATATTATACTGTCATGATAGAATACTATAATTATATGATTATGCTACATTTTAAAATTTTTTATTGCTTACCGATGTTATTATAATTTTCTTATTGTAAATCCTGAAAAGTTAATTTTTTGAATAATAATCCTGAGAACATTATTAAGACCAAAAAACGAACATTATACGAATTGCACTATATTATAGATATATTATTATTAAAATTTTACCACTAAAACTATTACATTAAAAAATGAGGTATGGATAAAGTAAAATAAATTATAAATTAAATTTATAATAATCATAGTCAGCAAAAATTTATTAATTAATGCTATTGAAATAAATACACATTTTTTAATATTATTTTGTACGTCAAAATGGATTTTTTCAAAAATGAATTGTATTTAATTTAGTGAATGAATATTATAATTTATTTCCAATAGTTATAGAAATTAATTTTTATAAAAATGAAATAATTTTTGAAAACATCGTATCCAAATATCAGGGGGGGGAATTTTTGGAATTCTCTAAAAATGTTGATTTTTTGGGAGAATAGCTAAAACACATATCATTAAAGAAAACATTATTTTATATTTTATAATTTCTAATGAATTTTTTTATTTAAATTTATATTAAAATTTCATTAATTTATTGTTTCCATAAATAAAATAATTTATAACTTTTTATCACTATACTTGATCTTTATATAACAATGCTTTGAGAATTACTAAGTAACTTTTAAGAAAATCATATTTCATTATGTTTTTTATATTAAATTAATTTACCCACTAATAAAGATCTAACAATAAAAAATTGATTTCCTATTTGGAAAAAATTCCAGATTAGTTTGTTTGAAAATTTTCATTCCGGTGATTATGAATTATATATATATATATAGTAAATATATTTTTACATTATGGAAATTGTCAAATGAATAAATTAAGGTTAGAATTATGTAATAAGGAAACAATATCTATTATTAATTACTATTGGTTTATGGTACTGAAATAATTATCACCATAATACCAATTTTTAAATTCTTATGGAACCCTTTTCTATAAATATGACTCTAATATTTTAATCCTCTAAAATATTCATGGAGCGTCCATACCCCAACATAAATAAGGATACCCATCTTTTCTCTTCTATAGACCACCATGATCCACATAGCTCTTGAAGACCCTACTAATTTCTATTATAAACATACTTATCCTTGAATTACATGTTCTAGTCTTCTAAAAAGTAAAATTAATGATTCCTTAAGATTATATATAAAGAATGTATATGGAAGAAGAGGTAATAATCTTCACTAACACTTTCAGATTTATTTCTTTATCTAATTTCTATAAATTGATTTTAAATATCAAAAAATATTGACTCACATATCATTAATATATTGATATTTTATAATTATTATAAGAAAACCATTTCCCCCTCTCTTTATTCATATCGAATGTGAATACGACTATTGTGTGTACATATAAATTATCATCTCCACATAGTGGTGTAATTCATTTTTTGGCACCATTATACATTGATGGTTATAATTTTTTTAATAATGAATATAAATGAAATTTCAAAAAATTTATGGTCCTATAAATAATATATATAACTTAAATAATTACCCTTTAACTCATTAGAATTTGACTATGTCGCTTGTCGGCATGTGTGGGCTACCACGACTACGAAGTTCCATTATCCATTTTTCATGTCTTCTATTCAAGGGTGTTTATAAATAAATAAATACATATATATATATATATAATTAAAATTTATTATTTTATAATCATGATTAAATTTTTTTATATTATGGAACAATGATAAATACTCTAGGAGAGACATTACTAAAACAAAACATACATGAAAAATGAAATAATTAAAAATAGAAAATAATTACAATAATAAATAATTGATAATAAACCGGTATTAAAATGTTTTAAGTGGATCATATGTGATATTATTAGTATTTATATGAATATATTATAGAATTATAATAAATTTAAATATATTATGATAGAGGATAAAAGCTTTTATAGTGAAATCCAGATATGAGGAAAGGTTTGATTTTACAATCTCATCATCATTTAGGACTGTTTATTTTTATGTTTATATTGGGGGAATCATATGATATTTATGCTATAAAACAAAAATATTATCTTATTTTATAGTTAAATTTTCACATTACATGTTATAATTTTATTTTCTACTCTCTAGGTACTCATACGTCTGAAAAAACATTGTTAGGGAAAAATGAAAAAAAACCATCCAGAATGCTTTAATTTCATGAATAAGTTTTCTTTAAAGAAATTTAGTTTAGGGTTTTAATATTATATAATGATTTATTTGTGATATTTTTTCTTATTTTTAAATACTTATAATATATTTTAAAAGGAATTTTTTTTACAAATGAAGAAATTTTTAACACATGTTTGAATGATATCATTTTCTTGCATACACTATAAAAAAACATTTCTTGATGTCATTACAAGTCATTACATTGATGTTTACATTTAATATTTCAATTCACCATTCATTTGAAATTATTTTTCATAAATTGTTTTAACATTATTAGATATTAAATAAATTATTTCAAAATGAGCAGGGTAGTTCCTTATAAAAATTTCTAATGATCTTTTAACATATTTTTATCTATGTCAATATCTTTAAATGAAACATCTGAATCACTAAGAATATAATCTAATGAAATTCTAAGAAATAATTTTTTGGATGGATATTTATCATTTTCAATATGGAATGTGTTTTAATTACATATGTTTGTTCCTAAAATATGAAAAATTATTTATTTTTAAGGCATGTTGATTATGTTGTATTTTTTATTTTGAGGTTGAATTCATTTTAAAAATAATGCGAAATTTGGGGTATGTAATTATATAGACATTAGATGAATTAATATTTATATTGACACATAAATCTTTTGGAATTTTTCATCAGGATTACAATTTTTTTGTAAGATGTCATGGCATGAGGACTTGACAGTATGTTTAAGTTGTTTCGCATTTTAAATTCCATCATTATAAAATACGTTATTGATATCCATGTGATTAATTGAATAGTTATGTCATTAATGAATATTTTTCATGATAATGTGATTATTTATATTGAATAATTAGATCATAATTTATTCTATTCATATAATTATAGTATTATAAATTTTTTGATAGCTTCCACTATATAAATTCCCCTATGAAGAATCTAATATCACACCTTTATTTTTTTTCCTTTCCAAATGATTACAGGAAGAGTATTATGATAGATATTCATAGAAATTGTATAGGTAAAATTAATATTCTAAAATAAAATACTCTTTTTTATTTTATGATCTCAAATTTAATATGATGATAAAAAACATATGTTATTTTTGAAGACTACTAAACTATTTAGTTTCTTAATATGTGATCAATTTTATCTAGAGCCAATATAATAATGTATCAATCGATACTATAATTATATGGTTGGGGTTTTTATACATGGTATAAATTCATGTCCACTTAAGATCTTGGGAATTATATTTAGAAACAATATTTATTTTAGAACACAACCCTATGATATATTCTAGGAATAAGTCTATGTACATGGAAATATCATGATGTTTTGGTTAAGTATCAATTGTTTGTTTTTTTAAGATGATATATAACTATCATGATACTAACATAAAAATGTTAATGTGGAAAAAACAAATCTTTCATATTCAAACCTAAAATTGGAAATTTGGTTATAAAATTGATCCCCAATGGTGCCTACTTAGTGAGCCAAAGACTCCACACAATCCATGAAACTCTTGAGGTCTATTATTTAGTTGAATCACACACACATTACCAACCATTATGAAAGATTGAGATTTTTTTTATAATTTAGAGATACTCCATATAATACAATGGTTATGTTTTTTAGATTATATGTTAATGAATCTTCAATTTATCTTGTGTATCAAACTACAAATAGAATTATAAACTATGATTCATAATATTATAAGTTAATTTAGTGTAATAAATTATTTAGAAGTAGTACCTGATGAAAGTAATGAAATGGAGATGGTAATTCTTGAACTATGTTTTTTAATATATTATATTAGTCAATTTGGTCTTTGATTCAAAAAAAATTATGAGGAAGGGATAAAGGGAATTGAATAGTGTAATTTTAAGGAGATATTCTTCCGAAAATATCATCATCATGGGAAACGTGAGGATATGGATAGAAAATTCCTTACTCTAATTTAGAAATTAGAGTAAGGTGTTGTTTTTTATGAGTAAATCATTTCATGAATAAAATCATATTCTATAGATTCCATAAATAATTTGAAATTTAATATTTATCATTTCATTATGGTCTATTTTTAAGACTTTAAATTGAAATTTTATCTCAATCATTCTTATCATATGATGATAGGATATCTTGTTAAATTAGGATGTATAAATAATTATCCAAGTCATATAATTTAAAAATAAATCAAGATTATTAGAGGACTACTAAGCACCAAGGACAAATAATGATGATAAAGGATGTTTGGGGAGGTATGGAACTTGCCACATGTTATTTTTTGTAAAGAAACACTCTGGTACTTCTTGAAGAGAAAGAGAGTCTTCTTTATGATTGATGATAAATGAAACTATTAATGTGAATGAAAGGGTAGAAAAGATGATTTTGATTTTTAGTCATTCAAATATATGAATATGTGGCACTGCATAATGATTTCCATATAAATAAAAGATATATACCTAAATAAAGTAGAATAGAGTAAGGAAAAAATTTTAAAATTACTACTATAAAATTTTAAATCCATTATATTATTATAGTTGGAAGATTTATCATCATTTGATTATTTATTTATTTTTAGACCAATAGATACATTTCTATTTTGTATTGATATTGAATCATCCAATAGTTATTTAATTAAGGAACTTGAATCAATACACCTAATGTGAATCTATTTATAATTAGAAGTTATTTAATAATGTAATTTAATATTATTAACTATTCTGTAGTTGAAAACACAGTTGTTGTACCCATGTTTGGACTTAATAATACTCCTAATTTATGGGGATTAATTAGATTTACCATTTTTTGCTGTAGAATATTAAGGATCGAATAATCAGTTTTGAATTAGTGGTTTTATATTTTAATGTTTAGAGTATTGTATCATTCCACTGAGTTTTATTATTCATGTTTTAGGAATTAATGTATTACATGATTACATTAAAATCAGTTCATTTTTAGTGCTATTTTATTTTACTCTAATGAGTCTTTAAAAATTATTGAAATATATTTTATTTCATTTATGGATCATATGATACATTAAAGGAAGATATTTGTGATTCACACATGAATAGTTCTTCTTATTCATTAATCATATGTAGAAACTGATTAAAACACTCATTGAAAAACATATTATAATGTTAAAATAAAAAAAATAATGTATAATTTCTCATTTTCTATATATTTACTATAAAAGAATACCTAAAATTTTGCAAAATGTTCATTAAATAGAAAAGTTATTCTTTTACATTCATTTAAGTTGGATTGATTTTATTTGGACCGCTCATTGATTTATGGTTTTTTTGTTATTATCATTCTCATGACCATGTTGTATATAAATATATATTTTCCCATTAATTTTTTATATCTTCTTCATGTCTATATTTTAACTTCTCAACAATATTTTCAATATTGGGGGGGGGGGGGGTCTGATTATATTCTATTTCATATTACCTTTATGTTTCCCACATCCACATTTTATTTAATGTTTTATTATCCCTTTTAATAATTTGGGTTTTCAAACATTATAATTTCAATAATTGAACATTTGATGTTGGATATAAAAATACGGGGATAAAATTTCATTATGTGGGTGAGTGGAATATTTCACTATATAATTTTAAATTTCAATAATAATAAGTTTGATAACTTTCATAATATGAAACACTGAGATTTAAGTTAATTTCACTATATAATAGAAATATTTTTATTTAAATACTCTAGTTATAACTGTAATGCCCTGTATTTTACATGTTTTATTTTTAAATATTATATAGAATTAATTTGGACCATGTGCTATGATAGAATGTGATTCTGAGGCCCGGGGTACTATAATAAATGTTTTTAATATACTAAAATATATTAAATTGTGTGTGAAAAATAGGTTTCTGGAATAAGTGTAATAACATCTAGATGGGTACCCAGATTAGAAATCTGAGAGCATCGTTGCATTCAGTTAAGCTACTTTACTATAGCCGTGACCAAAAATCAACCAACATGAGTTAGTTATGAAAATTAGTTTTTGGCATTGTAATAAATAAAATAAATGCTAAATTTCTTTATTTTAGTGATACATTGATGGAATGACGTAGAGACACTATATCATTTTAGTAAATAGCTAGGCAGTGATCCAGGGTTAGACTCATAACACTGGAATACCATGGAGCTTCTCAAGAGGACCTTGGAGGCTTCTCTTGATGGAAAATGACGATAAAACTGTGGATCAGAGATCTTTACTGATAGATCTCCAATGTAAATCAATACTCAAAAGTGAACGATCCAACCCTAAGGCAAGGCCTTGTTTTTTCATCTTTCTTTCATTGTTTTTAGACTCAACGATGAGCACAGATCTACCAACGAATAGGTTGTCCCACAGTTCTATTTTTCTTACAGGATGATATTTGATTGTTTAATTTATGGGGTTGATTATAATCAGTTGATTATTGATCATTATAATGGAATATATCAATACTGAAATGAACAATGGTTAAGGTACATTCCTAAGGTTTATTTCCTTGGGCGTATTTATTCGTCCCCATATGTTCCACACATTTTTGACATTCTTTGGGGTTTTAGAATAAATGATTGTTTCACTGTTGATCCTAGTGGTAATGATATGGAATCGAAGATCCAACATCTGGACGAGATAGCAATGGTTTATCAATGATGTTGATGGATAGATCGAAGCAATTCGAGAGATATCGTTCTTTAGATGATTTTTTATTGGATGGATTAAAGTTGTTTTCTGAGCTGATCAAAAACCCAAAAAACCTCAATTTAGTGTTATGGAGATGTGAAGAACATGGATCTAGAGTTTCAAAAAAAATCAAACACTGTAATGTGACACAGAAGATCAACCAAGCCATGCGGAAGAAGAACGATTGTTTTTGGAAATTCGGGAATAACATGATGTGTAATCTATATTACATGGAGTGTGGGAATAGATGAGAAGTGGATAGGGTTTCTAGAGTAAGAAATGTTTCACACATCATGTGACCCCTGTCACACGACCTGTGGTCCCTTACCTGAGACTCGGTGTGATTCTCAAGAGATACATGAACATGGGGTGGAGTACACAGCTTAACAAAATGACATATACTCAACCAGATGGATTTTCCAAGACCGAGTATGCAGACTACCCCATTTAATAGTACATGGGATGTGGACACAGGTTGAATCCATGTAACTGAACATGACCAACATACACACGAAGACCCTGGATATAAGGACACAATGTACGACCCATTCGACATATCGTGTACACATTTTCTACATGACATGTTCTGATGACAAGAGAAGTTGAACATGGGCATCACTCAAGGTCATGGGACATGGCTTGTGACCATAATACATGCATTTTTTCCCTTATACACAAATGATTACCGTGTCCATTGTATCATGGAAAAGTTTTTTTATGGATTATTCCCTTGATCGTTTCCCTAAAGGTTGTGGGTATTGTTTCTTACATGTAAGAGTATGATCACCTTATCATGAAATCCTAGATAGAGTAATTGTAATCTCTCATGAGGCCCAATGAGGGATCACTAATTCATTCTTCATGCCCTAGGTATATTTCTTAGTATTGGACCGACCAATCCTACTGAATGATGATCCTCTACATAGAGGATTAATTCACATTGATTTGTTGGTATCACTGCAATGCCCTGGATATGATCCTCATATGATGTATAATATCTCTCTTCAGATATTTCAATGTATAATATCTCTTCAATGCTCAATCATGAGGATGACACCATCAGTGATGAGGCTTTAGTAAAGGGATCAATTTCCAAAAATGTTACCTCCAAGTGGTGCACCAACTATTCCACTACCGGTGGAGTAGCGTGTGGTACCCATAGTGCCAGTAGATAATAAGTGTAGGCTGAGAGAACTTTATGAGTTCTAGATACAGAGACCACTCAGGTTTTGAGGTGAGCCTGACCCTCAAGTGTCTAAGTACAAGCTTTAGGTGGTGACCAGAGTTTTTAGTCTAGTCAGGACACTAGCCAATCAGATGGTAGTTCTGGCAGTGAGCCATCTACAGGGTTCATTAGAATGATGATGTAGTATGTCTATCCAGATACATGATGAGGAAAATATTTTGTGGACAGAGTTAGATCACCTATTCTGAAAGTATATTTCACCATTAATCTGAGAGTTGTGTGTATACAAGAGTTTCTTCAGCTCTATTTGTGGAGAAAATGGAAGCTGAATATTAATCTAAGTTAACCAACCTATCCAGGTAATCGATGGATACGGTTAGAGGTCAGTACCTCAAGGATCATACCTTCATGTGAGGATTTCATAGAGACATATAATCCAACATTTTACCGCTATTAATTCCAACTTATTCTAGGGTGATTGAGCGAGATTTGATGGTTGAGAGAGTCTTGTCTGAGAATAGATACCCAGTGACCATCAGCAGTTGATAGGTAGGTGTTGAGACATCTATAGCATAGATCCGACATCAGTCCTAGGTATCCCAATATGGGAAAAATTTCCAATTGTGGTCCCAAGATAGAGGATATTCAGTTTATGGTTTACATGGTGGATCCATTCATCCAATGGAGAGGTGATGCTACTCATGTAATGACATGGGAAATTTTTCTTGATATTGTCCAACCCTATGTGTTGCTAATAGGGAGATGATGGATGGACCACCTTGGAAAAGGTAGTTGAATGAGTAATTAAATGCACATGGAAACATACATGGAAGATGATCTAGGAGTGAAGAAAGACGTGGTCAACATTTCGAATTGTCAACACCAACATGCCTAGGAGGTCAAGGCCAGGACCAGGGAGCTAGAGGATAGGGGTGCAAAAAAATGCATGTGTTTAAGGAATATTTCATAGGGGATCTAATAATGATTCATGGTAAGATCTAAGTCTTCTCTACGTTTTCTTCTATACTAATAGACACGGGTTCAAGTCATTCCTTCCTCACCACATATCTTGTATGAGACATTGATATTCTTGTTGAATTGTTGACTCAACCTGTAAACATAAAGGTAACTACAAGAGGATACTCAATGATAACACATCTATGATGATAGTGTAAAAATACCGATGAAGGAGAGTGTTTTAGTTGGAATCTCTTAGTGGCTGTGTCAAGACCTTAAGACATCATTCTTGGTATGGATTGGATATCTTTTTCCATGTCCAGATTGATAGTATTTCAAAAAAGGTTCATTGTTTTTATAGAATTGGAATGAGGGTTTCCTTTTTTGATGAAAAGGACACCCGAGCAGCATAGGATGGACTGATGCATAGGAGGGTGCAATAGATTAATCATCAGTTGGCTAGCATGATCCATGGAGCAACAAATGTTATGAGTTTCCAGTTCCCCACAGTATTGGTAGATTTTGAGGATATGTTTCTATAATATGATATAGGATTACCTCACAACTAATATAAATAATTCTTCATCAATATACACCCCAGGATGGCACCGATATCAGCACCAACATATTGGATGGCTCTTGTAGATCTTCATGAGAAATGGGTGAAGAAGGAAGATTTTCAAAGGAAGGGATTCATGAGGCCCAATATTTCTCCAAGGGAGGCCCCATTTTTTTTAAGAATTATGATGGGATCTTGAGGTTGTGTGTGGGATACCAGTACTTTATTAGGTGACTATGGAGAATTGGTATCCCCTAGCAAGGATTGATGGCCTCTTTGATCAATTGAGAGAGACACAATAGTTTTCGAATGTTGACCCTAGATCAGGATATCACCACCTACTATTATGGGATGAGTATATAATGAATATTCCTTTTAGATGCCACTATAGTCACTATGAGTACATGGTGATGTCATTTGGTATGATGAAAACCCATGAAGGGTTTATGGGACTCTTGAATCAGATCTTCCAGCCATACATTGACCGGTTTGTGGTAGTATTCATAGACGATATCGTTGTGTAATTGGTATTTGAGGAGGGGAATGTGAGAGACTTAAGAATGGTTTTAGATGTACTATGGGAGCTCTAGATTTATGGGAATCTCTCAATGTACCAGTTCTGGATTTAGGAGGTCCAATTTTAGGGAAATGTTATCTCGACGGATGGAGTGGAAGTGGACCCAGCCATGATCGAGGCAATGTTAAGATGTGAGCCACCAAGGAGTATGAAAGAGGTTTGGATCTTACTTGGGGTGGAATTATATTACCATATATTCATACATGATTTATCAAATATATCATAACCTATGAAAGATTTGACATGCAAGGGGCAGTCTTTCATGAGGACATAAAATTGCAAGAAGATTTTTCAGTATTTGAGGATGAAGACTACAGAGATCTGGAAGAAGTCATATACTAACAGGAGATGTAGACCCTGGATGTTTGAAGAATAATACCATGTGTTCCTTTGGGTATCACCTCAACGTGGGTTATAGATATTTGTATAGGTAAATAGTTTATCTATGAGGTTCATCATCCCTTTTCAAATATTGTGTAGAGTTGGTGAGGTGGCATACTACCTAGCTCTACCCCTGCAGTTTCACCATGTACACAACATCTTCCATGTGTCACAACTGATGTGGTCCATGCATGATCCATCTCATGTCATCGACTATGGTGAGCTAGACATATTAGATGGAGTTTCATTTTCTAATTACCCATCAAAGATCTAGGATTTCTTAGATAGGATCCTTCATGGGAAATTGATTCCCATGGAGTGTATATGATAACCTCACAAGAATCTTTAGCAGAGCACGGGGGAGCAGGAGGCTCATATTCATAGAGAGTACCCATATCCTTTCATATATCATTTTTTGTCTTTTTTGAGGATGTAAATCCCTAAAATGGGGCGAATGTAATGTCATGGATTTTCCATGAATTATTTTTAAATATTATATAGAATTAATTCAAGACAAGGCACCAAGACGATGTTTGATTCTAAGGCCCGAGGTGCCCGAAATAGATGTTTGTAGTGTATAAAAATATATTAAATATTACGCATGATTGCTTTTGAAGAATAAGTGTAAGAAATTATTAATGGATTCCCATATCAGAAAAATGAGGGAACTGTTGGGTTTAGAGTAATGATTTTACCCGAGGCATGACCTAACATTGGTCGTCATGGGTCAGCTGTGAAATGTTTCTTTCGGTGTTTTAATAAATAAAATAAATTGTGATTTATTTTATTTTATCATTACATAAATGAATAAAAGTGGTGATGTTTTTTATATTTAATTAATAGGTGTTTAGGGATCCAGGGTTATACTCATAACCCTATAATTACTTGGAGCCTTTGGAGAGAACCTTGGAGACTTCACTCATCGGAAAAAAATCGTGAACCTATGGATAATTGATCCTTCTTGAAAGATCTCAAATGAAAAGAAATATTGGGAAATGATTGATTCAACCCCAAGGTAGGGAATTGTCATTTCAGTTTTATTTTTCTATTTTTAGACAAAACGAATAATGTAGATCAACCAACATACAAGTTGACTCGTGGTTCAATCGTTCTTATCGGATGGGATTTTCTTATGAAATGTAGGGGGTGAATTATTATCATTTTATTTTTAATCGTTATAATAGAATAGTTCCTTGGGTTTGTTTCCATGTGTGTGTTTCTTCTTCCCATATACTATGCGCATTCTTCATAGTATTTATGGTTTGTGAATGAATGATATTTTAACCTTCGATTCATTGTGAAACAAATATGAAATTGGAGATCGGGCATCGAGACGACCTAGTAGAGGTGTGATGGTGATGGTGATGAAAAAATAGAAGCGATTCAAAAGATATCATTCTTAGGATGTTTTTTACCAGATGAAAAACCATTCATGAATGTAATAAAACCCATCCAGACAATTAATATGTTGAAAATTACTTTCTTTTCTTCTCCAGATTTAACCCCCAAATCACTCATACTCTGCTCCATTTGGGACTTTTAGCCCTATGAGCTCCCTCCCCTCCCTCATTGACCCCTTTCACATTAATACTTGGGTTCTTTTAGACTTGGATCTTCAAGTAATCATCACTAAAGTCATCTCTCCCAAGGCTTCTCGATTATTCTAGGGTTTATCTTCTCTCCTTCACAGGGTTTCCATTTTCTTCAAGTTGTTTGGCCTAATGATGTTTCTATCTTGTGTTTTTTTAGGAAATATTTATTTTTGTTTCTCAATCATGAATTTATATGGTATTTTTGAGCGAGGTTGGGGTTTTGAAGGGTTTTCTAGATGTTTTCAAGCTTAAGGTAGGTGGTTCCATGATTTTAAATTATTAAAAGATGTTTTCCTACTTTCTTAGTTGATTAAATGTGTCACATGGATTATTTTTGTGGGGAGAATCATGATTTGAAATGATTTTGAGATTTTTAATTGGTGAATGTTGTTTTTATAAAGATATTTTTTAATTTTTCATGTGTTCATTATTTTGGAGCTTCCTATAAGTGTCTTATACCTTGTGTAAAGGATAAAATTTTGATTTCCACGGGATTTGAAGGTTAAAATGTGTTGAATAAATTAACTTCCAAAGGAAATGGGGATTTTTCATGTTGGATACTTTATTATGAGCTATGAATGTAGTTTTTTAATTTTGTAAGTGATATGAATCATTTTTTGGAATGATTTTTTTGTGTTTGTGGATTTGAAATGGGATTTCCCATAGAAATGGTTGGATTTCAAATGTTACCTTATTGTTATTTTTACAAATGGGTTTCATAAATTATGCATATTGTACAAAATGTGTTTCAATATATTTTTTGTGTGTGCATGAAATGGAAAGTGGTATTGATTATGTAAAATGGGTGTTTCCATGTGAGATTTGATCACTTGATCAATGTAAATTCTGAAAATGGGGATTTCCTTGTGTGTTCACAATTCATGTGATGTTTTTATGAAATTGATGATTTGTGTGACATGTGAAATTGAATTTTATTTTAAAAGGAATCTTAGGTAACATGGTGGGTGGGATACAACTAATATACTAGTTGATTCGATGGGGTCGTGGCTCGGTTTCTTCTTGTAGAATTGACGATTAAAAAACTAAAAAACATGTGATATGATTAGAGACCAGTATACCATGGGATGAATCCCCTTATAGTGTCTTATACATGGAAAGACTGTTGGTATTGTCTTTTTATATAGAGACCATTATACCTTGGGATGGTATCCCCTATAATGACTCAAGCACATGAACACTGTTGGAATTGGTTGGAGGATTCAGATAATCGAGTTACGAGGTTCATAGGGTCACACTTGTCCTAATTACATTTAATTATTTTATAGGGTCCTCTCTTGTGATCATACATTTGGGATGTGGTGCCAACTATCAGTATACTATGGACCATGTGTACATTGTGGTTTCAAAAAATGTTTCTTTTGTTTAATGGTGTCTATTAAAATTGTTTTCCATATTTTTTTCTTCAATTTATTGTTCCTTGAAAATGATTCCAAATGTTCTTATGAATATGTGCATGCTAATTTTTGTTCTAATGTTTTAAAATGGATTCTTTCTTTTGGGTAGCATCATATATGGATTTGGATGATGCCCTATACATACCTATGGGTGTATGTGGACTTTGTAATGTATAGCCCTTCTTAAGGAAATATGTTTCATGGAAGTAATGTGGTATCAGGTTTTAGTGTTCCATTTCTGTTAGTTTATGGTGGCATTGGATTGAGGGAGATATCCCTCTTGTTATATATAGGGTTTTGGGATGGTTTTATTGTTTCCCATCTATTAAGGTATTCTTGTTTTTGTTTATGTCTTAAAATCCCGGATATGAAATTTTATGAATATAGTTTGGTTATGGTTTTGGTCATGTTATGTTTTTATATATTTTTGGTTGGTTATGGTTATATTCATGGGATAAACCTTTCCCAAATGATAATTATTGACACCTTGGCTCTAGTTTACACCATGATTGGATTAGGAACACCCTTCGATCCATGTCTCGGGACTAGTAGGGAATTATATTGAATAGAATGATGGACTAGTTCATGATGAAATGTTATCATAGGATGTTTTACTCTTATTGTCTCATGGTAAAAGGGAGTAGTCTGGATATACCATAGCTAGGATTGTCAGGGAATTAGTTTCTGATTATAAGTGGGGTGATTAGACAACAGAGGTCATGACAGAACTCAAGTAGCCATGGGATATTGACTGTTGGTTTGAATTCTTACCCAAGTGGGACGTAAAAACTATATGATGTTGATGGAAACCTTGTTGGGGTGAAATGGTATAGATTGTTATTGTTTTGGATGTGGTTCTATCTTGATTTTTTGAGTGATCAAGATTTGTTATTATTGTTGAAGAAATTTGATAACATTCATAAATGGATGGGTTGAGAGATTTTACTTGTGGTTTTTGATTAATGTAGAAAAATTACCCAATGAAGAGTTCTTGTGCAACCATTAGAGCCCAAAGAGAGTTCTTCTTCATCAATTGATCAAATGCTACTATATGAAATTGTCCAGGCTATCCAATAATTATGAAAAAGAGTGTGTTCATGTACTGCTCATGTTAGAGAAGCCAAACCTTGTTTAAGAAGGGAGAAATATCCATAATTCCTCAAGAACAAGAATCCTTATTTTCAACGTAACATTGAATACCTTGACGAATAGTAGTGTCTTGAGATAATAGAGAATATGTTTGAGATTCTTGATACTCATGAGGCGGGTTGGGTGAAATGTGATACTTTCATATTGGAAGGTCCCACTCAGATGTGGTGGAACTCTGTTCTATAAGAAAGAAATAAAAATAATATGGGTTTGAAGGATTTATGTCCATATTCAATGAGAAATTCTGACATATGTTTTTTCCTTCTCCAGTTCTTGAGTGTTCATCGATATTTTCAAAAGAAATAGGACTGTGCTGGAGTATTCTCACCACTTCATAGAGTTGGTTCATCTCACATCAGAGGTATTTTCCAATGATAAGTTGAAGGATTAATAGTTTGAGATGGGGTTGTGACTATAAATATGATATAATTTATTTTTTAAGGTAAAAATCTATTTTGAGCTGTTCAATAATGAAATGTTGGATGAAATTGATTATACAAACAATTTTGGGTTATATAGGGTTGTGTCATTAATATGAAGTGGCAGTTCTTTAGTGAATAATAAGAAGAGATATGAGTATGAGAAAATGGGATGTGGCAGTTCAAGTCATCCACCATGGCTTCCTTCATCTGCGGCTTCAGGTGACGGGTTTGTGGTGTTATATCATTGTGGGAAGGTAAGGAACATGCGATCTATATTTTCATCCCAAAAATACCATGTTGTTGATGTTGTAATATGGGGAACTTGTATCAATTTTTCAAGATAGCATGCCCATATCATAGTGTTTGAGTATCTGTATCTTTGAAAGGGATGTCAACGCGGCCAGAACTAACTAGGATAGTGGGATCTGGGTTTGGAGGTCATGGAGTAAGTGCCAGATCTTCTTCTGGGTAGTGTCAATTTGGGGTAAAGGAGAAGGTCATTGGTAGTTGCCAAGTTTTGGAAGAGAACAAGAAACTTCATACTGTGTAAAGATCACTAGTGGAATCAAATACATGGCCTTGAACAATTCTAGGTACCATTCTTGTTGCATATTCTTTAGTTGTTTCCAATTTAATAATGGTTTCTCTTATTATTTTATTTCTACTTGTCGTGGGGATTTGATATAGTTTCCAACTGAGTGTATGTCATGTGTACTGGATTTGGTGACGCTGCTTGGTAATAATTGAGATAAGGGTTTTAGGTTTCCCTCATATTCTCTCACTATGTTAGGTACTGAAATTGAATTTTATTTTATGGTTTTGGAAATGAACCTCTTCGACATGATCCTCGGTATGGATTTGATGGTGCGTTTCCAGGTTCACATCGATTTTTATAAGTAGCGATTGAGTTCTCTGACACAAAATAGAAGTAAAAATGTTTTTCATGTTGAATGGTATCCTCGGTTAAGATGTGTGGAACCTCTAGTTCTAGAATTGGGAAATATTCTTTACCAGATCTCATCACTCATATTAGAAGATAAAAATAGGGGCATCTAGTGTGGATTGTGACCTTTGGTGGATGAGTTCCATGAGGTATTTTTGGATGATTTTTTTTCATTAGTGTGGGAAAAGGATCTCGCCATTGATTCATCCCTAGTAACACATAAAATATATCCTCTCTCATAATATATGGCCCCATTGAGTTGGGGTAATTAATGGTAAAACTATTTGATTTGGAATCTAAAGGGTTCATTTTTTCAAGCGTCTCACCTATGGACACCCCTGTCTTGTTTGTGAAAAAGGATGATGGATCTCATCGATTGTGTGTTGATTACCAAATGTTGAATAATTTAATAATCAAGAATAATTACCCTTTCACCATATTTATGTCATTTTTGATCAACTTAAGTAGTAAAGGTGGCTCTTTATGATCATTTTACGTTCCGAATATCATGAAATCAGAGTTAGAGAGGCATATGTTTTGCAAATAGCCTTATGAAGTAGGTATGACCACATTGAGTATTTAGTCATGTTTTTCAAGTTAAAAAATTCTCCAGTCGTCTTTATGGAGCTTATGAACAAGGGGTTCCATCCGTATCTTAACATGTTCATCATGGTATTGGTGGATGACATCCTTGTCTATTCTAAAACTGAGGAGGTATATGATAATCATTTTATTGTTGTTTTAAATAACAAATTGGGATCATCATCTCAATTTCAAGTTCACTAAGTGCACCTTCTATATTTTGGAGGTGATGCTAGTGGGTTATGTGATCTCAGAATGAGGGGTTTTAGTGTACCTTGAGAGGATTAGTGGGGGTGATTTCATGGCACAATCCAAAGAATGTTATTCAGATCATGATTTTTTTCCTAGAGTGGTGTTCTAGGTAGTTTGTCTGTGACTTATCTTATCTTTCCTCATCTAGGAATGAACATACCCATAAATGGGTGAATATTGAATGTATCCCAAAATGTCGAGAATCTTTTGAGGATCTTAAGTTGTGGTCGAAAACATGGCATATTTTGATTTTTCTAGAGTCTAGAAAAGGATATGTGGATTGTTTTTTTTTTCTTTTGGTATGGGTCTTGGATTGTGTGCTGATGCATGATTACCATATGTTGGCATCTGGTTCTTAAAAAAATCAGAGCACAAGAAAATAATTGTCCACCCATGGAATAGTGATATCTGCGGTCATACAATCCATGAATACATTACTTCATTATAATTTTGGGGTGGAATTTGTGTTTCGTTCATATCATAAGAGATTGGCATAAATTTTATCCTAAAAAGAGTTTAATTGGAGGCACTATCATTGTGTTGAGTACATTTAGGTGTTTGATTTCTGTATAGTCAATATCCTTTACAATTTTAATGTAGTGGAACATTCCTTTAGTTGGATAGTTCCAGGGTAGGCTTTGAAAGAGTACTCTGATGAGTGGATTTTGATAGGGTTTTTTACTGAGGTGTATTTGGAGACCAAGGAGAATAGTAGAGGTGTGTTATTAGATAGTGTCTAGTTGTAAATTTTCCTTCTAGAATTGATTAGGTAAGAGAATCATAGAGATGATTTGTGTTCATGTTTGATGTAGTTTTTAATTGTCATCCAGGTTTGTTATTTGTGGTAATTTCCTCCGGAAAGAGTTTTGTAATTTAAGGGTCATTTTGTGGTGATATTTTCGTTGAAGATGTTGGTGGTGCGAGATATAAACTAGTCACAGTGGGATGATCATCCTGGTTCCATCATGATTTTCAGTGATGTGCGTAAACGATTCTAGTGTCTAACTAGGGGGAATAATATAAATGAAATCTTATCGTGATTTTATATATGTTTGTGGATTAAATAAGAGCACTAAATACCCTATTTATTTATTTATTACACATTCCTACCAAAATGTGGGATGATATCACCATGGATTTTTTTTTCCTACCATGTACACCTCTAGGAAAGAATTAAATTTTGTTAATAATTGATCATCAGACTAAATCATCTCATTTCATTAAGATCAAGCATTCAACCAATGTGGATGATCTGGGTTGTTTTATGTTAAGTATGTTGTGAGGATTCATGGTGTTCCATAAAAAATTGTTTCAGATAGGGACCCCTATTTTACCTCACTATTTTGAGAAGACCATCATAAGTCAATGTGGTCACTCATCATGTTGAGTTTGAAATACCATCCTCAAATGGATGGTTAGACATAGTGAGATAATTATTTTTTAGAATTCATTATCAGGTCATGTATTTTGGATTTCATAGGTTCATGGGATAGCCATTTGGGAATGGTTATGTTTGTGTATAATAATGGATACCAATCCTTATTCTAAATGGCTCCTTTGGAGGATCTTTATGGTCAGTCATGTTGGTTTCATTTGTGTTGGAAAGAGGTTGGTGAGACCTCATTGATGGGATTGAACCTTGTGAAGGAAATGTTTAACAAAGTAATTTTTATCAAGAAGTCATTATTGACAGCACGGTGTCGCTATAGGTATTATGTTGATTAGAGGAGTTGATCCTTTGTTTTATTTATGGGTGACTAGGTGTTTCTGAATGTGGTACCATGGTCAGATCACTGTTATCTTGGTTATCACGATAAACTGATACTAAGGTATGTCAGACCTTTTGGTATTGTAGATAGAGTTGCTATGGTGTAATACCAGTTATATTTTCCTTCTCATTTAATATTAATTCATGATGTCTTCCATGACTCTCATTTAAAAATGTATAATCTAGATCTGTTTCATGCGTTGAATTAGGAAGATATAGAGGTGCATTCAAATTTTTCCATGTTTGAATGGCCATTTTGGATTGTGGATTCTCAGGAAATAGTTCTTCATGGGAAATCTAGAATATTTTTCTATGTTCTTTGGAATAATTGTAGTGATGAGTGTTATACATATAAACAAAAGTATTGTCATGAGGAGGTGTATCGTTTTTTCTGATTAGACATTGGAGTGACATTATGGGGGTGGATATTTTTTTATGGTGGGGAGAATTATCAAATATGTGATTTTATATTACTGAATTACTTTTTTTATATTTGGTTTCATGTTTATTCCATAGTTTCTAATAGTTCTTTTGAAGAAAAATTGGATTTTTGGGCTCAACATCAAGTGGAACACAATTGGCGTAAACCTTGTGCTAGCCCAAAAAAACTATGCACGAAGAGACAATAGCACTATACATTCCATACAGTCTACCACATGGGAATTATCCATCCCCAAGGAAACCATGTATTCTCATTCCCCTTGGATAGTGTGGGGTACATAGTTACCGCATAGTTTTGGAAAACAGTGTGGATTGTCCCTTTTTGATAGAGAGGGACCTACAATTTCCAGATGGTTTGGAAATGCTTGCAAGAAAACTATGAGAATTTTATAAGTTATTGAAAATATGGAAATTACCTTTTTCCATTTTTTCTTTAACCCACAAATCACGACTATTCGTCTCCTTTCGAGGTTTGTTTCACTACTAGTTACTTCCCCTAATTCTTGAACCTTTTGAGCATCAATCCATGGGTATTTTAGGACATGGATCTTCAATGAATCATCATGTAAATCACATCTACCTTGTTTTGTCCCTTTTTCTATTGGTTCCCTTATATGCTTCTTTTATTTTCATTTTATTGGGTTTATTGACCTAATGAAGGTTCAATATTGTGTTATTGGGTGAAATATTGATGGTTATTACATGATAATTCCTCTATGTTGTCCTGTTGAGGTGCAGTTTTGGATTTTCACCAGTGTATAGAAGTTTTCAAGATTGTGGTAGGTGGTTCTTTGTTTTTAAATTATAACATGATTTTGGATTCCTTTCATGGTTTATTAAATTAGATCTATGAAATAAACTTTTGGTGAAAAACATATTTTAAAAAGTTTTTGAGAGGAATATGTTATGATTACTGGTTTTCTAAAGGTAAATGGTTATGTTTCATGAGTTCTTCATTGTGGTTATTCTTGAAAGAGTTTTATTCATAGTGGAAAAAATTTTAAATGTGTTTTCAAAGGGATTTTAAGGTGATAATGTGTTGAAAGATAGGTTTCTAGTGGATAAGGTTTTTGATGAATTTTGGATACTTTGTAGTGTACCTTTATTGTTTTTTGTGAATGTTTAAGTGATGAGAAGCTTGTTTTAAAATGGATTTGGTTTGTGTGTGTGGATTTAAAAGGGGATTTGACCATGGAAATGATTGTATTTCATATGTGCCGTTATTTTTGTTTTTCCAAATGGGTTTCATCAATTTCAAAAGTGGTGCGAAATGTATTTCAAAATCGTTTTGGTGTGCATGTAAAATATAAAGTAGTTTTGTTTGTAGAAAATGGTGGTTTCCATGGTATCACTGAACATTATATCAATGTAAAATTTAAAAATGGTAATTTCATCGTGTTATTATGCTTTTTAGGATGTGTTTGTAAAAGTAATGAATTGTGTGACATGTGAAATGGAATTTTAGCGCAAAGGGAATAATGGGTTTTTAGGTGGGAGGACTACATCAAGTATTCTAGTTGATTCATTGGGGCCAAAGCCTGGTTTCATCTATTAGGATTGAGGATTACAACATTAACTAAAAATTTTATATGACCAGAGACCCCTAGACCTTGATATAAATTTCTTTCCGGTGGATTATTCATAGAAACGATGATAATATTGGATTATTATATGGATAGAATTAGACCCTGGGATGGTATCCCCTCCAATGAATCATGCACCGAAATTCTATTGGTTATATTTGGTGGATTATTATCACTGTGTTGTGAAGTTTATAGGGTTTATATTGTGCTAGTTTCCTTTAGGGTTTGAACATGGTTCTCTCTTGTGACATGATATTTGTGATGTTTGATCTTTGGTATAAGGTGGACCCTATGTACATTGTGGTTAAAAAGAATGTTTATTTATAGAAAAGGATTCCTTTAAAAGTTTATTCCCCAAAATTATTTCCTTTTAATGTTACTTGATAAAGTTTCCAAAATTTCTGTTAAAAATGTTCATGTTAGTTTTCCTTCTAATGTTATATCATGGAATCATAATTTGGGGTGGACACTAACTAGACTTTGTATTATTCCCTATATACACCTTAGGGTGTATGTAGACATTCTTATGTATAAACCTGGTAAAGGAAATATGTGTCATGGAAGTGATGATGGATCTGGTTTCTAGTGTTTAACTTCTTGCAACTGTTGGTGGTAGAGTCATGGGGAAGATGACCCCATTGTTACATGGAGGTTTTTAGGATGATTGTGTTGTTTACCTTCAGTTGTAGTATTTTGGTGTTATTTTTAGTTATAAAAAATTTAGTATTATTTTTTTTATCTTTTATGATTACGGTTTCAGTTATGTGATGTTGTCATATCTTGTTGGTTTGTTATGGTTTTATACATGGAAAAAATCATTCACAAAAGTTCATTTTTGATACCTAGGTACTAGTTTCTTTATCATGGCGATCATGAATTACCTTCGACCCATGTCTTGGGTCGGGTCAGGTGTTGGATTAGATGCAATACTGGTTTGGTTCATGATACCATTAATTTAAAATATAGTCCATTGATACATGATCAGTGGATCTATTCACTTAAAAATATATTTTGTGTTTTTGAGTGTGAGAAAAATATCACATGAATAAAAATAATTTTTTTAACAACATACATAACATCATAATTCAGATTAACCAATTCATTGATGAGTTTATGTATAGCCTCTAAAGGGAACAATCTCTAAAAAAATTCCACATATGATGATATTTTATCAAGTTCCATGAAGATAGTTGGATAAATATACAAGTCAAATATCTAAAAAATAGACAAAAAGAAGAAGATGGCTACTAAGTTCCAAGAACAAATTGTGGAGAAAATAGAATGAAGGGATAGATGGGAATTCCCATATTAGATAATTATATAATGAAAAACATCAGCACATTTTTGAAGGTGATGCTTATCCACTTCAAGTATGTAGAAAAAGGCCATCACTAACATGAATAAAATGGTAAAAAAATTAATCTAATTTCATGTGATCCAATTTTAATGCTATAGTTCTATATGTAAATGAATTTCCCTAATGTTATGGCAATATAACTTATACAAGGATAGGGGGTAGTACAAATCAAAATAAATTACTAAATCTAATGTTAAAATCCCTTAGTTTGTTATGGTAGGTATTCTGATTATGACAATAAGATTTATTTCAATTGAGACCTATACTCAAATTTCAAATTTTCATACATATGAAATCATACCATGAATCTCAATGTGATAAATTGTAAATCAATAAAAAAATTTAAATATAGATATAATGATAAACTATCTAATGCTTTCCATTAATATGAATAACTATCCAATAGTGGAAAACATGGTTATTATACACTTGTTTGGCTTGAACATCATCATGATTTTTGGGCTTAATTATTTTATATGATTTAGTAATTTGTAGATGAATCATAAAATAATATATATTTTCTAAGTGTTTTTATAATTTAAATATAACAGTAATGCAGAATTTTCAAGAGTGTTATTATTAATTCTCTAGGAATTAATGTATTATTTATAAACATGAATTTTTATTAATTCTAAGTATTATTTTAATTTGTATTATAAATATTTTTTAATCAATAGTGAAAATTATTGTCTTTATTTTATATATCTGATGTTCCATTTGTGATTTATTTTTATGTTTGATTAGTAAAACATTCCTCTTTGCTTTTAAACATTTGAATTAGATGCAGGATCTAATTAAAATAACAAATAAAAAATGAAATAAAACAAAGATAAATAAAATCATGTAAGTATAATTTTTTTGTATTATCAATCTTGATAGTAAAATATTACCTTAGAATCAAATAAAGGTACTTTAAAAGAAAACAATTTTATTTTACCTTCATTTTAAATAAATTGACGGCCTTTTCATCACTCTATAACATATACAATTTTTATAATTAACATTCCCTGGAATATGTTCAATATCACCTTATATTGGTCCTTAGATGTTATTTTTCTCTCCCATTTATATATTCTTGATTCCTTATAATGTTTCATTTAGTAGTAACTCAATTATGTGTTATTTTAGAAAACCATAATATATCCCACTTCCCATTTTAAATGGGAGCTTTATTATCCCTTTGTATCATATGGAATTTTATCCATGGTTTCTTTCATATATTTATCCTCTTTGAATGTGATAATTGTTTTGGATGAAAATTATTTATTATGTGGGAATTGAAGAGTCTAATAATTTATTATATAATAATAATATTTATATCTTTCTTAATGCATAACATTGTGATTTATGTGAATTACAATATACTTGAGAAATTTTATAATATAAATGTGGCTATTATAACCTTTCCATTTAATAAAAAGATATTAATATGAGTAACCATATTATGAAATAAATTTATAATGGTTTTATTAATTAAAAATACATTGACCAATACTTATTAAATCAAAACTGAATTTATAGAAAATAAATTTATTGCATCAAAAATATGTTTTATACAATAAAACATATTTATTAATGTTTTTACACAAATACGGTAATTATTTTCTTATAATTTTAGAAATTTAGTTTCATAAAAATGATATGAATTTTTAAATCATCATATAATTTTTTTCTCAGTTTTATATTGTATATATTTTTTGAATTTTTTTTATATTTGGGTAAATAGATAAAATACCTTATTTTAAAGAAAATTATCATTTATTTTGTATTATTTTCAATGTACCATTTTATTTTGGTTTGTTTTAAAATTTTATTAGATTAATTTTTTAAAAAAAATTAAATTTATACCCTCTCGATAGAAATTATTTTTCACATTTCTATAATAATACTTTTAGAATGAAGAAACTTTTTCAAAAAACCTTTTTCCATTCTATTTTTAAGTATTCATATTAAATTAATTTCTTCCATTTTAGAATATTGAATAATGAAAAATGGATTCAATATTTGAATTAATAGTTTAAATGTTTTTTAATGAGACCAATTTCATTTTTAGTCATTATGAATATCAACTATGGAGAAAATTTACTTACTCGGTAACAAGAAAAAAATGTTAAATTAACATTAAAAAAATGTGATGAGGACAAAATATCATCATAATTAACATTTTATGAATATATTTTTACTAGTATAATTATATTTATGAATATTGTTTTCATGGGACAATATTCCATGAAAATTAATTCATTTAATATTAATACTTTAAATAAATTCAGGGTGTTTCACTCACCTCACAGATATAAAAGGACACTCATCCTCTATCTTCATTAAACTACATTGAAACACAAAGAACAACCAAATACTACTAAATTATATTTTAAAATTATCTAGACAGAAATTACAGATGATTATATACTTAAGAGTTCATTATATGTGTCCATTACAATGGATCAAAATTAGGTTCATAAAGGAAAAGTTAATCATATTTACTGATGATTTAAAATTTACATCATCTTCAAATTATTCTAAATAAATTATAACCATATCAAAATTTTGAATCCATTATCATAAATACTGTGATATGTTATTATTATTATGGGGAAAAACTTAAACCTATTTTACAAACTATGGAATGAAAAAAAATTCCCATTCATACGTAAAACTTTCCATTTCTGCATAGCGGTGTAATACATTTTTAATCACCATATTACTTGGATAATTATAAATATGAATAAATTCAATATACATGATATATATAAAATAATTATAGTCCTAAAATCAGAACATATTATTTATCTTTTTAACAATCCACTCACTAAAAAATCATAACATCGCTCATGCATGTGTTTGTACTACCACATCAATGAAGCAATGGGATTCATTATTCATCCCATAAATTAATGTATGATAGTAATTATGTATATAAAGATTATATATTATAACTATATAACTATTAAAATAATGTATATGATATAATTATGATATTGAATGAATGATTGAATCTATATAAACTGGATCATTCAATAAAAAATAAGTAACACATGGAAATAAAGATTATAAAAAGATGAATGATTAATAAGTAGGTGTGGAAATGATATAATTGGAAAATATATAATATTTTATGTATTTATATAATTATTTTTTAGATTTATAACAAATTTATATTTAATATACTTGTGATTAAAATAACTTATAAATAAAAACTAACATGAGGGAAAAATTTATTTCAAAATCTAATCATTATTCTAGAATGTTTATGTTTATGTTTCTAGTGGAGGAATTATATGTTCTATAAATATAAAAAAAATTATATTATCCTATTTTTATTTATGGATATTTTATTTTATTCTATTATTATTTTATCCCTATTTACTCAAAATTCAGAATTTAATTTTTATGGAAACCTGAGTTTTTTTCTTTCTATCATGAATCCTTTTCTTCCATGCCCATGATTTCAAGAAAATATATTAATTTTTTCAATTTTATATAATTTTTGATAAAATAATTTTTAAAAATGTTAAAAATATTAAATTTTTTATAAAACGAATCTTAATGAAAATTTTCAAATGATGCACTTTTTACCAATGGTGTGAAAAATATCATTGTTTTAGCATACATAACAGGAATGAATTAAATCACTATTATTAAGAATAATTAATTTTATTATTTCACAACATATTTCAATTGTTCATTCAAAATTAAATGTTTTCAAAATATTTTTGAAGTGTTTTATATTTTATATTAGTCATTTCAAAATGAAAATTGAATTTTTATCATAAAATTATCTAGTGATCATTTAAAATTATTTTCATCTATGTTTATATCCTTTGTTTAATATTAAGATTTAATAAGGATATATAATAATTATCCCATAAAACATATTTATATAGATGTATTATAACTACTTTTTATTGGGTAACTTATTAACATTTGATATACTTATTCTTAAAATATGTAAAAGAATTGATTATTAAGGCTTGTTGATTATGTTTTATTAGGAATTTAATGATGATTGCATTGAACTGAATAATTCAAATGTGGTGCCAAGAATTACATATACCTTTTATTCATTGTAAAGTATCATGATATATAATAGGATGGGTTTTTTATAGGCCGTACCGATTTATGTAAGATGTCTTAGAAAGAGGCCTCAACATTAAGATTAATATGTCCAACATTATGCGTTCCATCAGTATGAAATCAGTGATCAATGCCCATGTGATTATACAAATAATTATGCCAAAAATTGATATGTTTCAAGATCATGAGATTATTTATGTGATCCTAGTTGATCATAATTTAATCCTTCCATATTATTAATGATTTATTCTATGAAATCTTACACTATACGCATTCCATTATAGAACACCATATCTTAGATTATTATATTTTTATTTCCCAAGGATTTTATAAAGTATAATATGATTAATATGTAATTATATGTTATCCAGAATGTTAATGTTTTGACAGAAAAGTTCATGTTTGATTTATATCATGAAATGTAATGTTAAATCAATAATATATTTTTCTTTCCAAGGCCACTAAACTATTTGGTCACTTGGGATGCGATCACTTGTATATATAGATAGTTTATTTACATAAATACAAGCTCTATGATGGTAGGATTGGTTTTTTTGTCATTATGTTCATAAGGTCAATTTATAAAATTGTTTTCACATATTTATGTTTTATCTCATGAGTGTGATCTAACCATTATGATTCATTAATATTTGTCACAAACTTGATAGTTGATCTCACAAATTCATTTATTTCTTTCATATAAGAAATAATATATAAAAATATATTTATATAGATCTTTTATAGAGTGAATATTTAAAGAAGATGTTGAAAAATTAAAAATTAATTAGTAGTATGGTTTAAAAAAATTATTTTTGGGTGAAAATTATATGGTATCCAATCTCGAATGACACTAAATCATTCAGTTATTCAGATTGAGTGGTTAATATTTAATTTAATGTTATTATTATTAAAATCATATAAAATTAAGTAATGTTTAGATCATGACACTATAATGATACTCTATGTTCTCGAACAATAATATCAATAATATTACTTCACACAATTAATAATTTCAAAGATTCCATTAGTCTTGAATAATCATTCTAGGTATCTTTTTATTGTGAAGAATAAGAGGTAGAATAATCTCTAAGGATTTAGATAATAAATCCTAGGGAATTATTATTTTCTAAGAGAGTGATATAGGATTGATATTCATTGGCGCAAGAGGCTCATACCAGGAACCTTCAGAGGAAAGCAGAGGAGGGAAGACTGAGGCCGTATGTCGGGCGATGGGGCGGAGAGGTCGTTTTGAAACTCATGTTTACAGATGACATTTCAATATTCACCAATGGTAGTCGACAGTCCCTAATTACTCTTATGGAGGTGTTGTCTAGGTACGGAAGATCCAGCGGGTATTTCATCAATCCATATAAGAGCCAGGTATATATCTCTTCTAAATTATCCTCTTGGAGATGCAGGAATATACAAACCATATTAGGTTGTCAACAGAAATATTTTCCAATGAGTTACCTCAGGGTTCCTCTATCTTACGGGTGGATCAATTGAGCTCTCTTAGAGGGCGTTATGGACCGGATACTAGGAAGGATTTACAACTCAAAAACTAGGTTTCTTTCCTTCGGTGGAAGGGTTACACTATTCAATAGTGTCCTATCTTCGATTCCAATGCATGTTTTATCTATCATCCAATCTCCAAAGGTAACTATGTAGATGGTTGAGAATATCCTCATGCCCTTCCTTTGGGATGCCAATCAAGAATGTCGGAGTCATTGGAGTTCTTAGGATTGACTGTCTAAATCAACTATGGAGGGGGGAGTGGGGCTACATGATCTCACGACCACCATGAAGGGCATACATGCACACTTAGCGTACGTTATTGTGGTAGGGAATTCTTTATGGGTGACGTTATTCAAAGGGAGATACGAGGATCTGGAGATGAACAATAATGATCACAGGGTTTGGCCCTCTCGACTGAGCAGGCGCATGATGGAATTCCTTGAAGAGTTATGCAACTCGGAGAGGTGGATAATTGGAAGTGGGGACACTGGATTTTGGAAAGATAATTGGGTAGGGAGCGCTTGTTTTTTCTTGGATGTCTTGCTTTGGATATCACCTTCATGGAGGCCTGTGAGTATCCAACATTCATCAGTTCGGTCCTATGTCTAGAATAGAAGAAGGTGTTTTATTTCATATGCCTTAATGAGGAATAGGATCGTTTCTGCTTTATGGGCTCAAGCTTAGGTAGATTCTCCATTTGGATCTATAGGGAGTGGAAGAATGAGGAGGCCAGTCTTGGGAATGGGTCGACGAGAACCTAGTGTATGGAGATCCCAATCAAAATTAACTTTCTGGTCTGGTGTGTCAAAAACAGAGCCCTCCCGACAGATAAAAACATCCAAAGTAAGGAAATATCTCTGGCGTCCCATTGCTTCTATTGCAAAGCACCAAAGAGTGAATCAATAACTCACCTCTTTTTCCTGAGTGACTGGGAGGTGGATGTCTAGAGCATGTTCATTCCTCAGGTATGCATCAGTTTTGAGAATCTCTGCTTTCAGGAGCTCCTTTCTTCAGGGTTTACTAGAATTCCAATCAGTGACTCAGAAGGCAAGGTGCGAGCATGTATTCTTGCTACCATATGCTGGGTCGTTTGGGAGGCTAGTAAAAAAGGAACACTTGGGTTCCTAGAGCTCAATTTTCTTCCTATAGTTAAGATTTAGGTCGCTATTATATGAGTTGGTCTCCCTATTGAGAATTGATCAGCATTCGACTATGACGGGAAATCTTCTGGGTAGGCCTTGTGGCCCATACTACTATGAAGGGTGATGGGTATGGTGGAAATATCCTTTCTGCGGGCTCAAGTTAAATGTGGATGGGTCCTAAATGCATGGCTTGATGCGTGGAGACGGGGTTTTACGTGATTCAGGAGGCTCGGTTCACCTGTCCTTTAGTGACACCTTTGGTATGGGAAATTCATTGGGGGCAGAGGTTCAGGCCCTCCTTACGGGGATGAGGATATTTGCAGGAGCAGTGGATTTCAGGTGTCAGAGGTGGATACAGACTCAGAAGTCTTGGTTAAAAATGTTTTGGGTGGGATAGACGTGGCTTGTGAGCAGGCTTATATCATCCGGAGGTGTAGCTTGGAAACCAACCAAGGACATAGCATACAACATAGATGGAGGGAGGGAAAATTTGTCACAGATCCACTAGCCATGATTGGAAGTCCTGGGGAAGAGGTCGTTACTTATAGAATCTTGGGTTCTATGCCTCTTGAGTGTAGGTCTTCTGTAATGAGGGACGCATTAGGGTTACACTACTTTTGGACTCATTGAATTTTTGGGATTGTAAGTGTCTTTGGCATTGGCCTTTTTTCAATTTTAATAAAAAACAATATTACTACTACCATACCCAGACTCAGCCTACTTCTCTTCCTCTTCAATTATTGAATATATAAATAGATATTTAATGAAATATTAATGTATTTACTAATTAAAAAATTAAATATTATATATCATTATAACTAGCTAATTGACTTGTGAATAAATATTTATGTTAATATACAGTAAATAAATAATAAATTAAATTATTTCTCTATTTTATGGGTCATATTTAATTTCATAATTAAGATCCAAATATAATTTTAAATTGACACCAAATGATCAAAATTATAGTCTGACCCTCTAGTCTTCTTTATATTTAGTATTAGGGAATCCTTTATAAATTCCATGATTATTGTATGAAAATAGGCCATGATACCGAAGAAGAAGATTATAATGTTTCAATGAAAATAACCCCATGACAAAAAAATACTATGCAAGACAATCCATTTTCTTTGATATCTCATCATGCATGTTTCCTACACATGTCATCAATCATTGTGAATATCTAGAATGAACTTTTCTATAATGTTATAGGAATGGATTTTAGTTAAATGTTTTCCTTAAAATCAAAGAGAAGATATATAGACATCCATAATGATTTAAGAGACAAATCCTTCACTGGATTATTCATTAATAGCATAAAATACAAGATGCACCTAACATATTCTACCTTTACTCGAACATTTGGCATCATTGTTTTCATCATTATAAAAAAATTCATAAATCATTATATATATTATTCGTAATTTTAATGTTAAGGGGTAACTAAACATGATCTATCTCCAACCATGTCATAATAATCTATCCATGTGTTAGACACATCCCACGATTACATTCTTATTCTATATATTCCTTAAGTGAAAATTCATCCTTATTATTTTATGTCCATACATGTTTTTATCATTATAGATTGTTTGTTGTGTGTGTATATATATTTTTATTATTTATGAATTTTATTTCGTATTTACTATGTGTCATCTTCCATGAAGTTAGTCATATTTTTTAAGATATATATATCAATATTTTTTATTACTAAAAAAAATAATATTCCTCTATCAAGAATGGATTCTTGTACAACGACATAGGAAATATTTTTTTCTTTATCAATAACTTCATTTCACCCCTATTTCCAAACAAAATGTATCCTATTTTTTGCGAATTAATATATCTTTCTTTCTATTTATCTCCAATAATTAAATGGTTCTATGGTATACTCTTGAAATACGTTTTAATTTTATTATTAAGTAACCATTCTACATTAATGGGAATAAAAAACATTGCATCGTTTAATATTAATAAGCCATATAAATTATCACCAAGGATTAAATTCAGTTTCTATAGATTTTACCCTATTTTTAATGCTTATTTCTTCTAATATTTTTTTTCATAGTGTGACTTACATTAATATAATTGAACCACCTTTAGATATTGACATCCAGTTATAATAGTTTTAGTAGTTTTGTATTGAATTATTATTTTTCTATTTTGGTGAATCAATTATTTAAAAAAAATTACTTTATAGTTGGCAAATTATTTATCATGCATGATGCCTTTTTTAACCCCTGTTTAGAATGTCATTTTTAATCAATGTGTTTTACAAATCCACAATGTGAGAAATAAATTTATTATTAGTTTTATTCAATTATTATTAATATTTTTCCATAGGATAGTGATTAGTCACTAAAAGTGGCTAATATTCATTGTTAAGTTCTTAATATTAATGTGTTTAAAAGTTCATAAACATCAATTTTAGTCCAATTCAGAAATTGAACTTCATTTCCCATCATTGTGCAATTCATGCTTAAAATGTCAATTTGGGACCACTCAATAATTTGCTTGTGTAAATTAAAATATTCATCATTTTAATTTTCAATTTTGGGATATGATTGATCACTTTGTTTGGAACATTTTATCTTTTAGGTCCGATGGATGAATCCCAAAGGAAGATGGAGAATTTTGCGCCTGAAGGCAGAAACATGCTGGAAAAAGCATAATGGGCCTAAGGCCCATCAAACAAATGTGGGGACCAGAAACCAAGCCCAATGAAGCTCAAATTTATACAGTAGAAAGATAAAAACATGAGGATCATTTTATTCAACTGTGGCCGGAGCTAATTCTGATGTTATCATGATGATAAAGGGATCTGAAGTTTAGATTTAAATGGTGGACTCGTCATTAATGCGCAGAAATCCGTTCCACCATTTCGACCATAACTTCCAAACGGCTAAGCGAAATTTCCTGAAATTTTTACAGCTCATAGAGGACACATTGACGAAGATATTTTATATTTATGACACCTCCGGAATCGGCCTTCTTCAATTTAGAATTCATACGTCAAAATGGAGGACGAATCTGGACAGTTTTCCGGGTCAACTTCGAAATGTCAATTTCCTTTTGACTCTCTTAATTGTTGAGGGGTGAATTTATTGTTGGGGGTGGACATAAGGCTCATAATATTCCTATATAAGGAGCTGGTGGTGAAGGGAATAATCATCTAACATTTTTCCTTGAATCTAACATTTTCCTTTGAATCCAAGTTTTTCTTTCAATTGTAATTTCCCGCTTTCATTTTGTAATAGCATCCTCGATTTCTCTAATGTAATTTTTTCATTCACGTTTAGTATTTTAATAAAATTTCATCTTCTTATTCACTTTTTATTTTCCTTTTCTTCACACATTGATACCGTTGAATCATGGTGTGAAATTATTCACACCAACACTTGTGATTTCAATCACACAACGGTGGAGTGTTCGTTCTTTTAATAATTTTCTCCTTCTTCAATTCCGCCCTCGTAAGTCTACATCCCGCTTCCATTGGTAGAATAGCATCAATGGAGGGCTAACCTCTTAAGGGTTGATCCAAGGGAGTAGCAAGGTCATGGATTGAATTTTATTTCATGTACTTATTATTTAAATCTATTCATTATTTTAGGATTTCCATTTGGTGAGTTACATTCTTTCTCGTCTTTGCCAACATTAACGATGACACATTTTGAGTGCTAGTACGATCTATTTCCTTTGAGTGCTCATTAAAGTGATCCTTAAAGTGAATTATTGATTGGCCTTGGAATTGTGTAGGGATTAAATTGGTAAATGATTTGAAAGAATTATCTCATTGTTTGGATATGTCTTGAATTAATGACATGAAATTTTCTAAGAAAAGAAATTCATCCAATCCACCCCAAGCAAAACCCTAAGATCAACCCACCATCAATAATTGTTTAGTTCACATAATTTTTATTGGTTTTTTTCTTTAAATTAAATAAATATTTCTTCAAATCAATCAACACCATAGTTGGCCACTTCATAGCCAATCCCGCATCTAATCAAAGTGTCTCAAGGTTTCTTCTTCGGTCCCTGTGGACTCGACCCCTACCTGTACTACAACGACCGCATACCTGTAGGGTAAATTTGGGCGCAGCCAAATTTTGGCACCGTTGCCGGGGACCAAGTAAGTTCCTTAGACCAAAAACCTTCTTTTCTTACCCCCATTCTTCTATTCTCATCCCAATTCTCTTATCTTTTCCCTTTCTCGCTTTTTTTTTCTTTTGGCGCATGTCCGCCTACACCCGCGATAACTCAAACAGATTAGTTATGGTGGATACTCCTAGGGCTGGGGAGTCAAGCACTAAAAGAGGTCTATTTCCTTTAGATCCAAATCTTCCTAATACTCCAAATTCAGACGTTGAGTTCGATACAATGGAGAATCTCCCACAAAACCAAATCATAAACCGGGGAGGGAACCAAAATAACGGGCAGGACCCTAACTTGGGAATTGTTGCAGACCCGACCATGAATGACTACCTCACACCAACCTGGACCAATGCACCCTCATGCATTAGGCATGATAACATAGGATATGCCCAATATGTTTTCAAACCCCATGTCCTGAACCACCTTCCAACCTTTCATGGGATGGAGTCTGAGATGCCTTACCTTCATGTTAAAGAATTTAATGACATTGTCGAAACCATGTGCCCACCAAATCAAATTGAATCTGCTAAAATGAGACTTTTCCCTTTTTCCCTTAAAGACCGAGCAAAGAATTGGTTAAACAATTTGATACCAGCATCCATTCACTCTTGGGACTAACTTCAACGAGAATTTTATAAAAAATACTTCCCCCATCACAAAACAATTGCACTTAAAAAGAGCATACAAAACTTTTTTGAAAGAGAGGGAGAAACATTCTATGAAACATGGGAAAGGTTCAAGGACACGTTAAACATGGTACCACACCATGGTTTCTTAATCCCAGAACAAGTGAGAATTTTCTATGAAGGGTTGGGTCCCGGAAACAAACAATTCATTGATATGATGTGTAATGGAACCTTCAAAAACAAAGCCCCAAATGATGCTTACGAGTATCTAGAAAATCTTGCTGAACAAAACCAAACATGGGGAACATCACCATACTATGAGAAGCCACCCAAATCTGGTGGAATGTACAATCTTGGAGAAGAAGAAAACCTTCGAGCAAAACTTGCTGCACTCACGAGGAAAGTTGAGGAGATTGATCTTAGGAAGGTCCACAAAACCCAAACTGTTGAGCTTGTTTGTACAATTTGTGACAAGAATGACCACAAGACTGATAATTGTCCAACCATTCCTTCCATCAAGGATGTTCTTTTAGGAGGACCACCAGAAGAAGTTAATGCAATGAACTTTCAAAAGCCACAATTCACGAACACCTTCAATCCAAGGTATAACGACCATCCGGGCTTTCGTTGGAAGGACAATCAACAACCAACACAACAACAATGTATCAACCCATACCCTCAACAAAACTTTCAACCTCATAATCAGTTCCAACCACAACTGGTCCAATTCCAAAATCCTCATGTCCAATATCAACAACCTATCCAACAACCAAAGTATCCTCCTGGAATAAACCCACAAGCTCAAGCACCAACCCAAAATGTTCCACAAAGCCTTCTAGAACAACTGTGCAAACAAATGGACAAAATGAACTCAGAATTCTCATCCATTAAACAAGAACTTCAAACCATAAAAACTGGAAAGGCACCCATGCCCACACAAGCCATTCCACAACAAACATCAAGGGGAGAGACAAGTTTCACTCAAACAACTCACGAACAACTAAAGGCTGTGACAATTTTAAGAAGTGGAAAATCAATTGAAAAACCTGAACAGATAAAACCATGTGAAGCTTCAAACTCTAATGAAAATTCAAATGAACTACAAGATCAAACTGATGAAACTGATAATAATGTCAATGAAACAACACTTCAACAAACAACTCCACAATCTGCACCATTTCCTCAACGCATGAGGGGGAAAACTAAGCCTGAATTGAGTGAAACATTGAGGGAAATCTTCTCACAAGTCAAGTTGAACATTCCCCTTCTCGATGCCATCCAAACCATACCTTCCTACTCAAAATATCTTAAGGACTTGTGCACTTTTAAAAGAAAATTTTCACATAAAAACCAAGTCCTTTTGGCTGCTAATGTGAGTACCACCATTCAAGGGACCATTCCTCCTAAGATGAAAGACCCAGGATGCCCTTACATAAATGTTGAACTAGGAGAGAACAAAGTTGTCAAAGCCTTGTGTGATCTAGGTGCTAGTGTGAACCTCATTCCTTATGCCATGTACTGTCAGTTAGGGCTCGAAGAACTCCAACCCACATCTGTCACTCTTCAACTTGCTGATCATAGTGTTCGAGTTCCAAAGGGGATCTTAAAAGATGTTTTGGTGAAAGTTGAAAATTTCATTTACCCAGCTGACTTCATTGTTCTGGACAATCACCCAAGCTTAGGTCCTAGGGAGCAAACCCCAATCATACTGGGTCGTCCCTTCCTTGCAACAATCAACTCTGTAATCCGAGTCCGAAATGGGAACATGACCATCACCTTTGGGAACATGAGTCTAGACTTTAACATCTACAATGCAAACTCTCAAATTGGGGATGATGAAGAGATCCATGAGGTTAATTGGATTGGTAGTGTTGATAATGAACTCAATGAACATCAAGGAGTTACCGAAGGATGGTTAAGTCAAGAAGAGATTGATTTTCTTTATTCACATGAGGGAAATTTGCCTCCTTGGATTGAATCTCTTTCAGACAGCTCTATTGATGAATTTCTAGAATCACCAATCAATGATACCATGGTTGAAATCAATAACATTGAGTCCATAGCCATTCATGACACTACTCTGGAAAATTTAGTGGACGAAAATTCTATTCACAAGGAACCAATTTTGTCAAGAAATCTGAACAAAGAAACTAAGTTCAATACAAAGTCTCAACCATTCATGGAAAGTCATGACCAATCTGATCTTGAATTTAAAGTCTTACCTTCATCACTAAAGTATGCTTTCTTAGGGGACAATCAATCCTTTCCTGTTGTCATTTCTTCCTCCCTTGAATCCGATCATGAGAGGATGCTTCTAGATGTTCTTAGGAGACACAAGAAAGCCATTGGGTGGACCCTATCTGATATCCCTGGGATTAGCCCACTTATTGGGACTCATAGAATTATTCTTGAATCTGAGTCAAAGCCATGTCGTCAACCTCATAGGCGACTCAATCCTAATCTCATGGAAGTAGTGAGAAAAGAACTTTTGAAATTGTTAAAAGCCGGTATCATCTATCCTATAGCTGAGAGTGAGTGGGTTAGCCCAATCCATGTGGTTCCAAAGAAGGCTGGAATCACAGTAATAACCAACAAGGATGGAGAGAAACTTCCAACAAGGGTCAGTAGTGGATGGAGAGTTTGTATTGACTATAGGAAGCTCAACTCTTGTACCAAGAAAGACCATTTCCCATTACCCTTTATTGATCAAGTCCTCGAGCGAGTGGCGGGTCATCAATTCTATTGCTTCCTAGATGGATTCTCAGGGTATAATCAAATCGAAGTCTCCTTAGAGGATCAAGGAAAAACAACCTTCACTTGTCCATTTGGCACTTTTGCCTTCAAACGCATGCCCTTTGGGTTATGTAATGCCCCTGGTACCTTCCAGCGGTGCATGATGGGAATATTCTCGGATATGGTGGGGGATTTTTTAGAGGTCTTCATGGATGACTTCTCCATCTTTGGGGATACTTTTGAGGGATGCCTTATAAATGTTGAAAAGGTTTTGTCAAGGTGTGAGGATAAGAATCTCATACTAAATTGGGAAAAATGCCATTTCATGGTAAGGGAAGGACTTGTTCTAGGTCATCTGGTATCTGGTAGAGGGATTGAAGTTGATAAAGCTAAGGTTGACATCATTCGTCACCTTCCCTCTCCTAAAAATGTTAAGGAAGTGAGGTCCTTCTTAGGACATGCTGGTTTTTATAGAAGGTTCATTAGGAATTTCAGCTCTATTTCTCGACCACTTTGTGCTCTATTGGTAAAAGATGCTCCATTTTTATGGACAGAAAGCTGTGAGGAATCATTCTCTACACTCAAGTCAACTCTTATATCTCCACCTATCATGCAATCTCCAAATTGGAAACTTCCTTTTGAGCTCATGTGTGATGCAAGTGATTTCGCTATAGGAGCAGTCTTAGGACAACGGTGTGAGAAAACTCCACATGTCATTTCTTATGCAAGAAAATCTTTAAATGATGCACAAATAAACTACACCACCACTGAGAAAGAGTTGCTTGCTGTTGTCTTTGCCTTAGAGAAATTCAGGTCTTATCTCTTAGGATCACCCATCATTGTCTTCACTGATCATTCAGCCCTAAAATACCTTTTCCAAAAACAAGATGCCAAGGCTAGATTGATTAGGTGGGTCCTTCTTCTTCAAGAGTTCGATTTAACCATTAAGGATAAAAAGGGTGTTGAAAATATTGTAGCTGATCACCTCTCTAGGATGGAATTCAAAGACAACTCACACCACCTCTCTCTGTCTGATTCATTTCCCGATGAGCACCTCTATTCAGTGAGTGATTGCCCTTGGTATGCTGACATAGCAAACCATTTGGTGACGGGTGACATTCCAAAATTCATGGGGACCCAAGCTAAGAGGAAATTCCTTTCTGATGTAAAACACTATGTGTTTGATGATCCTTACCTCTTCAAGTTCTGCCCTGATCAAATCATCAGGAGATGTATTCCCGAGTCTGAGCAAGAGTCCATTCTAAAATTTTGTCATGGAGAGGCATGTGGAGGCCACTTTTCAACAAAGAAAACCACTGCAAAGATCATACAAAGTGGTTTCTACTGGCCGAACCTTACTAAGGATTCCTTCCAATTCTACAAAAGTTGTCCTCAGTGTCAGAAATTAGGATCCATTACCAAAAGGAATCAAATGCCCCTCACTCCCATTCTGGTCGTTGAAATCTTTGATTGTTGGGGAATTGATTTCATGGGACCCTTTCCAAACTCTAAGGGATACCTCTACATCCTCTTAGCTATTGATTATTTCTCAAAATGGGTTGAAGCCATTCCCACCAAGTCCAATGACCACCATGTTGTGATCCGATTTTTGAAAGAGCATATATTTTCTCGATTTGGAATTCCTAGGGCTATAATCAGTGATCGTGGAACCCATTTCTGCAACCGCCCATTCGCTTCACTCATGTCTAAGTATGGTATTACTCATAAAGTTTCCACTGCATACCATCCTCAAACCAACGGTCAAGCTGAGTTGACAAATAGAGAAATTAAACAAATTCTTGAAAAAACTGTCAATCCCTCTAGGAAAGATTGGACCGAGAAACTCTTAGATGCCCTTTGGGCATATCGAACTGCTTTCAAAACTATCCTAGGCATGTCACCGTATAGATTGGTTTATGGAAAAGAATGTCATTTACCAGTAGAAATTGAGCATAAGGCCTTTTGGGCAATAAAAAAAATGAACTTTGACATTTCTTTGGCTGAAACAAAAAGGAAATTAGATCTTAATGAACTCGAGGAACTTAGGATGGAGGCTTATGAAAATTCAAGGATCAATAAATCTAATGTTCAAGCCTACCAATCTAGGAATCTCAAAGTCAAACACTTTGAACTAGGAAAATTTGTGCTCTTGTATAGTTCAAAACTTCATCTACACCCAGGAAAGCTAAGGTCCAGATGGTCTGGTCCATACCTAGTGCATCATGTGTACCCTCATGGGGCAATAGAGATTCAGGATCCCACAAGTGGTCATGTCTTCAAAGTCAATGGTCATAGGTTAAAACCATTCATTGAATCATTCAATAAACAAGAAACCAATGAGGATTTAACTGAGCCAACATATGAACCAGAGAAAAATTGATAGATTGAGGGTACAAGTCGGGCTAACGACGTTAAAAAAAAGCGCTGCACGGGAGGCAACCCGTGGTTTTCATGTTTCCAATCACTGTGAATCATCTTTTGTTTCCTTCTGCTTAATTTTGTTATTTTTTTTTATATAGACTGTTGACCTGTTCTTCTTTTATGAGTAAGGATGGGTATGAAAATGGAGCACCGTATTCATCCGTGTCACGCGGTGTGATCCCTGAGTAATACCTTACCCAGAAATTTAAAGAAGACAATGTATCATCAGTTTATTTTATTTATGTTTTTTGTAGGTTAAAAAAAATAATAATAACAAAATTTAGACTCTTGACCTGTTCTTATTTTATGAGTATGGATGGGTATGAAAGGGGAGCACCGTATTCATCTGTGTCACGCGGTGTGATCCCTGAGTAATACCTTACCCAGAAATTTAAAAGAAGACAATGTATCATTAGTTTGATTTAAAAAAAAACATGAAAATGATGGTACTTGGAATTAAATAAATCATTGTGTTGTTTGTTTTGTCTGCTTTGTCCTTCTTTTTATGGTTCAGGAACTATTTTGGGTGATACATGTTCAATCAAGGAGGTGCATACATCCCCAAAGAGATCAAAGGAGTAATTTGGAGCATCATGAACCTCAACTTTAAAAACCAGGTGAATTTGTTCCATGTTTTTCATTCTCAATTTTATCTTTGAACTCCTCTCCTACCACCTTCTAACTTTTTTTCTTTTCTTTAAACACTGGGGACAGTGTTATTCTAAGTTGGGGGGGGGGATAAAAAATTGATTTTTTTTGAATAAAAACTTGCATGAAAAGAAAAATTCCATTAACCTTGAACATGATAACACACATTGAAAACTCTAAAATGGGATATCAAATAAATTTTGCATGCCTTGATTCTGATTTTAATGCAAGTTTAAGTTCATGAGCATAGTTTTTGGAAAGTGTGGTTGTCCGATGTGATTTTTCAAAGTTTACATTTTCATCCTCTTAATAAAAATGCCACAATGCACGTCTTTTTGATTGTGGGTGTAAATTTGAGTTCTTGGGTCCCTTTCATTATAGCATAGGGTTCCGGGGTCACTTTTAGTTTAATTTGAGTATCCAAAAAAAAAACAAAAGAAAAAAAAATTAAAAAAATAATAATAACGACCACATAGAGCAATGTTTTGTCCAAATGCGTGGAGTCCGGCACTTGGGGATCGTGACTCCATAGTTGTCTTGCCCAGAGTTAGGCTTTATATCTCTATTGTAGAGCATGAAATTGACAAAATGCGTGGCATCCGGCACTTGGGGATCGTGACTCCATAGTTGTCTTGCCCAGAGTTAGTCTTTTCATATCTATTGTGGTTAAAAAAAATCAAAAAAAAAATCAAAAAAAAAGGATACTCATCTTAAGGTTTAATGTGATTCCCACCTAGCGCTTCCATTTTTTTCCCCTTGAACAATAAAATGGGCCCCATATCTTTTTTGATGCACAACACTTTATCATGCTTAATTTAAATTGGATGAAATGTGGCGATGAATTTGAACAAAGGAATGGGCTTGGGCTTGGGATATGCATATGGACCTAGCTTGTTTTAAATGATTTTGAAGGGTTCCATAATTTTTTTGGTATGAGATCTTTTGAGTGAGAAATGTGTATTTAAATGTTTTTGGAAAAGGGGATTTCAATTTCATATTTGTAATTTATTTTTCTCGGGACTAGCAAAACTCAAGTTGGGGGGTGTGATTAGTCACTAAAAGTGGCTAATATTCATTGTTAAGTTCTTAATATTAATGTGTTTAAAAGTTCATAAACATCAATTTTAGTCCAATTCAGAAATTGAACTTCATTTCCCATCATTGTGCAATTCATGCTTAAAATGTCAATTTGGGACCACTCAATAATTTGCTTGTGTAAATTAAAATATTCATCATTTTAATTTTAAATTTTGGGATATGATTGATCACTTTGTTTGGAACATTTTATCTTTTAGGTCCGATGGATGAATCCCAAAGGAAGATGGAGAATTTTGCGCCTGAAGGCAGAAACATGCTGGAAAAAGCATAATGGGCCCAAGGCCAATCAAACAAATGTGGGGCCCAGAAACCAAGCCCAATGAAGCTCAAATTTATACAGTAGCAAGATAAAAATATGAGGATCATTTTATTCAACTGTGGCCGGAGCTAATTCTGATGTTATCATGATGATAAAGGGATCTGAAGTTTAGATTTAAATGGTGGACTCGTCATTAATGCGCAGAAATCCGTTCCACCATTTCGACCATAACTTCCAAACGGCTAAGCGAAATTTCCTGAAAGTTTTACAGCTCATAGAGGACACATGGACAAAGATAATTTATATTTATGACACCTCCGGAATCGGCTTTCTTAAATTTCTAATTCATACGTCAAAATGGAGGACGAATCTGGACAGTTTTCCGGGTCAACTTCGAAATGTCAATTTCCTTTTGACTCTCTTAATTGTTGAGGGGTGAATTTATTGTTGGGGGTGGACATAAGGCTCATAATATTCCTATATAAGGAGCTGGTGGTGAAGGGAATAATCATATAACATTTTTCCTTGAATCTAACATTTTCCTTTGAATCCAAGTTTTTCTTTCAATTGTAATTTCCCGCTTTCATTTTGTAATAGCATCCTCAATTTCTCTAATGTAAGTTTTTCATTCACGTTTAGTATTTTAATAAAATTTCATCTTCTTCTTCACTTTTTATTTTCCTTTTCTTCACACATTGATACCGTTGAATCATGGTGTGAAATTATTCACACCAACACTTGTGATTTCAATCACACAACGGTGGAGTGTTCGTTCTTTTAATAATTTTCTTCTTCTTCAATTCCGCCCTCGTAAGTCTACATCCCGCTTCCATTGGTAGAATAGCATCAATGGAGGGCTAACCTCTTAAGGGTTGATCCAAGGGAGTAGCAATGTCATGGATTGAATGTTATTTCATGTACTTATTATTTAAATCTATTCATTATTTTAGGATTTCCATTTGGTGAGTTACATTCTTTCTCGTCTTTGCCAACATTAACGATGACACATTTTGAGTGCTAGTACGATCTATTTCCTTTGAGTGCTCATTAAAGTGATCCTTAAAGTGAATTATTGATTGGCCTTGGAATTGTGTAGGGATTAAATTGGTAAATGATTTGAAAGAATTATCTCATTGTTTGGATATGTCTTGAATTAATGACATGAAATTTTCTAAGAAAAGAAATTCATCCAATCCACCCCAAGCAAAACCCTAAGATCAACCCACCATCAATAATTTTTTAGTTCACATAATTTTTATTGGTTTTTTTCTTTAAATTAAATAAATATTTCTTCAAATCAATCAACACCATAGTTGGCCACTTCATAGCCAATCCCGCATCTAATCAAAGTGTCTCAAGGTTTCTTCTTCGGTCCCTGTGGACTCGACCCCTACCTGTACTACAACGACCGCATACCTGTAGGGTAAATTTGGGCGCAACCAGATAGTCAATTATATTTCATGATTATTTTCCTTTTCCATTCTTTCATTTATTTCATGAACATGTTATTTATTAATACCTCTTCCTCCCATCATTTTCTTTCCAAATATACTTTTTCCATCTTGAAAAAACATTAATAAATTAATTATATTTCTTTTTATTTATCTAGATCTATAAATGGGGAATAACATATGTAACCATTAGTATTAAAGTGTTGAGAAACATCTCACAAGGATTATATCTCCATTTATTGTTTAAAACATCCATTTTTATGATTTAGTATTTAAATTGGATGAATCATCATGAAAATAATCATGTGATTTGAAATTTGAAACATTATATATTCAAGAATAATTTTCTAAAATTTTATAAAAAGATATAAATAATGATTTTTTTGTTTACCCTATAAAAAATCATGGATCTTTGTTTGGTTTCTTCTTAATAATCAAATTTTATATTTATGAAAAAATATATTACTCTTCTATATAATTTATTTTATGAGAAAATTGAATTATTTCATTTAATAAGGATGTGGTACCATAATTATCTTTTCATATTATCCACAAATAAATATAATAATTTTAAAAGATATATCATTACATATTCCTTCTCCAATAGCTTCCATTAAGGATGAGGAATGATAATTTTTTTTAAAAAAAATAAAAAAACTAATACAATATTTATATAAATTATTTAAATAAAATATAGGATAAATCCCTATTGATTATATATTTTATAAAATATTAGAGAAAAATGAATAATATATTAGATATGTTAGATAACATATAACTAATATTCTCTGGAACAACGTGGAAGAACTAGAGTCACTATAGAGGTGAAGGGGGATGCATTTGGGTGGAGAGAAATTTTTCCTTTTTTTTCTCCTTATTAAATATATTTAATATATATCATTTTAAAATATTAGTTGGAATTTTTTTTAAATTTTTTATTTCATAAAATGTCATTCAGGTCAGACATATGTAGATGAAAAATATACAAGGACATCATATTTTACATGGAAAAAAATAGGATAATCCCAGAAGAGTATAGAGTAAATGTAAGGGTGTTCTTGGGATTCTATATACTTACCAGGGACATTATAATATCATCACCATGGTTTCACTATAAATTCCATGGAATAATTCTACTTCTATACTCTCATGCATTGCTCAATTGAGGTATGATTCAAATTTTAAAACATAATGGCATCTTAATGATCTGAATAGTATGTACTAGAAGTATAATTTATAATTTATATATTCTCAATAATATTCAATACAATATAATATCTTATTCTTTAAATCAGATGATGTTGGGAACTAAAATGTAATGTTTATGTATATTTTCACATAGTAATATAAAATATACCACAAAAAGATAATTCAAAGAAGAATTAATATAATTAATTAAATATAACCATCATATGGGTCATTTGTATAGAAATTATAGGAAACTATATCTCTTCCTAATCTTTATTCCTTCAATAATATCTAGATGTTTTCCACTAAAATTGAACACCCTTAAGTAGAGAATTGTAACAATGGTGAGCTTCTATGATTAGATGACATCCTGAAATATTTACTCTAAAACACAATTTTAATTAATATAAATTAAACATTTCAAAAAATTCAAACCCCTTATCTCTTATCTTGATTTTCCTAAATATAAAAAAATACGACTCCTTCTCTTCCATATGTTTACATAGAAATGATGTCTGTTAATATATATAGACCCCTTCATTATTTGATATTTATTTATTTAATATAGTTATGTTAGTGCCATATTTACTCCCTTCTCCCAAATTTCATATTATCAATATGAATATTGTGTAAACCTTATCCATAAATACATCAATTTTATTATGTAGGTACTTTCCTAATTTCATGAACTGTAAAATTTTATAAAATACAATATAAATATTTTTTCATTGTGATATCATTGTACATATTAAGAGGTGTATATATATATATATTAAAAAACAGGAATATAAATCAAGAATATTTAGCCTTCAAAAATAATTTTCTTCCTTATTTTTCATTTTAATTCATATTTTCATGCTTCTGAGATTTTAATCAAGTAAATTTTTTTATCAATATATATATATATATATATATATATATATTTCATATCAAACATTTATATACAATAATTAAATTTCAAAAAATGATCAAAAATCCATAATTCCACAGATCCAATTATTTTGGAATATAATATCTATGAAATAACTGCTTTCTAACAACCCCATTTAGACATTAAATGATTTTACATTATATATTTATTTAAATTTATCAATTAAATCTCTATTTGATGCTCCTGATGATTATTTGAACTTGATTATCTTCATATCTACCAATAAAATGATATACTGATTCCAATATTTTCGATTAATTCATATGAACTCTCTGTGATATACTTATATTTAACTCTACACGAGTCATATATATCATGTGAATTATATTTTATCTAACCAACTTTACCTACTTTCCATTGCATTATATTTAGACATTATCAAATCTACATAGGAAAATAAATATTCTTCTTCCATTTATAATACATAGGTGTTTTGAACACTATATTGGATAGTGTACTCAATATTGACATGGTTTAACATTTTGTGAAACAACTGATATCTATGTAGACAACATTATATTCATTATATTAACTATATATAGATTCTATGAACTCTATGTTTGTTATTTAAAATGTATATTAGTCATCAACCTTTTTAATAGAAATATAATATTAAATGAATTTGTATTCAAAATATAAAAGGGTGTTGTAGAAGGATAAATCATCATCATGGGAATCTAAATTTACATTACAAACATAAATCATCTTCCTTGATCTTCAAACTACAAATAGTAGCATGCCATGTTGAGTGGTGATTTAAAAACTGACTTCCTTATCATAGTAATAATGACATGTTCATTCCAAAACCATGGGAAAACTGATTATGAAATTTCTATTTTGAAGATCCTATTGGAAGTACAAATATCCATAGTAATCCTTTGGTGATAGGATGAATATGAGTAATATAAAATCATTATTGTTATCCAATATATGTTATAAAATTATGCATTGTATCTACATTTTATTTTGTCCCACACACAAAAAATTTATTAATATCATTTCAATTACATAAAAGGATGTGGTATTTACCTTCAAATTGCATTTTAGGTATATCATTATTAGAAATAACCTCTACTTTTATGAATATTTAACTGCCTTTGGATGTGCTTTTATTGATAGGTGGTAAAAATTACATACACATCTATCACTCAATGCCACTCTTGATTGTAACTTTTGAGAATAGACACTAGCCTTAATAGAAAGGCTTCTCAAGTTTCTCGTTTCATGTTGTTAGACATATATTATTAAATATCATCATTGAATACCATATATATGTGGATAAATGATCCTCCATTTGTAAATTTATATTTATTAACTATCACATTTTAATATTATTATCTATTATTGTTAGTAGTTAGGTTCAATATTTATTTTTATTATTACTCATAGAAATAACATTCAAATAAAAACACATCCATGAATATCATAAGAAATTTTCCAAAAAATATAACTTTTTAAGCTATGGTTACACATTACTCCTTAATAATGAAATTTATATTTGGTAAAATGTGCGGATGATATTTCATGTTGTTAAATAAAGAAGTTAAAATTAATATTTCAATGTTTGTTATTATTTCTAGGATATCATTACATCAACACAATTGAATGTTAGTGTATACATATTATATTTAAAAATCTATAAAGTGATTTATATGATTTTGGATACTTTGGGAATTTTTAAAATAAATTCCATAAATATATTTTAATTAAAAACACATCAAGTGATATTCTCTATGACTATGGATTTGTTTTCCAATATACAATTATTTCATTGATTATATAATATTTAATAACCTAATTTTGTAATATTTTATTATGAGTATCTTGATAAATCACATATTTATTAAAATTAATAAATATTTTTTACACAATTTATTATTTAATTAATAAAAAATTAATTGATATGAACCATCGGTGAAAAAAATGTATGGTCATCCCATGAAAACTCATATTTTAATACATGTTAATTCCTGATTAGATTATTAATGGTTCACATAATACAATCCTAGAATATTGTGAGACCTAGTGATGTAGGGATATTAGGTACATGGAAGAAGAAAATAAAACATGAGTACAACAAAATTATTTTAAATCTACATAAAATTTGATTATATTACATCACTCTCTAAATACTATACTGGATAAATTTGGTTTCTACATATGAAAAGGGTGATCTATAAAAATAGTATGAGAATAATGAAATAATATAATATGGTAGTCTGTTATATATTAGTCATGTGGAATATCATGGTAATAAAAGAATGGTGAGAATCATCGACATGTATATCAAAGGATGATATAAGGTGATATCATAAAGACAACATTTAGAGGTGACAATAATATAAAACATAAAATTATAAACATAAGTAAATTCTATAAACTTATACATCATAAAATAATATACTTAGAATAACATCCCTTTCACTATAAATTATATCTCATAAGATAAAAATAATACCCAATGCATCGAAGGGATATATTATTCTGGCATCACTGATCACATTCATAACATGTAAATTCATAAGTTTGCTGCATAGATCATACAACATAGGGATTTGTTTCATCACTTTTAATACTATTATTAAAGAGTGTGGTTTATATAAATGGAATCACACAATAAATTATGGACTGTACAATCTAGGTGAATACCATTGAGTGGAAATGTGGACGGTTTTCACTAAAAAAAAATTTTCATGGAAAATAGCATAATAATTTTGAATCATAATGAAGGTATTTAAAGATTAATGAAAGGGTTTAATGATAGTGAAAGTAGTATCTCATCCATTTAAAAACATAAGGATAGTAATATGGATGTGTGAAAACCTATCACAAAGTTGAATATTATAAACTAAAAGGTATAATATAAATAACATTCTTGAATAATGAGAATGAGAGGATCCCTTACCTTGAGTGGGTGATTCTAAAAGAATTCTAGAATATTATTAAGACCTCAGGATAAAATTGTAAGGGTAATACAAAATGAAATTAATCATAGCTTAATTCTAAAAGAGTTTTTATTGAATAGTATTGGGATTATTATATGGTTTTTCTAGTAAAAAATAGGAGTATTCATTATTAATTTCTAAACATAGGTTTATGAATATATATGAAAAAATAAAAAAAATCAAAAACCATCCCATGGTTTTTTACCATGGATCATAATAGATAAAACACCTTTTCAATATCTTATAAGTCTATTAACTAAAATAACAAAAAATAATACACTTTTTAATTTTGAAGAAAGTCATGTCGATAAAGAATTAATTTTAAACCATTAAAATATAATACAGGTTTTGTATGATTCATTAGGGGTTTATAAAATTTTAAATATAACATCCGAAAACAAATTATACTAAGAAGAATCATAATTATAGTCATGGATACTTATTCCATAATAAATACCATATATTAAAACTATATTAAATTTTTACCAACAGAATAAATTTTTTTAGTAATTTTAAAAAAATCCACTGTTTGAAAATATCAAAATGATGATTTAAAAAATAATAAGGATTTTGTCGAAATAATTCTCAAAATATTATAATTTACACTTTTATATTAAAATCCAAATTTATTGAAAAATAATCAGTTATATTCAAAATAATTGTTTTCTAACACATTTAAAAAATTAAATTTTACATCATAAAATAATAATATAATTTATTTTTAAATAAGTATTTTCTAGTAATAATATTTTATTAAAATATAAATTATTCTTAATTTTTTTTATTTTGTCATCAGATTCTTGATAGAAAACTATTTATTTTACCAAATCAGAATATAATTTTTATAATATTAATAAACTAATAATTTAAAAATTAATAATTAAATAGAATAAATATAATCATTATTCAACTCTAAATAAAAATATACCATTTTATACTTTTTTGGTTCTAGATATATAATCCCTTATTACCCTAGAATAATTTTTAAGGGTTTTATGAGTATTATTGAGGTCTTCATGGGGTGGTTCATCAAACATGGATTGTATTGTGATCTCAATGAGCTCGAACTTATCTCATAAGTAATTTTGTTCATTAATTCATTAATGAATATAAACATGGGATTATCCATGGTAAATAACCAATGACTTAATCTCCCATGGATTATTCAATAAATAATATTCATAGGGTAAAATACTACCAGTCAACAACATTGTTCTATCCTACAGTTCCGATTAGACTCTAACATAACCCTTAATATAGTAATCATAAATGTCATTTGTACAATGACTACATTTCCAATGGTTTTGATGATAGTTAACTTTTAAATTCAAAAATATATAACATATAATAAGGAAGAACAACTAAACTAGTTTCTTTGTATTCATTAACTACATTAAATAATAAAACATTTTTAATTAAAAAATTAAATTTCATTTATAAAAGTTCAGGTTTTACATTATTCACTTATTAATAATTTTTTTCCTTCAAAAATTCATTTCAAACTCTAAAATAAAAGGAGGGTGAATATTTTTCATTTCCTCATACAATTCTCATGTCAATTCAATAAACTTATTATTTCTCCACAATATAGTGAGCATATAATTTTTCTTGTTTCTAGAACCTTTTCTCTAAGGTATAATATCTTCATAGTCTTATCCTTGTATGGATTTTCATTATCCAATGGAATCACCTCAAGATTTAGTATATTTGAGATCTCTATTATGAAATTCATAAATGTTGATACAAGGAACCCGTAAGGTACTTAAGATATGTTTGGTTTAATTGCTATTCAAAAGGAAACTACTCCAATGTGACCATGAATCTCAATGGGGATGGTGTTTCTCCCATTAGGTTTTCTCTCCTTCCCAAACCCAATGTATTTCAATTATAGGGATATATAATTGAATAACTAATCTCCAATCTCAAAATATAGGAAACAGTGATGATATAATTCATAGATATTATGCCATATTTTTCTTTATTTTATTTTATATTGAATTACTTGAACCTTCTCTATTATCTATTAAAAAAGACCTGGTCTCGATAGATTCCTCTTAGTATCCTCATCCCAGAACATCAGAGTCTAAAATATCTTCTGATAAATAGACACATAAGGTTCCATTTTAATACCAAAATGGAAGGCAATGTTATATAAGAACATTAAAAGGGGAAGTTTTTGACTGTAAAATCCCTAGAGATCCGTTGAATATGATCTCAACATATCTTCTAAATTTTTATTGGATCTCTATGACTATCCATTTATATATGGTTGGTATGCTATATTGAAACTCAGTTGTGTGTCCATCCCTTGCAAGTGAATTATTCATAACCATGAGGTAAACATCCAATATTGATATGATATAATGAAGTGGGGCACTTCGTGCAGTCTTACCACATCACGTATGTATATCAGAGTGATTTGGTTAAGAGGGAAATATTTATTGATACATATTAAATGTAATTTATTCATAAGAAAATTGACAAGAACATGGATGGAATTATTTCCTTTAGATATCCTAGGTAGTCCAGTGGTGAAATACATGGTTATTTATTCTAAATTTCATACTGGTAAGGGAAAGGGACTCATCATACCAAAAAAAATCAATAATTTATCCTTAAATTATAGGAATACCAATAATTGATATAAAAATCTCACAATATCGCTCTTCGTGTTATCCTATAATATTTTTTCTTCCAATTCCTATAAAATTAATGTTATTAATTGATGAATATATATGCATGACCTATTAACATCATCATGAATTTTATTCACGAGTTCTAGATTTTATGGTACACTTATATTGGAAACAATATATTATAACTCTATTATTAGAGATGTTGAACTCTATAAAACTTCCTTCCCATTTATGCGACACCTGATCCACCTTCTTGGACACCATTATCCCCTTATGAATGAATTATTTATTAGTTATTTCATTAAGGTATGTGGAGCTACTTTTATGACCCCCATTTCCATTCTTTTAATTTTTAGCAATACATTATCTCATTCAATATTAATCGTTGATAAGGTTTTTGAATCTATTGAACTAAAATAAAATTCCATATTGTTCAAATTTATAATATATTAATGTTTTGAACCACCATAATCATTGTCTTGCTTTAACCACCATCAATGGTTCATACCATGATCCTTTAGTGAGAATATATACAAGAGAATTTTATGATATATATATATATATATATTCACACATCTCTCTATACAGTTAATTCCACTAAATAATTAATATGTAGACCACTGTATCAAATTCCAAATCAAATGTTGGGTAGTTCTACCCATTGATAACTAATTATAAGGAGTAATAGGATACCTATTTTTCATCTGGCAATATCACATGACCCAATACCACTTTGTATGCTTTCAAATGGGTCTGAAACTATTCATCAATTATGGGTAATGTGAGTATATATTTAGTGATTATCCACTAGTTAAACTCTTTAATGATCTTCTTAAATTCAATAGTATATAAAATCATGAATCCATTAAGATTTATCTTGGATACTGAGGATTAAAATCATAAGTATTTTCTTAGAAATTGGGGATATAACCTATAAAATCCTTGGAAACTGTAGATTTCAATCATAAATTTTTGTCTAAGACGTCTTTTAATTTACTCTTTTTTGAAGGATAAAAATATATTCCTTTTTTGTGATAGCATATCATAAAAAATTCACACCCTGACCTGTGTGTTTATTTAATTTTATTATTTATTTTCTATATCTAATTTTTTTTGGGGTTCGGGTTCAGTCCCAGAATAATTTCATTGAGTTATTTTAAAATATGTTCCTTTTGGTATTGACGTCGTCGGGAGCATGACCGAAGCATGATTTGGGAGCCGTCGGACTTCGCCCAAGCCAGAGCGCAACCATCCATTTTCAGAAAAATGGAAATAAATAAATTTTGTAATTGAAGTAGACAATAATTGTTTTTTTTAATTTTTATTGTTAATGATTTTATTATTATCAAAATGAATTAATAATTTTTTTAATTTCATTTTTATTATTATATTTATTATTATTTTTCTAATTTTTTTTATTACTAATTTTTTTAGTTTTTTAATTGAAAGATGGAAAATAGGGGGGGTGAAACCCTAATTTCTACCCCCCTCCAAGCACCACCACCATGTTCCCCCCTTGCCCCTTTCTACGTACGACCCAATGCACCCCCGTCACCAGCGAGCCCCCCTTCCCTGTGTGACCACCGCCCGACGCCCTCCTCCCATCCAGCCACCTCGCAAACCTGGATGCAGCCTCCTTCTAATGTGGCATGCACCTTTGGCGACTCTCCCGGCAAGCCACAACCCATGGTTGGCCTTTTTACAGTTGTGCAGACCCCCCTCTACCAGTCTGGCGCGTCACCCTTCAGCGCGGCTCCTAATGGCTGGTGTGAAACCCCCAGGACATGGCCTCTCCCGGTTACAATGCTTTTCTAGAACCCTCCTTGCTGGCGGGCGTCTTTCCGGTATCACCTAGCCAGTCCGGAAAGCTTCCCAATCAGCACCGGACCCCTCTCCGATGACCCCACCTTCGGTCGCGACCACTTCATTGATGGAGAACTGTTTGGCTAGCGGTCCACCTTTTACCACCCTCTTATGGGGGTATGTGTTTTGTCTCTTGGGAACACTTGAGGTGTGTGTCGGTGATTTCCATCGAAGTTGAGGTCTTTCTATTCATCCGGGGTTTGCTGCCATCTGAGGATAGGTTTTCTCCTTGCCTCTTGGTTTTATATACTTTAATGGGAGTGTTTGTACGTGTTTTGTGTTTCTAGTATTTAATATATAGCCTGTTGGACCTTACCACTTGGTTTTAGATGCACATCATTTTATTTCATCTTGGTCTCAAGGCAGGATTTCCCCTTTCACTTATCTTCTTATTTTAAGATTCACTACTTCCTAATATTTTTACCCTCCGCACATTTTTGAATATCACCAATTGAATCTGAAAATAATTATATAGCATGTAAAATGATAGTCTTTCCCAAGTGTTGTGTTAAAATTCATTGTTTTGTTAGAAGAAGGTGCATTTCATGTGTGATAAATTATTTATTAACAATTCACACATGATTCGTTATATTTTAAACATGGTTCAACAAAATAAATAATGTTAAGGAATGAAAATGGTGTTTATATTTTGTTTTGTATTAAACAGAAACAGTTTTAGTAAATATTTCATGTGCCACTGATAAATGGTATGGTTGGAGTTTTTGTAAGAAGTGTTCTGTTTCAGGGTGTAATGAAAATGTTTGATGGATTTTGGGAATGGTTTTAAATGGTGTGTTTTGTTAAGTTGTGAACATTGGGTATGTATATTTTTTTTTTAATAAATAGAAATTGATTTAGTAAATATTCATGTAATGTGTCTTCTTTTATGTATAAAATGACCAGTTGGCTTTTTCATATTACGTGTGATTTAAAAAATGGTTTCCTTGTGTTTATAAATGTCATGACATCAACCGAAATAATTTTTTGAGGTTCCTTTTATGGTTTCTGAAATGATTTTTGTTTTATAAAGGAATGATTTTCTGTTTTCAAGGTGTTTTAGTGTGTTATAAAAGGTGCATGTGTTTGTTGATAAGTGTGGGTTTTTGGGAATAGTTTTTTAAATGAATATTAAATTAAAAGGGGTAGTTGTGGATTTTAAACCGATTTGATGTGAAATGTTGAATTGTGGCCTGGTTGGAATTTTTGTGTAAAGTGGTTTTGTATTTAATTTTCTATGGAAATGTTTTTAAGAATATTTATAAATGTTTTTAGTGGAAATGGTGTTCTTGACACCACTTTTGAAAAGGGGTTTCATTTTGAGATAAGAGTTTGTTGGTGAATATTTAAGGGCCCGTTTGGCCATTTCATGAAATTTGTGAAAAATATTTATTATGAAAACCCTTGTTGGGTGTTTCTCATGCCTCGACTGCATGCAATGAGGTGGAGGTCCTTGTTGGGGATTATCGGGATCCATTGTTAGGGTTCTTCGGTTGTAACCTTTTATAATTGTTTTATTTTAAGGCATGAGAATGGTCCCCGAGGAGACTCGGGGTGAGGCATGTTGTAGATTATTATTACTATATACATTGTTATTTGATGCTCTATTTAAATTATTTGGCTCAACCCTATTATATACATGATACATGAGAACCTGACATATTGAGAGAATTTTCGGAGAACGTTTGTTGCACTAGTCTAGATTATTGTACTAGCTAGTGGCCCATAGCAGGTGGATACTTGGATTTAGTGATATTGGATTAGGACCATCAGTCAAGGCCCTGTAGTGTAATGAATGGGTGTTTGGGCATTATGATTTCATCGGGTAGGGCATGCCTTCAGGATGAGTCACATGTATTAGTATGTTATTGATTATTATAGATCTCTTGGGTTCTCCTATGTCTCCTTGTTCTTAGTTCCTTACAGTGTATATGTAATATTTTCATGTATATTATTTAATTTCCTTGGTTGTGTGATTTTTTTTGTGCTTTTATATTTAAGGTTTTATTGGAAAGTGATGTGTGGTTTTAGTAATTGTTATGAAAATTGTTTTCAAAGAAATTTGTTTTAACTTCTTTGTAAAAATTGTATATGTAATGATCACTTTCCCTTTGAAAATGAAATTACGTTACTTAATAAATGACCTTGGTTTTGGAAATGAATAAGGGAAATGACTCTTACTTTGTTTTTGGGTTACAAGTAGAAATCCTTACTTTCATAAATGATAGTTCAAACTTGAAACTGGAGTTTCTTTAATTTTAAAGGCAGTGGAGTGGGGAATAGAAAATTAGACTAGCCTACTGAGTTCTAATACTCAAACCTATAGTTCTTTTTTGTTTTTATTTATTGTGAAGATTCCAGTTTGAATACGTTCACTTTAGGATACATTCGATTGTTGAGTTAAATAGTGACCCATGGGGCCACACAGAGATAGTGGTTGTCCCGTTCAGTCAGTTTTATTTTCTTTAGTTCTTGTTTAGTCATTTTATCTACTTTATTTCCTCTACACTGCTCTTTATTATTTCCTATGATTTTATTTATTTGTATTGGGTGAACTCATTCCAATCGTCTCTGTCGATGCCCTAGCCCTTGTCGCCAGTCTGGGAGGATCGGGAATGCCTCTCGGGTCTTGCCGCGGAATGGCTCGGGTGACCGGTTCAGGGTCAACCCGGGTTGGTTTGTGACAAAATGGTATCAAATGGAGGTTGGCTTACCAGGTTTCCTAGTTGGCTCTTATTAGACCTCACTTTTAAGAGTGCCCTTTGTTATTTGGGAATGCCAAGGTAGATGGAGTAGGATTGTCAGGACTCGAGGGGTAAGTGCGAGAAGAGCGTTGCAAACTCTTACTCGTTCTGATCCTTGGGTTTCCATGGGAAGTCTAGGTTTGTTAAGTTTTATAGTTCTTTAAGAAATGTTTTGTGTTTGGGATATAATAATGAGAGTTGGGCTAGTAGTCCCCGTGATCCCTCATGGCCTGTAATGCCATGTGGAGCTAGGGGTATGGTCCTATAAGGCTCTCTGTGTTGGTGGAATGCATGGAATATGGACTCCAACCATATGGTCAAGCCACCCACCAACAGTAGTTCTGTTTTTGAGTTTTTTTGGGTCTCCTCTGGAATCTAAACAGTGTTTGAATCAAATAAATTGGTTTTTCAAAATGATTGTTTAAAATAACAGGTTTAATTTGTGGATTGTTTTAAAAGAAATGGGATGAATGATATATTTTTGTAAAATAAAGCTGTTTTGTTTTTTCCTTGGTGTTCCTATGGTTTCTCACTTGTATGGAGATACATGGAAATGTGGACGGATGTCTGGTATGGTGGATGGATGCTCGAGGAGGTATAGAAACATGTATGTGAGTGAGAATCTAAAGAATACAAATGACGAGTGTTTAACCCACCAAACACATTTTCAATTAAAGATGTTTTCAAAAAGGGGATGTTTATTGCTCATATGGGTTTCTTTCTTATGTTTAATTTTTATTACTTATGCGGTGTTTTATTTTGAGGATTTTTATTATTGAGTTTCCCTTGATTGGATTCTTGATTTTTTCATGTCCAGTGGTTGTCCCCTTCATACGAGAGTTGGTGGTTTAGATGTTCTTACTGTGTTTCGTTTAGCTTGGGTAAGGACCGGGTCAGGTTTAAGTTGGCTATCAATTTGGCCACTTTTAGGTTTAATTCTAATGGTGGGGAGTCCATTTAGGCCTCCCCTCTTATGGTGATGTGTTTCTGGAAATAGGGTTGAGTCCCATTGGTGGTTGATGAAATGTCAGTAGACTAAGTGGTTAGATCGTTTTTCTATGGGATCCTTGGGTGTTGATCAATCAGCTAGAAAGTGTTGTGGCTTTCCGATGGTGGAATGTGTTATTATGGGGAGTATTGTCACAGCCTAACCTGTGTGTTTATTTAATTTTATTTTTTATTTTCCTTAACTAAATTTTTTTGGGGTTCGGGTTCTGTCCCGGATTAATTTCTCTGAGTTGTTTTAAAATATGTTTTTTTTTGGTGTTGATGTCATCAAGAACATGGGTGAAGCGTGATTTGGGAGTCGTATGACTTCGCCCAAGCCACAACGCGACCGTCTGTTTTCAAAAAATGGAAATAAATAAATTTTATAATTAAAAGGAACAAAAATTGTTGTTATTTAAAAATTGTACTGTTAAAGATTTTATTATTATTAAAATGAATGATTAATTTTATTAATTACATTATTATTATTATATTTATTATTATTATTAGTTATGTTTTGTTTTTTTAATTGATATAAGGAAAAAAGGGGGGATAAAAACCTAATTTCTACCCCCCTCGTAACACCGCCACCATGTTCCCCCCCTTCCCCCATTTCGTGCGTGACCCAGCGCACCCAGCGCTCACCCTTCGTCGGCGAGCCCCACCTCCCCTGTGCGACCTCCGCTCGATGCCCTCCTCTCGTCCAGCTACCTCGTAACCCCGGACGACACCTCCTTCTAGTGAGGCCCACACCTTCAGCGATTCTCCCAGAAAGCCGCAGCCCCTGGTCGGCCTGCTTACAGCCGCGCAGACCCCCTCCGCTGGTCCGGTGTGTCACCCTTCAACGCAGCCCCTGCTGGTTGGCGCGACACCCCTGGACACAACCTCCCCCCTATTGCAACGCTTTTCGGGCGCCCTGCTTGCTGGCAGTCGCCTTTCCAGCGTCGCCCGGGTAGTCCAGCCAGTGCCAAACCCCTATCCGATGACCCTATCTTCGGCCGCGACCACTTCGTTTCCGGCGACCTATTCGGCCAGTGGTCCTCCTTCAACCACCCTCTTCCGGGGGTGTGTGTTTTGTCTCTCAGGATCACTTGAGATTTTTGTCGGTGTTCGCTGTCGAAGACGAGGTGTTTCAATTAATCCTGGGTTGCACCACCATCCTAGGTGAGGGTTTCTCCTTGCTTCTTGGTTTTTCATACTTTAATTGTGGTGTTGTACTTGTTTTGAGTCCGTAGTATTTAATCTGTAGGGCATTGGACCTTACCATGTGGTTTCGAATGCGCATCATTCTCTTTCTTCTTGGCCTCGAGGTAGGCTTTCCCCTTGCACTTATCCTTTTAATTTAAGATTTACTGCTTCATTATATTTTTACCCTCTGCACATTCTGAATATCATCCATAGAATCTACTAAAAATTATATAGCATGTAAAATGATAGTTTGTCCCAAGTTTTGTGTTGAACTGCGTTGTTTTGTTAAAAGCAGGCACATTGCATGTGTGATAAATTATTTATTGACAATTCGCACATGATTCATGATATTTTAGACATGGTTCAACAACAGAAATAATGTTAAGGCATGAAAATGGTGCTTATATTGCTTTCTTATTAATTAGAAACTGTTTTAGTAAATATTACATGTGCTTCTGATAAATGGTTCGGTTGGCGTTTTTGTAAGAAATGTTTGGTTCCAAGGTGCAATGAAAACGTTTGAGGGATTTTTGGAATGGTTTGAAATTGTGTGTTTTGTTGAGTTGTGAACATTGGGTATGTATACTTTGTTTTGTATTAAATAGAAATTTATTTAGTAAATATTCATGTCGTGTGTCTTCATTTATGTATAAAATTCCTGGTTGGATTTTTCGGGTTAAGTGTGATTCAACAAATGGTTTCTCATGTTTATAAATGTCGCGACATCACATGAAATGATGTTTGGGGTTTCATATATGGTTTCTGAAATGTTTTGGGTTTTATTAAGGAACGAGTTACAGTTTTCAAGGTGTTTTGGTGTGTTCTTACCCCTTTGTAAAAGGTGCGTGTGTTGATAAGTGTGGCGTTTTGTGAATATTATTTTAAATGAATTTTAAATTAAAAGGAGTAGTTGTGGATTTTAAACAAATTTGGCATGAAATGTTAAATTGTGGCCCAGTTGGCATTTTTGTGTAAAGTGCTTTTGTATTTAATGTGAGATGGAAATGTTTTAATGAATGCTTATAAATGTTTTTGAGTGGAAATGGTGTGCTTGATGCCACTTATGAAAAGCATTTTCATTTTGAGATAAGAAATTTTTTGTGAATGTTTAAGGGTCTGTTTGGCCATTTGGTAAAATTTGTGAAAAATATTTATTATGAACATTCTCGTTGGATGTTTCTCATGCCTCGACTGCATGCAATAGGTGGGAGGTCCTTGTTGGGGATTATCTGGATCCATCGTTAGGGTTCTTCGTTTGGAACCTTTTGTAATTGTTTTATTTTAAGGCATGAGAATTGTCCCATGGGAGACTCGGGGTGAGGCCTTTTGTTGATTATTATTACTATATACGTTGTTATTTGATGCTCGGTTGGCATTAGTTGGCTCACCCGTATTATATACATGAGACAAGAGAACCTGATATATTGAGATACTTTTCTGAGAACAGTTACTACACTAGTTTAGATTATTTTACTAGCTAGTGGCCCATAGCTGGTGGATATATGGATTTAGTGCTATGGGATTGGGCCCCTTATTCAAGGCCATATAGGGTAATGACCGGGCGTTTGGGAATTATGATGTCATCAGGTAGGGCATGCCTTTAGGATGAGTCATATGTATTAGTATGTTCTGGATTATTCTTTATCACTTGGGTTCTCCTATGTTTACTCGTTCATAGTTCCTTGTAGTGTATATGTGATATTTGAATTTATATTATTTCATTTCCCTTGTTGTGTGATTTTTGTCATGATTTTATGTGTAAGGTTTTATTGGAATGTGATGTGTGGTTTTAGTAATTATTATGAAAACTCTTTTCGAAGAATAGGGTATTAACCTCTTTGTGAAAATTTTAAATGTAAACATCACTTTCCATTTGAAAATGAAATTGCCTTACTTAAAGAATGAACTTGGTTTTGGAAATTAATAAGGGAAATGACTCATACTTTGTTTTTGAGTAACATGTAAAAAATATTACCTTCATAAATTGTAGTTCAAACTTGAAACAGGTGTTTCATTAATTTTAAAGGTAGTGCAATGGGGAATAGAATATTGGGCTATCCTGTTGAGTTTTAATACTCAGGCCTATCATTATTTTTTATTTTTAGTTCTTGTGCAGGTTTCAGTTTGGATACGTTCTCTTTGTGCGATGTTCGATCGTTGAGTTGGAGAGTGACCCATGGGGTCACACAGAGATAGTGGTTGTCCCGTTCTGTCAGTTTTATTTTCTTTTGTTCTTGTTTAGTCGTTTTATCTGGTTTATTTCTTCTATGTTGCTCTTTATTATTTTCTCTGCTTTTATTTAATTGTATTGGGAGAACTCGTTCCCATCGTCTCTATTGATGCCCTGGTGCTTGTTTCTAGCCTGGGAGGATTGGGAATGCCTCTCGGGTCTTGCCGCAGAACGACTTGGGTGATCGGTTCAGGGTCAACTTGGCTTGGTTCGTGACAATAATGTTTCTTTCTAAATCCAAATCTAACATTTTGTATACATAACATATAAAATTTCATTTTTCATTGCCTTTAGTATGATGCTCCAATTCATCTAATGTTTCTCCATTTCTTGTTAGTTGAAAAGAATATCATATATAAGGAAAATAATAATCTTTTCAAGGTAATCCATAACTAATATAGTCATTAATTACATGAAGATATGTCAAGCATTAATTAAACCAAATGTAATCAAGTGGAAATAATTGTTCTCATGACATGACAAAAATGAATTATAGGGGAAATCCAAATTCTTCACCATTATATTTTATCAATATGACCAATGGTACACCTAAAATAAGTACTAGACTACATGTATCTAATCTAATAAGTCTTATATATATGTTAGATGATACTTTATATTTATTGTGATCATTTAATTCTCATTAAAATCAATGTTGAGGCACAATAGACCATCCTTCTTCTTGATGATGTGGGTATGAACACCCCTTGGTGAAGCACTTGGGAATATTTACCCTATATATATATATTTTCTCTTATTGTTCTTCATTCATATACTCAAGTTAATTAGTGGTACATTAGTATGTTTTCGTAGATAATTTAAATGATTTGGTTACAATCTCGATTGATAACACAAACACAAAACTTAGAGGAAGATATTCAAATTCATTGCGAAGAACATCTATCACTACTGGAAAACTAACCTATACCAACAGTTTGGAGAACCGTAGGCAAGTAAGCCATTGGGATAGGTCTATACCAACGGTTTTTGGAAAACCGTTGGTATATACGTATACCAACGGTTTTGAAAACCGTTGGTATAAGTAATATAAAAATCTATACCCATGGTTCCATAAAACCGTTGGTATATGTATTTCCAAAAAAAACATTCACTGGGTTTTGATCCCAGGACCTCTAGTTTATCGTTGAATGACCTAACCACTAACCTAACATGACTTTTGTGAACATAATTTCATAAATATATATATGTATTATCATAATTATTTTAAATTCTGATTTATAGAATGCTTTGGTTAAGAGGATCTGATAAAAAATAAAAGGAACTATACCAACGGTTTTGACAACCGTTGGTATAGTTCCTTGATTCTAGAGGAATTTTGGTTAGAAGGTTGGTTTTTGGGTGACTTTTCCCAATGACAAACCGTTGGGAAAGGGTAGGCTTTCCCAACGGTTTGGCCAAACCGTTGGGAAAAGTGGCCACAAATTGGACCTTTCCCAACGGTTTGGCCAAACCGTTGGGAAAAGTGGCCACAAATTGGACTTTTCCCAACGGTTTGGCCAAACCGTTGGGAAAGCCCACCCTTTCCCAATGGTTTTGGCAAACCGTTGGGAAAAGTGGCCACAAAGTGGGATTTCCCAACGGTTTGTCCAAACCGTTGGGAAAGGGGGTATAAAAGTGTTGGGAAAGGTCACATTTCCAATAGTTTATGTATTCCCTCACAATGTGAATTTCTTCAAGAATGATATTTTATTTAGTCTAAAACGTTTTATAAATATTTACATTCTCATATGGAAATAATATCAATAATTAAAATTATTATACCATTATATATTCATCCTCCTCCTTTAAATTATTTTTAATAATAGGGAAATTCCATATACAAAGGGATAATTCATTCAGCTGATATTTTATGTTGTATCATATATGGAAGGAAAATACTTAACTAGAATAGCATCCAAATACACTAAATTGAGTATCATCAAATTCCATGATAAATTTAACAAATAAAATCTATATAGGACATTTTATATACATGAAATGAAATAATATCACAACTTCCCATTTTCCTAGAAAACTACACATCCTTCTTTTGTGGTGGAATTTTAATAGTTTCTCTAAATTTTTTGGTATGGAGGAATTTATTTAACTATAACAAAATGGATAATTTTATATTCTTGAATGAATTACTACAATTTATTTCACCACTTCATTATTTAGATTGACTGAAAATTAATTTTTTATTTCAAAAGCACTTTTGAAGAAACTGTGAGAAACTCGATACAAGAAATTACACAGATCAAGACTAAAAATAATTTCCCCTCCCTAGAAATTACAATGTTATGTTAATCCTTCACCACACATGACTACTCATCAATCTATCTCATGTAGGGTTGCATGTGCCTGGTACCGATGGAAAAGTCATACCCTCTCATTCATCTAAATCTGAATGGCCAAGAATAGATGGAAGCTTCCTGCTTTGTAACCTCATCCGGTGTTGATTCTTGTAGAGTGTTGGTTGCTTCCACCATCAAAATTCAGAATAAAACAAAATACCAAAAAAATTACCTTATATCTTGCCTATTTCAGATTTCAAAAAACCTCCACTGAGAATAAACCAAATACCAAAACCAAAAAGTTACCAAAAATCCATCAAAATGATCATCGATTTTAGTTTATGGATTATTGGTAGTTATTGTCTATTTTAATTAATAACCATTATCTTAGTGATTTCATTAATCCATAATGTTATTTGGTTTCTCTTATTTGAAATTTCTAGCTAGTTTCTCTTCAATACCACCCATAATTCATTTCTTTTTCCACTTTATGGAATTTATAGAATTTTTCTTCAAATTGTTTTGACATGTTTCAAATTAGACATTATATCCCCCATGATATTTATCCATCATACTACTAGATTTAAATTCCATCATATATTTTATATTAAGACCTATGAGAACATTAAGACTGACTGACCTCCTTTTTAATATCTAGGGAACATAATACAATTTCTTCACACATGAAAAAGTCTCAAATAGCCATGTATTTCCATATAATTGGATTTATCAACCCAAGAAAGTTGTCAACATTAATTTTAGGATTAATGATGAAGCCAAATATATATTTAAATTCATTTTATGTTTTTCTCATACCCCACAATGGATTAATCATCATTTTCATTAGGGAAAGGAAATACATCCATATTTTTCATTGGATAGTTTGAGAAAGATATTTATCAAAAAATATTTTCCAAAATTCATTCCACTACATCACTTGGATATATTCCTTTGTATTCAAATTTTTTATCAACTTATATCATTAATAATCTTATACCTTTATATGATAAACAAAAAGAATATCCTTCTCATTTTTAGGGAATTGAATGACTATGATCATATCAATTGAGTTGATCCACAGTTTCTAGATTAAGGGATCCGAAGATATAATTAATTTCGAATGACTTTTTTCATAATGATTCCAATTTCATCTTGTACATTCATTTTGGTCTTCATGTATTCCACATGACTCATGTTTCTATTAAAAACATGATTTAATTGAGTATGTAAGTATATGATGTTCCTGATTCCTACCCTTATGTAGAATGGCGTCTCATTTGGACAGTCATCACATTTCCTCTCACATTTTTTATTGACTTGGTTTGTTGCATATCCTTTCATTGACTAATATAAATGGAATACTAGGGATGTGAATTTTTAAACTATTAAACACATAAATAAGAAAACATAAACATTAATGAGATAAATTATATATTATATATTTCTGAACTTGTGAATTTCTAGAATTCAACCAATGTTAGCCATGATCGAATTCCAAACATAAGATATTATGGGAATTGTTCACATTAATAATGGATTGAAATGGGAATATGAATTTACCTAAGAATATCCCCCTGGACATTCAAACCATGTGTGTAAAAAAACCACTTCTTCATTCACCTGGTGAAGGTTGATTCAATCCCAATGAAACCTTTTCAGGGTTATTACCATTTAGTAATGTTGTTCCATAACCACATCATCTTATTGTATCTGGAAAAATTATGGATATGATTGAAAAATTTAAATACCATAAATCCAGTTACTATGGTAAATTTTCATAATATATAAGTGATCACATCCCATTGGACCAAAGAGTGTAGTAGTATTAGAAAACTAGATATAGAAATTATTTCCATAATACATTTGAAAATATAATTTAAAACATAATTTTCATTTATATATTTTAATTACTACTTAAATAAAATCCTTTAATTTTAGTCATAGTAATATTCCTATATTATTAGGAAATAAATAAATATTGGTATGTTCACTTTCTTTGTAAGAGATACATACAGTGGAAGCTGTCATTAGTTAATACAAATCATCAATAATAAGGAAATGTAATAACTAAAAATTCATTTAATTTACCAAAAAATGACCATGAAATTAGACATCATAAATAACAAGTGGTAAATACCTAAAAACATTCAATTTTTCCAATACCATGAATATTATTATTAGGCAAGGAATTATGAATATGGAATTGAAAATAACTGAAAACATAAACGATTTAATCGATAAAATTGGAATGAAATTCACCCATAGATAATATAATTATGAAAATATATTGGTCAATAATCAAAGTATTATTAATGATGTAAATTTCTAATGATTGGATTCCATGATATGATGCATCATTATACCTCTATTATTGAGACCATTCTCATTATAGTGAAAATACTATGGAAAACCATTTTTTTACCAACTAATTTTTCTCATGATACATTCCAATATATTGGGGGATATCTATAAGAAGTACCCAAACATAACATCATTTCAAAATTATTCCAATCATATTGAATTGTCACTTTAATTAAAAAATCAATATACCTGTAAAAAATATCCATACTTAGTAGAGAATACTGATTTATCAAAACATTTAATAGTAAATCAAATAACATTTATAATAATACTATGTTTGAAAAAATGGTATATGTTTTCTAAATTAATAATATCAATGATACAAATAATATTGTTTCTTAGGGTAAATGATATTTACAATGATATAAGGAAATTGAACATTTCAAATGAATTCTAATGGCTAAAAAATGAATCATGGATGTTAACATTAATATAGATACTAGTCAAATTATCATAAACCATACATAGAGAGAATAATTGTTGTATCAATACATCATATTCCAATTAAAATAAAGGTTTATTATCATTTATGAATATAAATATATTACAAATATCTTTAAAAATATTCTTTATTAAAATTTACATTTCATTTTAAAATACTTTTAAAACTAAAAGTACACAATATAAATTATAAATCATCTTATTTTAAAATACCCTTTGAAACATATCTTGAGATTTTTAAAATATTGAGTGGCTATGATGGAATGAAATTTCATAAATACGGAGTACATTAAAACATTAAATCATTTTCCATTTTTTTAAATTACAAAATGGGCCTTATTTTGAAAATTACATAAGTATTCATTTAAAAAAATTGTTAAATATCAAAATGGATAAAAATATTTACATTTGGGAAAAGTTATAAACATTTAAAATAGTATTTAAAAAAAAGGTATTAGAAGAGAATAGATTTTCATCCAAAGATAGAATTGGTGAAGGATTTATATAAAAATATTTCAGAAATATTTTATGTTCCAATGAGTGAAAAAATTGTTATATTATTGGAAAAAATAATTAATTAATAGTGGAGGATATAATGAAACTGTTTTATTATTCAATGATCTGATATTTATATTTAATGGATATTTAAGAAAAAAAACATGATTAAAATGAGAAACCATCCCAATAATCAAAAATCTGAAGTGGGAATAAATCATCGAACTGATTAAGTGTTTCAGATATAAATTAAAATATAACATGTTTAAATAAAACATAAGGTAATCATTATTTATTAAACAAATTATTGTAGAATATCCAATATAATGTAGAAGAAATATAATACACAAAAATGATATTGATTTAGGAAATTATTTTTCACTTGTATAAATTAATTCAATTCCTATGGGATTATATAATTCAAAATGAAAATTAAAATACCTTGAGTTATGGAGGAATCATGAGACTATATTTTAACATGAAATTACATAAAACATATAAAAATAAATTGTTTTATAATTTAATTTAAGTTGAGATGGAGTGAAAATGGAGATTAAATCCCTTATAATGACCATACCATTGAAGCGAGAATTAATAAATGGATTCATTATTTGTAACAAATTTAATTACAAATAAAAATGAACATATTAGTAATTAAAATAAAATACATATATAATCTCAGTATATCAAATATAATTGATAATTAATATAACTTATTGCATTTTTTTAACATATCAAATTAGGTTTCTAGTATTCCCTAGAATTTAAATAATATAGAATGAACCCTAGGTCATATCTCAAAGGGGCCTTATATCATTACTTCAAAAATAAGGATTTTATTATGAAAACAAAAGGGGAATGGGATTTTGGAAAACATGGGGTTTGATGATTTAATAAACCAATATAAAAGGAAAGAGATAAAATAATGTCAAAATTAATAAAATTAATTATGTGTGATCACCCCATGGAATTCTCATGATAATAATCAATTATCACTTCAAGATAAAGGGTATAGATATTTTATTCCATAGTTTTTAAAATCTAGAATAGTAATGTTACTCAGTTTATACTAGGACTCCTCCTATTTTTCACCCGGAAATTAAAAATTACTCATTGGTTTCCACTAATGATTGGGTGATTTGTGTTTGACTTAAAAACTAAAACACCCCAACATAGCACACAAATAAATTGATTTGATTTATAGATTTTTATGTTATTTATTTGTGATACCATGAAATAAATGTACATAGAGTTGATATTTTTTATGGAAATTTTATTGACCAATATGAACCACACAACACAATAGTTGAAAGTGGAAAGAAAAAGTTGTGAACAGTGTGTGAAACATCACATGAATGGTTACCTCAAAACATGATCTAATAAATTGATCATGATATACCAGTACTTAAATCAATCAATTAAGTAAATTTGAATATGAAAAACATCGTGTAAAATAGAATTAAAAAGATCATTCAAAATAATACAAACATGATGCTTGGAATTTGAATCACATTCCTCTATGGGTGATCACAAAGAGTTTAGAACCCCGTGGTAAGGAAGGAAGACAAAGATAATGAATAAAAACATCCCAAATACTCCATATGTTCTATAAATTATTAGAGTACTATATTGGGTATCCAAAATGGTAGAAAATTCACTATGGGTTGAAATTCAAAATGAGGTTCCCATTGTTCTCTTTTATAGAAAAAATGGAAGTTGTATTGGGCACCCAGATTTTGAGATAAAATTTGTGTCTTAGTTTTGGGTTATTAAATAACAATATCATGACCTAAAAAAGATAATAGTTTATTCTATGTATATTTACTATCACCATGTAAAATTTGGTAGTCACTAGACAACTATAAAGGGATCTATTGTCAGCTTATTAAGCAGAACATTTGAAATTTTACAGATTCAGATCCCTGAAAAGATCACTTATGTTGGGCCACTTGATGAATGGAATGGTCTTTGTATTTTTGGGGTGAGTTTTAACCCATGATATTTTGGATAATCTCACAAACTTTCATCCAATTTGGATGCAAATATTTCTATAAACATGAAAAAATTTCAATCGATGTCCACAGGCTTCCATGAAACTTTGCCCATTTTTCTTCAACACCATTTTGGAACCCTCAAATCACCTCCACGTAAAATATAATTAGAAAAAGAAGTAAAATTTTCATTTTTAACAGTTTTAAACACAAAATAATTGATTTAAAATAATGTGTAATTTTTTATTATTCTTATAATTTTCAATAAATAACTATTTTAATACAATGGTGAAAAGTTAAAATAAAACAGTGAATCATGGTACAATCATACCCTTACACCTAAACATTTTCACTCCTCAGTAAAGTCACACTTACAAAAATTATCCACGTAAATATTCAAAAATTAATGAATATTTAACATTAAAATAAAATATTACTCATGATAGCAATGATATCAAAGAAAACACTAAAGAGTTATTCTCATTGATAAAGGAAAAAAATTCCTTATAAATTGTATTAAAGCGAGACTCAAGGAGGTGAATGATACCATTTTTTGAAAATAATTATAAATTTAACAATTTTTCTAACTCTTCACATGTTTTTTTGTGTGAAAAAAATTTCATTATATTCATTCCCCTTCTTATGTAGTAAATATAGTTTATTTTAAATTTTTTTAAATGATTTTAACCACGAAAAAAACTCTACAGCTATTACAAAAAAATTTCAAGAACCGCTCACTTAAATAATAATAAAAGTATACCCATAAGCTCCCAACCTATATATCCACTTATTTTTTAATTTTCATCACTAACCACATTTATTAATGTTGTTTATGTTTTTTTTCAAAAGATGAACTTGAAAAAATCTCAAACTCATCTCTCAACCCTTGATGATCTCCTCAAGAGACTAATTGTAATAGTTATAACAAGATCGAATGTTGAGGAAGAGTGGTTTTTCATCTATGAAATACATAACCAAATTATTATTATTATTATTATTTGTTGGGGGTGTACAATAATGGTATAATAGGTACACACACATAGGTTAATCTGGTATAGTAATGAAAAAGATCATATAAGGAATGAAAGTATGGAAAAATCATTTTGAAAAGATGATAAATATTAACATGACTTATATTTAATTTCTGTTAAATAATAAAAAACTCACACTTCATGGTTGGGAGAAAAGACAAGTGGATAAATTAAGTGTAACAATTTTCCCATAAACTACTCAAAAAAATTATACCATTATTCCCAATGTTTTCAAAGTCATAAAAAAATTTATATCATTGAAAAACAATCAATATTCAAGAAACTTTTATAACCAAATGTTAAATTCATTCTAAAACATATATTACATCATTAAGTGAGAATTGAATATAAAAATTTGGCTGAAAAGTGAATTGGGAAACCATGGGGGAGTGCAACACTATAAAGCTAGCCAAAGTGAGATGAAAAAAGAACTAAAATGAAAATAAAAATAAACATAGAAATGTAAGTAAATGTAAAAAGTCTATATATAAATCAAAAAATATAAAAATAAGAAAGATGATGCCAATTCATAACTAACAAAGGGGCTTACCCATCCCCCAAACACCTATAAAGTGAAGTTTCTTCAAATTAATAATAGAGAATAAGTTACGGAATGATAAAACCTGGTGGGATTCACTGGTATGTTTCTTCCTGAAGGTATATTTTATCCACTAGATGCTTTAGAAAATCCATATAAACGTCATTAAGTCTCTATTCATTGAGTGTAATACTTCGGCCACTCTACTCATGAAAAACCTACATTTCACCAAAATGGTATATTTTCATAACAATATAAGTACCTAAAAATATAGAAGAAATCTTATCTAGGCGGGGGTTCATCAAGGAATTTTACATATGTACCTTCTCATGAATATGGAACTTTTACAGATGAATCATCCCATCATGTATATACTTTTCCTTTTCTTTATAGCTTTGGGAGTTCTCATATTAATCTCTTCAGAAATATTCCAACTCTTGATTATAAAACATCTTATGCTCACAAGAATCAGAGAGGTTCAAATTATGTTTCTTAATAGCCTAATATGCATAGTGATATACATCTATAGAGATGTGTAAGGCCTTTTAAAACAGAATATTGTTTAGTGAAATTTGGATAGAGGATTTAAAATCAGTATGGTATGACCAAATTACATCATCCATGCACAAACTAAAATAATTCTTACTGGGTTGTACTATTTTTTCCAAGATCTGCTTAAATTATAGATTTAAGACTTCATCTTGTCTGTTAGTTTTGGGGGTGATACACAGTTTAGAGTTTACGCAAAACCCACACTTATGACGAAATTTTTTCATGATATGATTATAATAATGTGATCCCGAATCATTAATGATGAATTGTGGAAAACCAAACCTACTAAAAATCTAGCACCTTACAAAATCAATAACCACTCAAGATTCATTATTCATGTATCACTTGCTTCCACCCATTTAGGGACATATTTAACATCTTTTATGTCATACATGAATCCAAAATAATTTTTAAATGGCCCCATAAAATCTATCACCCATGATACTAAGTATTGAAAGAATACCATCGGTTGTTGTGGGCATTTAATTCCTCTTGGGGATATTCCCTATGAATTAAAATCGTGTTCATGGCTTACAAAAAATTTGGGATTACCGATAAAATATTGGAAAATAAATTCTTCAGTTATGGAGTTTTCGAGCTGTATGTTAAAAGAATAAGTGGTTCCCATTAGTGAATGTGTGGTATAAGATAAAAACATAGGTTGACTTATGGTTAGGGACACTCCTACCAACAACTTGGTCACTAAAAAATCTCCATAAGTATGGTTCATCCAAAATGTACTATTAGGAATCATTCTTAGGTCACAAGGATTGTGAAGTGACAAATTTAGTAGGGACCCTATAGGTTGCTAGAAAATTTACAATGTCTACATAATAGGGGGTATTGTCCACAACATCACAAATGGATCTCATCATGGAATAATTCTCTAATGGGGAGGGATGAGTCAACCTGGTGGTCCAATTGTGGGAAAATCTTATTAATGTGATCAACTAAAATATTTTTCACTCCATGTTATCTCGAATATCATAGTAAGATTCTTGGAGGGGGAGCACCCACCGAATGAGGAGGGGATTATCGTCACGATTCTTTAAGTGAAATCGAAGAGAAGCATGATCTGAAAAAACAATGATTTTCACCCAATTGGATATGAATGGAACTTTTCAATTAAAAAACAACATAAAGATGTTCTTTTTCAGTGGTCATGTAGTTCTTTTGGGTAGGGTCATGAGTATGTGAGGCATGCACAATAAAATGAAGATACTTCTCAACCCTTTGTGATAAAACTACTCCAACTGAAAAGTTGGATGTGTTACACAAATGTTTTATGGGGTGATCCCACCACGATGGAAGGATGAATGGAGGTGATGGAAGACTCATTTTTTGTGAATTTAAAGAATCCTCAAAAATTTTATCATAAAATAGTCAGAATTGTTTTGTAATAACTGAGATAGAGGATGTGTGATCTTACTAAAGTGTTTAATGAATCATTGATAAAAACCAACATGACCCTAGAATGATCAAAGATCAGGAACACATTTTAGAAATGGAAGGGGTAAAATTAATTCAATTTTTTATTTATCCAATTGAGTTCCCTCATTTGAAATAACATGAAACAGTATTATACCCCACCCAACCATGAAATGGAATTTCTTTCACTTCGATATAAGATCTTTTTCAATTCAATAGCAGAGAAACAAACCTAGATATTCAAACCAATCATCAATGGAAGAACCATATACCATAAAATCATTAATAAAAATTTCCATACAATTCTCAATGTACTCATAAAAAATACACAACATACAACACTGAAACGTAATAAGAGCATTACATATACCAAAATGAATATTTTTATATGAAAATATGACGAATGAATAGGAAAATATTGTATTTTCTTGATCCTTATGGGATATATGCTTTTGGAAATGATCCCAATATCCATCAAGGAACCAATAATAGGACTTACTTGCTAGTCATTCTAACTATTAGACTCCTCAAGTACTAATTATGTTTTAATGATCACAAATCCTATTCAACCTGGTTAAATCCTATAAATCATATCAAATCATGTGTATTATTGTTTAATTATTCTCATTATTTAAGAAGAGCAATTCAAGATCTTAATTTCTCTACATTCAGTTTAATTACTTTATATTATCCTTGACTTACCTTTATAATGATTTCTCTGAAAAATGGTTAAGTTAAATTCATTTCATGAATATTACTGCTTAAGTTTGAATACATATATTTTCCTAATTATGAGACACCGTGAACAAGACACTATGAAGCAGATACCGTGAAAAAGACACTGTAACCTTGAGACACCATGAACTTCTAGACACCGTGAACCTCCAGACACCGTGAACCTCTAGGCATCGTGAACCTCCAGACACCGTGAAAAAGAAGACACCATAACTTTGTGACACCGTAAATATCAAGACATCACAAACAAGCAGACACCGTGAATATCAAGACACCGTGAACATCAAGACATTGTGAACATCAAGACACCGTGAACCAGACACCGCAACCATGAGACACCCTGACTAATCTAGACACTGTGTGAAGGAAACACCGTTTCCATGACATACTGTGACACCGTTTCCTAATATGTTTTGTAGTTTTTAAATTTAATCTTTTATGGTCATATTTGAATATTTCAATGCACTGACATAATTAAAGTTTCTTTTTATACATATCATCTGATAGTATGAGGTACGGGGTGAAGAATACATCCAACATGTCGGCCTCAACACATGCACTCCAAGATAAAAGAATAGTGCAGCCTAGAAAAGGGAGTGTGACACAAGTCTTAAAATAAGAACAAGCTGGTGACCTTGAAAAACATAATAAAGAACACACTTAAGGAGTTTTTTGATGAAATGACTATTGCATGCAACTTGACACTACTGAAGAACACACAAATCATATTTGAAACCCAGAATCGAGGATATCTTTGCACTATCAAACATCACAAAGAACACACGCCTTTTTGATGTCTTACGACACTATGTTTTTTAGACAAGGACCTGAGATCTGAATATGCCTCATCTCAAGAAGTCCAAAGCTACAAAGACTAACACTCAGAGCACTTCTAAACCTATCTCAAAACTTTTTCTCTGTTGGGTATCAATTTTATTAACTTTTGAGCAGTTTTTGTTTCTGTGTGATAACAAACTTTGTGTCCTACATCAAACTGAAGGATACAAGATATCCTCACTCAAACATCTATTTAAACTTGTGTATACCCATAGATAAGTGAGGAAGAGGTCCCTGTGTGGCCTTTTTATTTGTACCCATGAAAAACTATGGAAGAGGACTTTGTGTGGCCTCGCCAGTCCTATGTACTATTGATTAACCCCGATCCAGGGTGTGGATCAAGTTTATTTATATAAACGGCTTGGTGGAAGGTGATCACCAAGTGGAGTGTATTAGGTCTCATCTTGAGACTGAACCACTAGTTTTATATCTAATGTGCTGCTTAATTTAGTCTTCTCTGTTTTACTACTTTTTTTATAACTTAGAATTCACTAAATTCACTTTGATAGTTAGTCTTAGAAAGAAGTTATAAATGTCTTTTCTTAGTAGTATAGATTCAAAAGTAATATTAATAACTGATATTAAGATTACTGATAACTAATCAATCTTCTAAGAAGTTATTTAAATAGTGAAACTCTTATAATAGTATAACCTTGATTAACTGTGATTTATTTAATTTTGGGAAAATCATTTTTAGAAATAATTTTTACAGAAATTTTTATAGTCACTCAATTCACCCCTCCCCTCTTGAGTAATCTACTCCAACCATCATTTGGTATCAGAGGAGTTTATTAGGACTCTATTTAATCTTATTCAACTGTGATTGTAGTTTAACTTTAAAGATATGTTAATTTATGTTAATTATAAATTTTCAGCTCTTTTAAAGTAATTATTTATTATGGAGAATAGATTTTAAGGTGCTGCAACCAACAAACCACCATTCTTTAATGGAACCAACTATGCTCAATGGAAAATTAACATAAAAATGCATATCGAGAGTATGAGTTTTGAAACTTGGTATTCCATTATAGATGAATATAAGATTCCTGCCACTGATAGAATCACATGGAATGAACCTACAAAAACTACCTACAATAAAAATTACAAAGCTATGAATGATTTATACTACTCCTTAGGAGACGAAGAGTTCAATAGAATTTCTGCATGTAAAACTGCCCCTAAAATTTGGGATACCCTGTCTGTCTCACATGAAGGAATATCTAGTGTAAAAGAAATGAGGCACAATACTTATACTATAAAATATGATAATTTTAAAATGAAACTTGTTGATCCTATTTTTGAAATGTATCTTAGGTTCAATGAGATTGTCAACATAATGATTTCTCTTGGAAGAGAAGTCTCTTCGAAGGAACAGATCATGAGAATTCTTAGATGTCTTCCTAACAGATTGAGGGGAACCTCTGTATCTATTAGATAATCATGCGACATCAGAAAACTACCTGTAAAAGAACTCATTGGGAAACTGATGATGTATGAAGAATATTTGAAAGTCAACAAGGAATAGGAGGATGAACATAAAAGGAAATCTATTGAATTCAATACCACCACCTCTAAGAACATATTCAAAGGGAAACTGGAAGCTTCTATAGAAATTTCCAGTGGTGAAAAATCATCACCCGATAGTGATGAGGAAAGGGCTCAATTAGCCAGAAGATTCAAGAGATTTTACAACAAGAAGAAAATTTTCAGAATACCTAACTTCAAGGGAAAATATGACAAAAAAGGAAGTTAGAAGAAAGATTGGAAAAGAAGAGACAAGACTGATGAAATTGTCTGCTATGAATGTAAGTGCAAAAGACATATCAAGATTGACTGTCCAAATCTCAAGTACAAAAAGAAATATGAGGACAAGGACACGAAGTATAAAAAGGCAATGAAAGCAACCTGGAGTGCTTCTGAGGACAATTCAAGCAACTCAGAGACATCACTTAATAAACAGTATAACACATCCAATATGTGTTTTATGACAAACAAATCTGAGGTAACACTAAACTCCTCTATACATAATTTATACTATTATAGAGATGAGAGAGACTTTGAAAATATGACTAATGAAGACATGTTTGAGTACTATAACATGCTTGAGGAAACATGCAATGAACTAAAAGACAAATATAAATCATTGAAGAAACAACATGCTCTTACTGTGGCTGTTAAATCTAAACTCACAACTAAAAAGGAGAAAAATGATCCACTTCTCAAAGAAAACAATGAGTTAAAAATGAATAATGAGTAATTGAAAAATGACCTAGAAAATTTTACCAATGGGAAAAATACCATCACCCAAATTCTAAGAAAAAAAATTTCTCCTAAATACAACACTGGCATTGGTTATCAACCTGGAAAAATAAACCTTGGTAAAAAATATTTTATTTCTAAATCTAGGACATACAATTTTATTCCCAATTCTAGACACAAATCATCTAATTCAAGTTATGATTCACTGTCTACTATTTCAAGTTTTTCCAGACCAAATAGAGTTTATTTTTCAAATATTTTATATAATGATTGTAGGAAACCTATGAGACATATAAGGGTTCATAAAGAACTTATTACTAATATTACTGGAACCAAACAAGTATGGGTACCAAAATCTATTTTTGCTTGATCATTTTTTAGGAATGCTACTTAAAGAGATCCAATAAAAATCTATGGTACTTGGACAATGGATGTTCAAGGAACATGACCGGAGACTACTCATGCTTCAAGAACCTGATAAAAGTAGATGGAGGACATGTCACATATGGTGACAATGCCAAATGAAGGATTATTGGCCTCAGCCAAATCGGTAACTGTAACTCAGTTTTAATTTCTAAAGTACTGTTTGTTGATAGATTAAAATATAATATGCTTAGTATCTCATAATTATGTGCTTATGGATTTCATGTTAGATTTGAAATGATGCTTGCAATGTATTTAATTCTAAAGTAGAATTAGTATTCTCTACAATAAGAAATAAAAATTGTAACGACCCAGACCTGAACAGCCACCCGAACAGTGCTAAATGGGTCGGGTGTTACTACCTTAGGCGCACCTCCCCAAACACCAATGGCTACTGACTAATAGTGAGGGTCTATTAGGTATAGTAGGGAGGCTATAACCTCTTGGAGGATAATAATAATGGTACCGGTCCATGTATAATAGTAATGATGCAGCGGAATAAAAGACCTAGTAGACTCAAACCAGACCCGTAGAGCGAAAAAATAATCAATATAGATAAACAACGGAAGAAATAAATATAACAACAACAATGGAAATAAATACAACAGCATGTTGAAAACATGTAACTACTACTGAATAAATAAACATGCATCCAAAGAAGGTCAGACATATCTGAATATAAAAAAGGCGCCAATGGCTAACCAATAGTTGCTACAACAAGTAAGCATGCTAATACAGAAAAGAGAACAAAATAGGGTAACTGTATCTAGGTAAGACCCCATGGTCCATAAACTATCCATGGAATAACTAACGCAACCCACCTCCTGAAGCTGGCCTCTTTCATGCACATAAATCCATAAAGTCTGCACGCGTCCCAAAGGGCCGGTGCAGGGTGTGAGACAAATCTCAGTAGGATACCACCCAACGGTGCGTACCTAATATAAGTGTTTAAGAATGCATTCATTTATAAGAAAAGAAGTAACAGAACAATACACAAATAAACACAAACTCCACTGGTGCTCAGAAACCACCATGGAGTGTCACCTGTTTTGCACAATGCCGAAATCTCTGTCATCTAACCCGGCACCATGTGCCACCTGACACTGCGTTTCTCAAGTACCTACGTCCCGAAGGCACACCCAAGAATAGTAAACCGGCACCTTGTGCCTCATAACACTTCATGCCTCAAGTACTGACGTCTTGAAGGCATGCCCAAGAAGTAACCCAGAGGAACAATGATGTCTGCCCTCAAATAACATATCTAGAGGGACAACGATATCTGCCCTCAAATAATGTCGAGCCTTAGCCCCCAACCTGATAGCCTCAATGCCATCCCCTGAAGGCTCCTCACCTCCCACGTGGCTTTCAACGGTAAGAAATCCCAACCAAAGAACCTAAACCAAAACTAACGGGGGCCTCTACCCACCCGAGTGGTCAAAAACACCTTCTCATTGAGTATCTCTGTGTGCATACTACTCAAAGTTCCAGGTGACCGGTTATCACCAAAATAGTACCTAAGACACCACACATCTGACACCTCGTGTCCCTATGACCATGCTGCTCAAATCTAATGGCTTCGCCATCCAAGTAACCCAGGCCATGCGCAACCTGACATTCGTGCTACCTCAAGCAGATGTCCATGACACCCAATCCTGTGGTCAAAACCACCCGAAGTAACCCAGGACAAGCCCCAACCCATGTTCAACATCACTCAAGAATATCTGGGCCTTCCCTTACACCACCCCAAAGTTCCAACATATACAATTCATCAATTTCATATATATCATATTTAAACAGAACACATAATCAGGGAAAACAACCTAAACAGTTGAATTACACTATGCACGGTGTTGTCCCATACCAGCAGTGAGGTCTTGAATACCTCTAACAATTTATATCATGCTTAATAAATTAAACTCAACAGTTTATAACAGTATAAATCAAATATAACCATTTTGGCATCCCTTGGCCAAAATTCCCCGATGAGCTACGACCTCTCGTCCGACCCTGCTCAAGAAAAATAGGTAACTGGGCATACCCAAAGGCATCCCATAGGTCCATAAACAATTCAATATGAAATATCGTATAAAAATGGATCCTGATCAAAATACCAGAAAACGCGCCAAGGGCTGCTCCACCCAAATGACCACAAAAACACAGAAATAAGTATGCACCACCTACCTGAGACTTGTACGATGGTACTCCTCTGGTAATAGCCTCCAATTTGTCCTAAAACATGGTAAATCTACAAAAGAGTCAAAACTGCTCAAACCCCTATAACTCGTTCTAGAACAAAAATCAAACAAAATAGCTCAAGAGGAATTAAGGCCTTACTGAGGGGGTTCGAACATGTCCAACCGTGATCGAATCTGACTTCGGATAAAGAACCGGGAGAGAATGGATGATTCGGGTGACTTGAGGGAGAAGGTTCTGTCCAGAACCTCAAAACTAGGCTACTGCCCGTTTTAAGCTAAAAAAGAAAGTACATGGTGTGTGCTTCATGACTCACGCCATGTAGATCATTTAACTGTTCATTTGGTGGCTGGAATTCTACCGACTTACTTTCCAGAACCTGCCGACATGAGTACACGGCGTGTACTTCGTTTTTCTTCCCTTCTTCACTGACTTATTAACAGGACATGTATTTCCCTCATACATGGACAACATACACAGTGTGTCAAAGGAGAACACAAAATGTATCCGGTTTCAATGAATCTCCCTAGCCAACAGGCCTACACACCATGTATAGTCGCCACACAGTTGCGGGTACACAACGTGTTAAAAACTACACGCTGTGTTGTAAGACATTTCTACACGGTTAAGACACAGAATGTACTCGGCGAGCACATGGACAGTGAATCGATTAACATAGAAAAGACATGTACTTAAAGTACACAACGTGTAGTCTGTAAATTTCCAAAAACTGCCCATTTTCTCCAATTTCCTCAGAAACATGTAAAAAATTCAAACAGGGTCGGGATTTTGACCCATTCTAAAAAACCAGGTTCTTACAATCTCCCCACCTTAACATATCTCATCCCCTAGATATCAAACAAAACCTAGAGATGGGACCAAACACACCACCCCGATCAAAGAAACCCGGACTTCCCCAGTCTTAAAGGTCCTGACTAACTTCATAAAGAGGCTCCCCACCTTATGAATCGCCTAACCCGGTCTCAACCCAAAAAAAAACTCAATGAAAACAAGGTTTACTAACCTGTTTTCTGGATTCATAGTCCTTCCGTGACACATCGTCACTCCTGCGCCTCATTGGAGCCCCCGCGCCACTTCTGACACCCAATGTATCCCGCACCACATCGGTGTCCATCTCCATGAGGTCTTGCATCCCAGAGGTGCTCAAAATGAACTTGGTTCCTAGCACATCAAGTAACATGCATCATTGACACCCTGATGCCCAAGAAACCTCAAGTGACCCACATCCTTGATGCCCTGATGCTACGCATCTCATACATATAAATATATCAATATATCACGCACCTGATATGGTGCCAATCCCACTGACTATCATCTAGTCAGTCCAAATAGATCCTCTGCACCCCGTGCACTCAAAACTAACCTGCCTCTATAGGTCATGCCAAAAAGGAAACATGGGGATCACGGCCACACCGTGGTTTACCTCTAACCGTCATCGGCTCACCAGCCTGCTCCGCCTCTGGCAGCTCTACGATGTGCACCTGGCCTGAAGGACAACTACCAGATGCCTGAAATCCCTGCGATACAACTCTAGTCACCTACCACTGTCTATTTCACATCCTCCACATGTAGCTGAACCTCGGCTACCCTCTCCTGGTACCAAACCTGAACCAACTCCCGATGCCACCGTCTGTCCTGGTCCCTGCCTGTCGACTGTCTGAGAAGGATGCATGGAAAACCTCTCCAGATGCCTGACCTATCCACATGCCCGAAACTCCTTTGGAGGCCTATAGCATTGATTCCGAACATGTCCCTACTGTCCGCACTGAAATAAAATCACTGCATAACTACTATGAGGTGGTCTAGCTGAGTCCTTGGCCAGAATGCCCTGCTGGAACTCATCCCATCCTCACTTCCTTCTATCCGAACCATCACTTGAAGTTGTCACCCGGCCAACCTGGGGCCTATCTCACTGGTTTCCCTCCGCTATGAGCGCCTGATTGACTACCTTTGATAAAGAACCCAACCTGAAGATATTCACCTGGATCCGAATGACATGTCATAATCCATCCTCGATGTGCCTCACCCTAGCAGCGTCATCTCTTACCAAACCCGGTGCAAAGAGAGACAAATCAGTGAAAGTAGATGCATAGTCCATAACGAACATGTCTCCCTGCTGAAGACTCTAAAACTCCCGAGCTCTCTCTGTCCTTAGTGTCTCTGCATAAAAGTTCTTGAAAAACCTGTCCTCAAAGTCCTTCCAAGACAGTCCCTCGTACCTACGAGCCTGAACCTACACACCCCACCAACACTTCACCGGTCCTCTCAGCATGTACGTCGCCATCTTGACCCTCCACCCAGGAGGCGTATCGAGCTACTCGAAGATCATCTTCATACCCTCTATCCAGTTCTCAGCTGAATGCGGACCACCCTCACCCTGAAAAAGCGGTGGGTGTTGCGACTAGAACTCCCGTGTCAGATATTCCATAAATGGATCTGTACCCTGTGCGCCTCTGTCGATCCCCTGCAAGAAATGTACCATGATAGCTCGGAGTTGCTCATCGAGCCATGGTCTGAATGCTGTCAAACCTGGCTGCTGCCCTGCCTGAACTAGAACCTGAACCTGATCTAGTACCTGAGCCTGTACCTACGGCTCATGCTCTGCCTGCACCGAATCCTGAACATGATCCTGCACCTGCGACATTGTATCCTCACTCTCCTGTCGCTTCATCTGAGTCGGAAAAAAGGAACCCGCTGAATACCATAAATGGTTAGACAACCCATATATATAATAATATATATTCAACGTAGATAAGGAAAGCAATATAAGGCAGCACATAACTACTACCCCTACTCCCCCCCACTACAACCCATGCCCATGGCATCCCGACATCATGGCCTCCTTACCTGCCCCTAACTGAGCCAAGTATCAAAAGTACCTTGGATCATGCCCGTCCTGACAACTAGCATTGCCTCTAACCGACGATCGAGTGACCCAATCCTGGTGATCCAAATCACCTCAACTAATAGTACCTGCCTGCTCGTACAAGAGCCAGACCCATATTTCCTGCCACATGCAATTCTACAAAATACAAAGCATGACATACACATTGCAAAACTAGAAATTCTATCAATAATTTCACCAATTCACATTTTAGAGCACACAATCATGGAAATTGATTTTATTCACATGGTATTATCACTTCATAAAGCATATGTGAAGTTATAAAATTGAAATACCCTAAAAATGTGCCTACCAAAAACCAAGCAAAGAAGAATTTCCATAATGGGCGAAGGTCCAATTCTTACTTACCTCACCAGGTCAAGGGTCACATATCACAATCAATAACATCACACACCAAGTGATCCACCAAGGTGGAAATCATATAAACTATAATCTGAGAAAAATATAATAGAAATTCCCACCCATGGAAACTTGGTTCATCTCTCGAACCTGGGGCTACAGGAACCCAAGAACAAGCTAGAAACCCAGTTCCGGTAACAACTCATCTCCAGTCTACCATATCCCAAATAGTAAAACCAACAAAAATAAAAAGAGAAGTATCAATCTCATTAGTATCCAACAAAACTCTCCTACTAAATCCCTGTCAAGAACCTGCCTCTGATACCACTTTGTAATGACCCAGACCCGAATAGCCACCCGAACAGTGCTAAATGGGTCGGGTGTTACTACCTTAGGCGCACCTCCCCAAACGACAAAGGCTGACGACTAGCAGGGAGGGTATGTTAGGTATAGTGGGGGGGGGGGGGTTATACCCTCTCATAGGATAATAATAACGGTACCGGTCCAAGTATAATAGTAAGGATGAAACGGAATAAAAGACTCAGTAGACTCAAACCAGACCCGCAGAGCAGAAGCATAATCAGTATAGATAAATAGCGGAAGCAATAAATATAAAAAAAGTAGCGGAAATAAATACAACAACATGATGAACACATATAACTACTACTGAACAAATAAACATGCATCCAAAGCAGGTCACACATATATGAATATAAAAAAGGTGCCAATGGCTAACCAAAAATAGTTACAACAAGTAAGCATGCTGATACAGAAAAGAGAAAAAAATAGGGTAACTCCATCTAGGTAAGACCCCAAGGTCCATACCATCTCCATGCAACAACTAACGCAGCCCAGCTTCTGAAGTTGTCCACTTTCCTTCACGTAAATCCATAAAGTCTGCACGCGTCCCTAAGGACCCGTGCAGGGTGTGAGAAAAATCTCAATAGGATTCTACCCCACGGTGCATACCTAATATAAGTGTTTAAGAAGACATGAATTTATAAGAAAAACAGTAACAGAAGAATGCACAAATAAACACAAACTCCACTGGTGCTCAGTAGCCACCATGGAGTGTCACCTGCTTCGGCCAATGCCATAATCTATGTCATGTGACTCAGAACCATGTTCCACCTAACACTGCATGTCTCAAGTACCAACGTCCCAAAGGCATGCCCAAGAATAGTAACTCAGCACCTTATGCCTCCTACCACCTCGTGCCTCAAGTACTGACATCCCGAAGGCACGCCTAAGAAGTAACCCGGAGGAACATCAATGTCTGCCCTCAAATAACTTATCTGGAGGGACAACGATATCTTCCCTCAAATAATGGTGAGCCTCAGTCCCCAACCCTATAACCTCAATGCCATACCATGAAGGCTCCTCACCTCCCACATGGATTTATACAACAAGCACCCCCACCAAAGTACCTAAACCTCAACTAACGAGGGCCTCTACCCACCTGAGTGGTCAAAACCACCTCATCACGGAGTATCTCTGTGTGCACACTACTCAATGTCCTGGGTGAGCGGTAATCACCAAAATACTACCTAATCCACCACACATCTGACACCTCATGTCCTTGTGACCATGCCTCTCAAATTTGGTGGCTTTTCCATCCAAGTAAACTGGGACATGCCAAACTAAACAGTCATACTACCTCAAGCCGACGTCCCTGACGCCCAATCCTGTGGTCAAAACCACCTAATGTAACCCATGACAAGACCCAACCCGTGATCGGCATCACTCATGAATATCTAGGCTATGCCCAACACCACCTCAAAGGTCCAACATATGCAATTCATCAATTGCATATATATCATATTTAAATAGAACACACAATTAGGAAAAACAACCTAAACAGCTGAATTACACTATGCACAGTGCTGTCCCATACCACCACTGAGGTATTGAATGCCTCTAACAATTTATATCAGTCTTAATAAATTAAAATCAATAGTTTATAATAGTATAAATCAAATATAACCATTTTGGAATCCGCCAACCAAAATCCCCTGATGAGCTACAACTTCTCTCCCGACCCCGCTCAAGAAAAATAGGTAACAAGGCATACCCAAAGGCATCCCATAGGTCCATAAACAATGTAATATGCAATATCAGATAAAAATGGGTCCCGCTCAAAATACACAAAAACGTGCCGAAGGCCGTGCCACCCAAATGACCACGAAAACACAGAAAGAGGTATGCACCACCTACCTGAGACTCGTACGATGTTACTCCTCCTGTAATAGCCACCAATTTGGCCTAAAACTCTTTAAATCTACAAAAGAATCAAAACGGATCAAACATCTACAACACGTTCTAGAACAAAAATAAAACAAAACGGCTCAAGAGGAATCGAGGCCTTACCGAGAGGGTTCCAACACATGTAACCACGATCGAATCTGACTTCGGATGAATAACTAGGAGAGAAACAAAGATTTGACCGACTTGGGGGAGGAGGTTCTGCCCAGAACCACAAAACAAGGCAACTGCCCATTTTAAGAAAAAAAAGTACATGACATGTACTTCATGACTAAATGCCATGTAGATCATTTAACTATTCATTTGGTGGATGGAATTCCGCCGACATACTTTTTAGAACCTACCGACATGAGTACATGGTGTGTACCTAGGGGTACACGGCATGTACTTCGTTTTTCTTCCCTTCCTCACCGACTTGCTCACACGCCATGTATTTCCCTCATACACGGCCCGCAAACACGGCGTGTCCAAGGAGAAAACTGTGTGTATCCCATTTCAACAATTCTCCCTAGCCAACAGGCCAACACGCCATGTATAGCAGCCACACAGTCGCGGGTACACATCGTGCTAAAAACTACACGTAGTGTAGTAAGAAATTTCTACACGGTCATCACACGACATGTACTCGGCGAGCATACGGCCGATAAATTGCTTAACATAGACATGAAGTGTACTTAAAGTACACGGTGTGTAGTCTGGAAATTTCTAGAAACTTCCCATTTTCTCCAATTTCCTCAGAAACAAGTCAAAAATTCAAACAGGGTTAGGATTTTGGCCCGTTCTAAAAACCCAGGTTCTTAAAAAAATGTTTACTTTGTTAACTTAGATTATTTGGCTTCTCAAAATTCTTCATGTTTAAGTGTATTTCATAAAGAGTCTTGGATCTAGCATAGGACACTAGGACACTACAATATTCACTCCCTTAGAAAGATAACTAGAAAAAGATTAGTTAAAGACTTACCCAAACTAGAGTTTCCAAATGGTGAAGTGTGTAATCCCTGTCAAAAAGGAAAACAACACCAAGTTAACTTCAAACCAAAGAAAGAAGTGTCAACTTCTCAACCTCTCAAACTGGTTCATATAGATTTTTTTGGACCATCTAGAGTTTCTAGTTAAAATGGGAAGCACTAAGTTTATGTTCTTGTAGATGACTTTTCTAGATATACTTGGACCTTCTTTATGGAACACAAACGTTAATACTACTCTTATTTTACTAAATATTCCAAGTCTCTAGAAAATATTAGTGGACTTTGAATTAAATCCTTAAGAAGAGATCATAGTCGTGAGTTTAAAAATCAAGAGTTTGAATCGTTTTTCTCGCAAAATGGTTATAGTCACAATTTCTATGCCCCTAGAACACCTCAAAAAAATGGAGTTGTAGAGAGAAGAAATATAACCCTGCAAGAGATTTCTAGAACAATGCTTTGTGAATATTACCTATCTATTTATTTTTGGGCTGAAGCTCTCAATACAACATGCTACATAATTAACAGAGTATTGATCAGACCTATTCTTAAAAGGACTCCTTATGAGTAATGGGAAAATCTAAAACCTAAAGTTAACTACATCAAAGTCTTTGGTTGCAAAGTCTATATTCTTAATACTAAATACAATCTTGACAAATTTTCATCCAAGAGTGATGAAGGTATAGTTTTAGGATATTGCATGTCTAGTAAACCCTATAGAGTGTTCAATAAAACAACTAAATGTGTGGAATAACCTGTTCATTTAAAATTTGATGAAACAGGTCCACATGAGCCTAAAACCATTCTAGAGAACCTTGAGGATGTCGTATCAAATCTGAAAATTAATCCAAAATCTTCAAACCATTCTGTGAATGACTCTATGAAAACTTCCAGTTTTGGAAATTCCTTATAATCAAGTCACAATGAACCTGAATCTGTTGATGAACCTGAAATCACAAGTCCTTCCTTTTCTAGAGCTGTTAGAACTCTTAAGAACCATCCCTTAGATACTGTTGTAGGAGACTTAGACAAATGAACTCAAAATAGAGCTTCTCTTAGAAATCAGGTAAAACATCAAGTCTTCTTGTCACATATTGAACCTAAAAACATTAATGATGCTATCAATGATGAATTTTGGGTGATGGATATGAAAGAAGAACTTAATCAGTTTGAAAGGAACAAAGTTTGGAAAACATGTTGAAAGACCCAAGGACACATTCATGATAGGCACTAAATGGGTGTTCAGAAATAAGGTAGATGAAGCCGGTAACATAGTTAGAAACAAGGCCAGATTAGTTGCACAAGGCTATATTCAAGAAAAAGGAATTGACTATAAGGAGAATTTTTCACCAGTAGCTAGACTTGAAGCTATCAGAATCTTGCTTGCCTATACCGCACATATGAATTTCAAACTGTACCATATGGATGTAAAAAGTGCATTCTTAAATGGATATATAGATGAGGATGTTTTTGATGAAAACCCCCTAGTTTTACAAACCGCAATTTTCCAAATCATATTTTTGAACTATCAAAAGATTTATATGGTTTAAATCAAGCTCCAAGAGCTTGGTATGATAGGTTGAGTACTTTTCTTATTTCCAATGGTTTTACAAAAGGAATTGATGATCCTACCCTTTTTCTAAAACGAATTTCAAATGATGTTTTAGTTGTTAAAATCTATGTAGATGACATTATTTTTGGATCTTCAAGAAATTATTTATGTGTTGATTTTTCTAAAATGATGAAAAATGAAAGTGAAATGAGTTTAATGGTTGAACTGAAACTATTTCTTGGATTTCAAATCTTTCAAAATAATGGTGGAATTATTTTTAATCATTATAAATATACTAGAGATATTCAAAAACGTCTTGGATTGGATATCACTAAAATTAGTGACACTCCCATGAGTACCACTTGTATGTTGGATCTTGATGAAGATGGAAAATCTGTTGATCAAACCACTTATAGAGGAATGATTGGATGTTTACTCTACCTAACTTCTAGTCGACCTGACATTATGTTTAGTGTGTGTATGTGTGTTCCTTTTTAAGAAAATCCTAAGGAATATCATTTAAATGCTGTAAAGATAATTTTCAAATATCTCAAGAATACACCCAATCTAGGACTGTTATATCCTAGAGGACAATCATTTGAATTAGTTAGTTATTCTGATGCTGACTTCGGTGGATGTAATTTAGATAGAAAAAGAACCTCTAGAACATGTCACTTTTTAGGCAAGTCACTAGTATCATGGTGTAGTAAGAAACAAAACTCTATTGCATTATCTACTGCAGAAGCTGAATACATAACTGTTGGCAGTTGTTGTGCACAAATTTTGTGGACAAAACACACATTACTAGATTATTTATATCAATTCAGGCATGTAACTATAAATTATGACAACACAAGTTCTATTAACATCTCTAAAAATCATGTTTCACATTCTAGGACAAAGAATATTGATTTAAGACATCACTTTTTTAGATATCACTATCAAAAAGGTGATATCACTTTGGAAATCATTAGTACTGAATATCAGCTTGCTGATATATTCACCAAACCGTTAACTTCTGAAAGAATAGGCTACATCATACATGAACTAGGCATGATAAACCATAAATAGATATCTTACTATTTAATATCTTTCTATTTCATGCCTTACTGTTTGATATCATACTATTTCATATCTTACTGTTTCTTGTCTTACTGTTTTATACCTCACTGTTTCATGTTTACAGTCTCACAGTTAGTGTTTCGTGATTACTGTCTGACAATCACTGTCTCACCTTAAAGTTCATAATCACCGTCTCAGTGTAACACTCTATCACTATCTCACTGTAACACTCAAACACGGCCTCACCATAAAAATTCTTTATGATTTTTATTTACAAAGTAAAAACACATATCACAGTAATTATTATTTTCCCCTCTTTACTTTCCTGCACTTTTACCTTTGCGACGTTTGGTATTCCTAAATGATAAAATAAAAGAAGTATCACTTGAACTTTACTCAAGCTTTCTTCTATTCACTCAATCTGTAACCATTCTTGAACCCTTCAACCCTTCTCTCTCTAGAACCTTCAGTGAATGCCCCTGATGAAACTCCCTTCATCGTCAACTCCTGAGAAACGTAGCTCAAAGAAGAAGAAAATTGCACCCATGCTTTCTCCCGAAGGTCCTCTAAACCCAAATTTGGTAAACCGAGTTGTTGTACCTGAAAAATAGGTTTTCCACAATTTTATTCTTTCCAATATGTCTTTGGTTCTGACATTTTTAAAATAATAAGGATATCTAGAGTGGTTTTCGAAGGAATATGGACCTATCTATCCTAAGTTAGTGTCTCAGTTCTATCAATACGTTCAATTCTTCTTTTATTATGAAGATGGGTATGTTGTGAGAAGTTTGATAAATGGACAAAGATGCTCATTCTCTTCAAGGTTATGGGATACATTCCTTAGGATACCTCATGAAGGCATCTGTGAGGTCTATTAGAGAGGGACTCCACCCTCTAGTGAGTTCTTTGATTTGGAAGATGCTTTGAAAAGTTTAAATGTTAATGGCACCAAGAGTGGAGCCATTGTTTCCAAACTAGGTGGAGAATCCAGGCTATTGTTCGAATTTATACAGAACCTGGTTATCCCTAGAAAAGGTGATTTTGCTGTTATAAAATAACAGGATGTATTTCTGATTCATCTTATAAAACATTGGCATAAGATAAATCTATGAAAGTATATCATACACCATATGTGTGAGCTGATCAAATCCACATCCAATTAAAACTCCATATTTTAATCTCAGCTTATCTCAACCATGAATCATGCAAAAGGTATGGTTGGACCTAATAAGGAAGTAATTAAGGATTGGGAATTCTGCCTTTCAAAAGCCACTATCTAGAGAATGAAGATTAATTGGAATCCTTGGAAAAAGGAATGGGTGGAAGACAATGATATATTTTATGAGAAAATAAATCCAGTGGAACATCCATCAAGACCAAGAGATATTTCTAATCCTGGTTTGGAACCAGATGAGATTGTTGGGTACTCTTCTGAAGAAGAAGAAGAGGCTACTGTGCCTCCCAGAGAAACTGTTTCTATTGAGGAAGACAATACTACTATTCCTCATGAAGTTCTTGAAGAAGAAGGCCCTTCTCCTAAAGAAGTTGTTAATTTGAAAGATCAACCAGAGGTTGAAACCGAATCTATTTCCAAAGAAATTGAAAAGAATTCCATGGAAGAACCTATGGTGGAAGAGCTACCTATTATACAGGAAGATAATCTGGAGGAACTCCCTATGGAACAATCTGTTCCTGAAATAATGCCTTCGGCTAAAGAAAGGATGGAGCTAGCTTTTCAGTTGTCTAGATAGGAAATGAGTGAGGAAATAAGAGTGGATTTTGTGGAATTATATCAAGACCCTAATTCTCTTAGTTCTGGTAAGGATGCAACCTTTGAGGGGGAGCAACCCCCATGTTTGGAATCTACTAAAGTACCAAATCTAGGTGATTCAAGTCCTATAGCCATTCAGTATAGGTTCCCCAGTTTCTATGATGTGGATGACTCTCAGTAAGTCTCAGTAAAAGGTCTTGACCATTCTACTATGTTAAAATTGATAATTGTCTCTAATATCCAACCAAAACATTTATCCTTGCTGAGTCAGGATGATCTGAAGGATTTTGGAGCCACTCTCTTATCTGGAGTTGAGAAACTCCTAAATACCCAACCAATTACTGTGAAAAATCTAAGTGAGAGAGATGCCTCACTATTGTTGGAAAAATTAATTTGGCAGATTCAACCTAAAATGATTCATGATATTCAAGAATTCAGAGTTGAAAACTGGCTGCTTAGTGATGAAGTGAAGACTCTGAAAAGTATGATGGAAGAAATGCAGAAAGGGATGTATTCAAGACTAATGCTTGTTTCTCCGACTATAGCACCTGCTGTTCCTCAAACCCCACAGGTTTTTGTGCCTCATATTCAACCCTATTTTTCTTCCTTAGATGAAAAGGTAGATGAAAGGAACAAACAGATTGTGATGGAGATGAGGGTGCTTGTTGTAAATCTTAACAAGCTCACTGATGAATATACTTGGTGTCTTCAAATATTTCTAAACCAACTGAAATCACCGACTTCAGCTGTCAATGATTCTAAGGCATCTGGGAACTCATCTAAATCTTTCATAGACAGTGACCTACATAGAACAGTGGTCAAAGAAGAGTTTCAGACTGTACTTAGTGGTTTCAATGCAGCTTCTCTATACAATCTTATCAAGAATAGTGATTGAGTAATTTAGCTAGTCCAAATCCACTCAAAAATTTCTAATGATTCTTAGAAAGATATTTCCAAGAAAGTGGATTTATACTTCAACCGAATTTTCTCAAAGACTGATATGAAAAATCATTTCAAGTATCTTGTGGAAAATCTGAGGATTCCTCCTGTTACTCAATATTTCAAGGCCCAAGTCCAAAAACTCACAGAGTTTACTCATTTTATGGAAAACTTTATGGAGATCATGGATGATTTTGAAAAATCCATGCATTATGGTGGGGAGATCATTGAGGATTATCAAACTTCTGAGACCCTATCTTCATGTCTAGAGTAAAACCATTGTTGCTCTTGTAGCTGCACCTCTGAGACCTGGTCTGCCTACTTTCACCTCTGCCTTAGCCTCCACTTCTATGTCTTTCAGTCAAGCACTGAGTCAAATCAGGCTTTTGATCCTTGATCAACAACTTCCTCGGTCTTCCACTACACCCACTCTGGCTCCCTATGTGTTTGAAGGACTTCCTTTACCTTCTCAATCAACCATCTCACTCCCTTATTCTACCTCGACCTATGATCCTATGGATTCCTCTTCTGCTACTACTGCTAAAGGAAAAGAGAAGGCCAACCCATGAAGAAGAACAATGACTACTCCTTTTTTAAAGGAATGATGTTGTTTTTGTTTTTCTCCTTTCATTTTGTACTGGATCCTATTATCTTTAATGAAATGTGAAATTTTCATTACTTCTCTTATTCCATCTTTTTGATAATCCTAAAAGGGGGAGAAATATCTATATGTTAGAAATTTATCTTTATATATATAGTTGAATCAAATATAAACTATAAATCTACCTGATTTGTGATCATAGAAAATGGGGAGATTGTTGGACCCCTCATGTACTAATCTTGTTTTAATGATCACAAATCCTATTCAACCTGGTTAAATCATGTAAATCATATCAAATCATGTGTATTATTGTTTAAGTATTCTAATTCATTAAGAAGAGCCATTCAAGATCTTAATTTCTCTACATTTAGTTTAATAACTTTATACTATCCTTGACTTACCTTTATAATGATTTCTCTAAAAGATGGTTAAGTTTAATTCTTTTCATGAATATTACTACCTAAGTCTGAATATAGATATTTTCCTAAGTCTGAGACACCGTGAACAAGACACTATGAATAAAACACCATGAACAAGACACTGTGATATAGACACCGTGAACAAGACACCATAACCTTGAGACACCGTGAACCTCTAGACACCGTGAACCTCGAGACACCATGAACCTCCAAACACCGTGAACCTCCAGACACCATGAAGAAGAAGACACCATGAATATCAAGACACTGTGAACATCAAGACACCATGAACCAGACAACACAACCACGAGACACCGTGTGAAGGAGACATTGTTTCCATGACATACCGTGACACTGTTTCCTAATATGATTTTTTCATTTTTCAATTTAATCCCTAACTGTCATATTTGAAGATTATAATGCACTGACATAATTAATGTTTCTTGGTAAACATATCATCTGACAGTACAAGGTAAGAGGTGCAGAATACATGAAACCTATCAGCCTCAACACATGCACTCCAAGATAAATGAATAGTGTGGCCCAGAAAAGAGAGTGTGGCACGAGACTTAAAATAAGAACATTCTAGTGACCTTGAACAAACATAACAAAGAACACACATAGAGATTTTTTTTTGGAGAATGGCCTATTTAATGAAACTCGACACTACTAAAGAACACACAAAGTATATTTGAAACCCAGGATCAAGGACCTCTTCGCACTATTCAACATCACGAAGAACACACACATTTTTGCTGTCTTAAGACACTCTGTTTTCCAAACAAGGACTTGAACTCTGCATCTGCCTCATCTCAAGAAGTCTAGAGCTGCAAAGACTAACACTTAGAGAAATTCTAAACCTATCTCAATACTTTTTCTCTGTTGTGTATCAATTTTATTTACTTTTGAGTAGTGTTTTTTTCTGTGTGATAACACACTCTGTCTCCTGCATAAAACTGAAGGATATAAGATATACTCACTCAGACATTTATTTATACATGTGTATACCCACAGATAAGTGTGGAAGATGTCCATGTGTGGCCTAGTTATTTTCACCCATGAAAAACTATGGAAGAGGTCCCTGTGTGGCCTGGACAGTCCTATGTACTGTTGTTTAACCCTGATCCAGGGTGTGGATCAAGTTTATTTATATAAAATATTTTGTGGTAGGTGATCACCAAGTGGAGTGGATTAGGTCTTTGCTTGATTCTAAACCACTTTTTTCATATCCACTATGCTGTTTAATTTAGTTTTCTCTATTTTACTTTTTTTCTTTATAACTCAGAAGTCACTAAATTCACATTGATAATTAGTCTTGGAAATAAGTTATAACTATATTGTATTAGTAGGATAGCTTAAAAATTAATATTAACAACTGATATTAAGATTACTGAGAACTAATCAATATTCTAAAAAGTTAGTTAAATAGTCAAACTCTTATAATAGTATAACCATGATTAACTTGGCTTTATTTAATTTTGGGGAAATATTTATGAGAAATATTTTTTACTGAAATTTTTAAAGTTACTCAATTCACCCCTCCCCTGTTGAGTAATCTACTCCAACCAACACTAACATTTGGTTAATGAAAGTTAGAGAAAAGTGGTACTTTCATGTGGATTTATTTTTTCAAAAATAGTCAACACAAACTCACCATCTATTTTTTCACACGTGTTGGAAATAATTTATTTCAATAATTTAAGAAAATAATTATTCTAGATTTTGAGGCATAATTTTCATTAGTATAACCCATTTACTATCTGAAATATGATAAATGATCCCAACAACAAATCATTTACTGACTTCTAAATTTACCACTTTAAGGATAGCGCGATTTAACCAGTGATGATCATGCCTTATGTGTTTAGCCTCATCATCTACTAGTATATGGTTCATAAAAATAGATAGTCATATATATAGAATATAATCCAGTGTCCATTCTATCACCTTTTTTCACTCTTTCAAAATGTCTAGATGTTTTTATTTCTACTTCAGAGAGAGTTTTTTTTGTCAATAATGATTTTAATTTGTTCAATAACATGAAGATAGACATATTTTAATTTATAATGAAGTGGTTTTAATTCCACAACCAGTGGTTTATGTATTGAGGGAGGGGATTTATTGGGATTGATCTCTATGGAACAATTTATCTGCATATGATTATTTTCTAAGGAAGGAGAATCTATAGATATGAGATTTTCAAAATCATCAACAGTCATTGGTACCTCAGAATGAAGACACTCATCAATTAAAGAACATAGTTTACAAATTTATTACCCCACATAAGAAATATAACAAGAATCAAAACTAAAATCATCCAAGTGTGAAAAAGATGAAAATGAATGAGTGTATGAGATAAAAAGAGAATTTTGTGTGTCTGTTTCATTAGAGAGAACATCTATTTAATAGATAGGAATAGTAGATTTCTCTTTAATGGGGTGTCTCATAGAATCATGGATGTTAAAACATACCATTTCTCCACTGAAATCCATGGAAAGGATACCATTATGAACTTTATTGATTATTTTTTTTGTGTTTAATGGAATGGTCTTGCCTGTATGAGAGGGGAATGTCCTTGGGTTTGGGTATCTTCTATATTAAGAATATAGAAGTCTACGGGGAAGGTGAGATTCTTCTCTTTTATGAAGTTGTCCTCAAATACTATAGATGGGTCTGTTGTGCTCAGGTTGGAATGATTAATGAAAATTCCCATCGATTGATGCTCTCAAACCAGTAGAGAATTATAATTGGAGTGAGTAATCACATTAATAGAAGCACCTAAATCATGAATTACATTTGAAAAAATGACTCCCCTATATGAAAGTTATCTTGAAAGTGCAAAGATACTTGCATTTGGTTGGCATTTCTTGTTGTATCAAGTCCATGACCTTCCATGCAAGGTTGAATATCTCATTCCACTTTATCCTTCTTCAATGTTTGTAAAGATCTTTAAATTATTTGGTGTAGTGAGATATTTTATTAACTACATCTAATAATGGAAAGTTAACATTCACAGTTTAAAATGTATCCATTATTTAATTATCAATAACATTATCAAAAAAGTTCTTTGATTTATATTTTCATTGGAGGAAAAGAACAGGAATGGAATATTTAGGGGAATCATAAATGATAATTTTTTTACCCTTTTATTATTTTTTTCATTACATTAATCCTTTGATGGTAGTGAAATATATTTTTCAAGAAGAGGACGTACCATTTGGGTATAATAATTGGATGGAAAAAATATTTACCACAATGAATTGTGATTACATAAACATTAACTTTGTCTTTTGGATTAGCAATAGGTTGGGATGGAAGTTTTCTAGAACATTGTGTATTTACCTCCCCAATTGTGTTTTCCAATTTTCCCACTTGATTTCGTAGGTCTTGAATAGCTGATTTTGTGGTCAGTTGGAAGTGGAGGTTATGCGTTTCCATTTTCTTCACCATATCCTCAAGGTTTGGTTCATATTTTTGAGGAGGAGGGTTTTTTCGAGATGTTGAAGGATAAGAATAATTTTTACCTTAGCGTTGTTGATACTTGTTCTATTTAGGGTAGCTTGAGTTGCCTCCTTGTTGGTATGGTGGTTGTTCCTTCCATGAAAGGATTGGATTTGGAATAATGGTTATTTTTTAAAGGGTTGTGCTTATAAGAATTGACACCTATGGAATATGGATACATAAGATTCAGATGAATCATGAAGTTGTGGGAACTTTAAAAAAATGTAATTAGAACAAATACCAAAATGTAATGAAGAAGAGGGGAGTGTGGAATACCTTGTGTTAGAGATAATGGACATAGATTGGTATGAATCTCATTGAGTTTATTATGTATCTTCATTTCTAGGGATGATTGACTGACCTCATTAACTCATTGAATTGGTTCAATTTCTCATGTACCAAATTGTTGGGTATTTTGATCTATATTGGCGAATAAGTCATGAGGGGCGGCAAGAGTTTTACCATTAAGGGAACCAGAAAATGCAGAGTCTATCATTCCAAAATACACGGGAATAAGACCCTCATAGAAGTATTTAATTAGAAGGTGTTCACTAATCTGGTGCTTGAGAAAACCCAAAAAAACCCGTTTAAATCTCTCCCAATATTAATGAAGGGAATCTTTTTATGTTTTCCTATTTCCATATATTTCATTTTAATTAATGCATTTGGGGAGTCAGATAATATATTCTATACAAATAGTCATTTCAAGAAATTCTATCCACCAATTGTGGTAGGCATATAGTATTTCTAGTCTTTGGCTACACCATCAAGGCATAAAGGGAAGACCCTAAATTTAATGAGATACTCAGACAAATTTTGGGGCCTCATAGTGGAGCACACTATATGATACCCCTTAAAACGTTTGGGAGGGTCCTCGAAAGGAATACCATTAAATTTTAGATGGAGGTAGATGAGGTATGATCTTATATCAATGATGGATACATTCATAGTGCGTTGTATGTATGCAATTTGGTACCCCTTATTTGGGGTGGTCAATACTGTTACTATTTTATTATTTAAATGCATAATTTTTGTGGTTTTATTTGGTTCAATTTTGGATTGGTTTGGGACAAATTGGGGTTCCACAAGGTTTTCCTCAGTGTTACTTTATCTTCCTACAATCTATGACATAATGTGTGAGGGAAGTTTCTTATCAATTTCTAAGTCAAATTCAATTAGTTTTTCTTTTTTCTGTCCGGGTCATGCAAATAAGTTATAATGATTTTGAATTTGATTTATATTTTTATTATTTTTATTATGGAGGATGGATAAAATATAAATAATTAGTAATATTGAAAGGATAACATAAAATATTACGATATATTATAAAATCAGATATATAATTCATTAGATGAAGATAGAGAAGGAGAAAAGAGTAAACACACAAAAACAAACAAAAGATAAAATAAAAACAAAAATAGATGGTGGGATATTCAATGAAGTAATAATTAATAAGTAAAATAAACAAATAAAAGGAATCAAAGATAAAAATAATGATCTTTTTTCACCAATAAGTGCTCCAAAATTTTATCTCATTGTAGAGATCACTAAATTAGTTGTTTAGTTTTCACTCGAATTTCTAAAATATAGCAAGAACCAAAGGCCATCACCTAATGAATCCACAAATCATTAATTAAAAAAGAAGGCATTGATTATGAAAATAAAAGGTGAATGGGATTTTGGAAAACATGGGGGTTAATGATTTATGAATCCAATAGAAAAATGAAGGACATAATACTTAGTGAAAATTAATATAATTAATTAAACGTTATCAACCTAGATGATTCTCATGATTCTCATCCATCATCGCATCAATAGAAAGGGTATAAATATTTTAATCCATATTTTTTAACACATAGAACCAAAAAAATTATTGATTTTATACTATGGAACATTATAGGGTTCATCCAGAAGCACAAAATGACTCACCAGTTACTGCTGATAATAGACATGAAATAACATTACGTAACTCATATAAATAATAATAGTGGATTAATAAAAACCATAAAACCTAGAACTAAATATATCATTCAAAATAATAAAAATATGTATCTTGATATTTTCATCATGCTCCTCACTAGGTGATCAAAAAGAGTATATAACCCCTTTGGAGGAGAGGAAGACAAAGATTATGATGTAGTATGTACCATAGCCTCATGCACATATAGGAATTATGATAGGACTCATTTGGGTCTCTAAAATGGAAGAAAATATACTACTGGTCAAACTCCCATGTGAGGTGACCATGGTTCCATTTTACATCCCAAATGGGAAGTGGTTTTCAGTACTCATATTTCATGATATCAATTATGTCAAAGTTTTGGGTTGGTAAATGGAATTTTTGAGACTTTTAGAAAAAATAATAGTCATTTATCTGCATATTTTATATCACCACACAACATTAGGTTCCCATAATATATTTGTAATGCTAGTTATTTTTATAATACTGAACCAAATATTTGAGATTGTCTAGATTCAGTTCCTTGGAAAGACCAGTTCGTTTTGGCCACCATATGGATGAATTGGTCTTAAATTTGTTGGGATAAGTTTTATACCATAGATTTTTGGATCATCTCATAAAAGTTCCACCCATTTGGTTTGTTTTATTTCATGGAAAATGAAAAATTGTGGACCAGTTTCATGGGATTCCATGAAATTTTTCTCATTTTCCTTCAGCATCATATATGATCCTCTAAATCACCTCCAAATACAATGAAATTATCAAAACAAGTAAAATTTTCTTTTTAACAGCGATAAATTAGTATAATTGAGTCAAAATGATTTCAAATTTTATTTTTAAATTTTCAATACAAAACTATGTTAACATAGTTGTTTAATTATGAAATAAAAAAAGAGAATCACAGTGCAATAAATAACCTGGTGAAAAAAGATATAGATACAACATTTATTTCCACATGGTAAGGTTAATGTGAAATCCCCTTGAATGAAATGTTATAAAATAAAACCCATTTTTCCTTGGAATATGAAGGATTAATGATATTAAATGTAAAAGGGTTTGTATGTATACCATATATAAGAAAGTAGGTGCAAAATAATAAAATGTGCCTCAGTCCAGGGAAATTGAGATGAAGTACCTTACCTCACACTTCCCAATAGTTGATATATTTTCAACATCTTTTATAGTGTTTTAAAACATTTAAATAAATTTTTAATGATACATATTTATATTTATAATATCATGTATAGTCATTTTAGAACATATTTTAGCCCATTTATTATCAATATTTTAATATTACTATTATTTCAGGTTTTAATATCCTTGTTTTCTCATGATAGTTTTGTTATGAATGTTTTGGATCATGAATATAAGATATTTTTCCCTAATCTATAGTATTATAGTAAGATTATAAATATATTTTTATTTCAATATATAAAATTTTAAAATGAATCATTAAATATGGAATTAGATTATTAATCATATCAGTTTGTGAAGATGGTTTGGTGTATATACTCATGAACAAAGATATCATTTCTTAATGGATGATGGGATAAGGAAGTGGGTGATACATAGATTTTCAAAAATAAATATAATTTAATATAGATAAAATATATTCATTGAATTTATCCCATTTTAAAATCCATATAAATTGATGGTGGAAAATTAATCACATCACCTCATGAGGTGGTAGTCCACTATCCATAGAAGCAATGTTATCATATCCTCATTAAAAAAATGAAAAATGATATATGTGATACTATATTTAAAGAATTATATTAATGTTAAAATAAATTAAAAATACGTTAAATAAATTATTTTATACTTACCCGAATGGTTCAGGTGGAGAACCATCAACATGAGTTGTCACTATTGTATTCCAATGTACACCCATTCAACGAGTTAATTTTTAATTTAATAGATGTAATGAATGATATAGGTTATCAAATTAACATAATAATGTTTTAGTTTGTTTTTAAAAACTTTTTTATTATATTTAATGATTCATTAAATAATATATGGTTGTGAATTATGGAATAATCATAATGTTCATCGATAGGATGATTGCTTTATCATAGAGAAATCATCTTTGGATCTCCCCTTAAGGATAACGGCGAGGGACCTTTTTTACTTCTAGAACAATTAGAATGTACAAAAAGATGTGGGGAATTTTTTTAGGTTTTTTTAAAACTAATGCTCTTAAGAGGTATGAATAATTTAGCAGATGGATTTACCTTTTATATATGGGAAAATGATCTCACATGGAAATTACATAAAAATATAAAAATACAATTCATAATGATAAATCCTTTACCAAGTAATTTTTTCTAATTTTGCTAATATTCGATATTTTTATATGATGAAGTTGAAATATGTCCTCAACATAGTATTTGGACATGTATTAATGGAAATATTTCCCATATCATTTTACTTTACCACCAGGTAAATTAGTTTTAATCGTATCATATGTAATTAATTTTTTTATTTTTAAGTATTCATTGTGGTCAAAAATTATGTTTACCTTATTTATTGATTATAATTAAGATGGTCAAAAATATTTAATAAATTTTCAAAATTCATGTCATTGAAGTGGAAAAAGATACTTTAATATAAACATGTAATTCTTGTTGATAAGATGTTTTTTATAGAAATTCATTTTTCATTTATAATATGATCTTATATTAACTATATTACTAGTAATCATAATTAAATGAATTTTATTAATATTTATAGTTATTTAATCTATATATTTAATGGGAATAAGTAAAAATTATATTTTATATTAATTATATAAAATTTAGATACATTATTAACATTATAATATTTTACATTAATATGTTTTATGAAAAATAAAATAAAATTAAAATGATGATTTAATTGTAATTAATTTAATGAAGTAGAAAAAAAAGAATAATTATAATATTTTTTAATTCTAATGAAAATAATAATTGTACTTTGAAATCACTTTATTTATAAAAAATGATAGTTATAACAAAAATAGAAATTTTAAACTATTCGCTGAAAAATGATCCTTTTTAGGAAAATACAAAGAAATCATCCAAATACAATAATTTTATGATGATTTCAGAAATTATGTTAAATATAAACAATAAAATTTTAAAAATTTATAAAAACTAATTATACTATTTTCACATAAAATGTTATTAAAAATAAATATTTATAAAAATAATAATTTTATTGTTGAATAAAAATATTTATAAAATATTGAGTGGTTATTTATGACTTTATAAATAAATGTATATTGTGTATGACCTATATATATGATTAATAAAATAAAAAATCCTACTCTTCCACACTAATTAAAATGAAACTTTATAATGAAGATATATAAATAATATATTTCTCTGGTTGATAAATCTTGTTGTTATGTGCTCTATATGTTATCAGACATAATATTATCATTTTAAAATATATATGATTCATGTACTGTATGTTATGAAAGAGAATATATTAATATATAATAAATATACTATAAAATTTTGTGGTGTAATATTATACTCTTAATCTATAATTTATGAAAGTTAATGGTTATTTTCCAATGTTTATTCATGTAATGATGGATTTCAACATGCTTTTCTATTAATAATATTGAAAAATTATTAAGATTTTATCCAAAACGAACTATGAAATCACAATTTTTTATACACCTAAATCCATGAATTTTCACAAAATGGAATACATAATACAATTAGATAAGATCATGATGTCTAGTGTATTTTTTAAAATTAGGTATAAATAAAAAACCTAAATCATTGGTAATAAAAACATTTTTAAAAACACCATAATAAACCCTTATATTCCATCCTTCTATTAATATTTTTATGATAACGTGGGGACATATATAATAAAAATTTCAAATATAATTCCTCGTATGCTATAAAAATTATAACATAAAGTAAATAAGTACATGTGAGTTCAAATTTATACCATAGTATCATAAGTTGAGTGAGAATAAAAAAATTGAACATGAAACAATGATATAAGATAGAAACATAAAGACAATATGAGAATGTTCAAAAAACAAAAAACATGGCATTAATAATTTTTTTCAAGGATCTACACTTAGGAATCATAACATAGTGTTTTTTGGATAACGTCCCATGTGACATACATGGAATCTCATGATATAAAAATGATAAAAAATTAATTTTATTGCTATATAATTCCCGGACCACCCGTCACATTTATATAATGAACATTAATATATGTGCCACATAGATCATACAACACACAAATGTTATTCATCACTTCAAATATAACTATTGTGGTGTGTTGGTTATATATATATATATATATGGATTTAACCAATGAATTAGTTATTAGTAAATCATCGTAAATACACTTATTGGAAAAGGGGATCATTGTTATCTAAAAACAATTTTCACAAGGAAAATCTTAGGAAAATTTTAGGGTCATGAAATAGGTACATACAGATTCATAGAAGGGTATAGTGAGAGTTAATGGTGTATACAAGCTCTTTTAAATCATAAGGACAATAAGAGGTATTTGTTAAAATAAATCCCAAAATCAAGAATTGTAAATTAAAAGGCATAATATAAATTATGTTCATGAATAATGAGGGGAAGGAGTGGATCCCTTACCTTGAGAGGTAAATTTAAATTCACGGGAGATGGTTATTAAGAACATTGGAAAAACTGGGGAGTATCTAAAGAGGAAAAAATAATGAAAATCCATATCCAATGGGTTATAAGTGAATGAAAACAGAAGTATGGGTAGGTTCTTATAATAAAAGAGTGCATAATTCATTATTAATTTCTAAATGTCTGTTACAGATTCTATGTGATAAAATGATTAAAAACACAAACTATCCTAGGATTATTCACATGGTTTCCACCAAATAGAAGTTTTTTTAAATGTTTTATATGTATAAAATAAGGCCCCAGACTTAAACCTTACTTAATCTTGATTTATTACAAGATTACACATTGAGGATCTTTTCGGGTTTAGAGTTTTAGAGAATTAGATCATAAAAGTTGCATTACATTCCACATATAAACAAAGTGTTTACAAAAAGATAGTATTCTTCATTCCCATCAATGGAAACATATTTAAAATAAACATGGATTATTTCTTGACACTTCCTTGACACTATCATCATATCATGTACCTTTCCCTTGACCTGTGAAAAACATTTCAAAAAAAACTTTGGATGAGCATAAAAAGCTCAGTAAGGGATATAAAAATATGGAAAGGAAACATGGGTACATATATACATAAGGATGAAATCATACTTTACCCATAAAACATAATCACTTTAACATACCTCATCAAATCATAAATAAATCATAGAAATCACAAGACATAAAGGTAACTTGAGGCATTCATAACATTCTTACGTATGGAGTAACCCTCTTGGTTACGTTTCGAATACCCATCATAGTATCTTCCCTAAATCTGTTTGGAGAAACCTTAACGTTTCACTCCTTCACGTTACCCAATGCATTGGAGAGCTATATCGAGCTCACCCGCCCTTAGTTTATCATGGAACCACCCGTCTTTATAATAATGCCCAAGAACCTTAACATAATCGTATCACATAAAACATGCATAATGACAACATAACATTTCCACCTTTCAATCACAAGATATCAATACGAAACATTGATATAAAGACATTATGAAAACCATTTTCGATACCAAAATAAAATAACAGTAAAAAATGGTATTTATTTTTCTTTTAAAAAGATTGTATGGCTTGTAGAGGAAGCCGAAACTCAAATAATGGTCAAGGCGGCGGAGAATTCATTGTCACCGCACACGTACGACAAAAACATTCCCTTTTGTTGTTTTGTAAAATGATTCGTATAAAAAATATTCCTTTTGGATAAATGTAAAAGTCAAAGGGGTTTATACACCATATAAAAGAAGGTTGTGTATAAAACAAAATATGCCTCAATGAAAGGAGATTGAGACGAAGTCCCATACCTTGGGTCCGACTTGACTCGGTCGTTCTTTAATCTCCTGAATAATAAACTTGAGTTAATTTATACTTGTTTAAGAAACTTTTTCAAGTTCATTATTCCTTTTATATCACTTATCGCCATGTCATGAACACTATGTAATTATTTAAGTTAATAACGGTCGTTTTAACGATCATTGGTACTTGAGTAAAAAATAAACCCTTTATAATTACATGTTCTTCATGTATCCATTATATCCATAATTATAATCATTTTGTATATATCATATATATCCAGTATATACAAGAATTTATAATATTACATAATCATTTAGAGGTAAGAAATGAAATGCACCGTTCATGGAGACGGTAAGCCGTACGTACGCATGAACACTACTTTCATTTCTATTTCGTATTTTATAGAATGGAATCATAATGATATAAAGGTATATTATAATTCCAGTATAATATCATATATAATATCATAGTTCCATCCTTTATACGGCCCACATATGGTATTTAACTAATCAACTCACTTTGAGGGGGCGGTAGTCCGCACTTCCGTAAATGAAGATATCGCGTTTACCCATAATGGAAACCATAAAGGTATGCCCAAAATGAAAAATACAGATTCTTAAGGAAAACATAAACATATTATATATCATATATAAATATAGTGACATATTAATGGCCACCTTTTAATGTGTTAAAAGAATGATGGACAATCATCGTTTCGGGAGGCATAAATTCGCCATCCACGGAAACAGTGTGTTCGTTAACCATTAGATGTAGGTGTGTGTAAGTGTAGCTCGAATCCTTATTATAACAACATCCTAGTATATTGAAGATACTGTAGTTGTTACAAAATAAATGAATAAAAAGGGTTTAGGGGGTTGGAGAAGCAAAATAAAACAAAAGGACTCAAAAGAAGACATTACCTTAAAATCGGGTAACTCCCTTTGGTTTGAGCTCAAAGGTTTCCTTGGGAAGACTTCTGCCCAAAGTGAGGCTTCAAGGAGTAATATAGAGAAGTGGAGAGACAAAATGGGCAGGTTTTGGCCGAGACAAAGGCTTTGGGAGTGTGGGAAAAGAGGTAGAGGTGGGAGCCTTTTATAAGAGGAGAGGAGGGACACTCTTGGAATGTAAAGAAATATTACTTTATTTGAAAATGAGTTTCGGATTTAAATGGTCCCACATTGTTATAATTAGAGGATAAGGTGATAAGGGTTCTAAATACACCCATCCAATAGGTTTTGGACATGTGTAGGTCATATATTTTACATTATCTTTTCATTTAATTTAAATCCTTTATTAATGAGGTAATCGCTACATCATTATGATGTCATAAATACATTTATTTATTTAATGTCAAAAAATTACAAAAAAAACTACTATGATGTAGGAAATCTTTTTAGATTTCCAATGAATATTTATAGTAAAACATTTGACTTGTATAACCCCATTTAAAAATTGTTTTCGTAAAACATATTATGTTTGTGTCATTTTTACTTTTACATTAAATAAAACGTTATTTATGTCATTTCCCAACCAATGTGGCTCCATGGGGTCCCCAAGTTGACCCATGGCTTTTCCAAGTCGGCCATGACACATCAAATAAGGTTAGGACATATGTATAGGTCATTTCATATTATTAAAGCATTATTTTTACCTTAAACTACACTAATTACCACTAATCGCGATTAAAAACTTAATAAGTTACTATTCACCAAAAAATTATTATAATCCCATTGAACCAAATTTTACTTCTTAATGAGAACCATGTATTTCGGATTTTTGAAATTCAAAACACAATGATGGCAAAATTTCATTTAAACGGAAAAATCAGTTTTTATAAGTACCACTTAGTGGTTTCACTATTCATCAAAAATTGATGTTTTTCAGAAAATTACCAAAAATTCACCCTAAGATATATTTGATATTCAGAATTCAAAAATGAAGTCTATTTTACAAAATTCAAAACATATAAGTCACATTAATTAATTTAATAATCAATTCCTGCTGTCATGACAAATAGCGGGTTTTTTTTGAAACAATATGTATCAAAAGATTGACACCAGTTTAAGTCCAATTTCAAAGTGAAATTGATTCCAATGACCACCATTGGATTAAATGGTAAAAATATATTCTAACTTCACTTAAAAACCAATTCAAAACATAATCTAATCATATAAATAAATTACATTAAAAAACAGTTTTGATTTAAAATGCAGTATTTTTCACTATTCATTAAAAAAATGAACATTGTCAGAAAAATACCAAAAATTCACACAAAGTAAATTTTGATGTCCCAATCATAAAGAATAAGTTTATTCTGACAAACATAGTTTATAAAAGTTTCAAAAGATAGATTCAAAAATGGTTTTCCATCAAAAGGCAGTAAAACAATCTTTTAAGAATATTAGTGTATTCCATGCTTAAGATTGGATTTATTTTCATTTTAAGCCTCTAAAACACTATCTAATTCATTAATAGACATAGATAAAAATATCTATTATTCATTACTTACTCAGGATGTTACATCCTTCCCCCCTTTAGAAAATTGCGTCCCTGCAATTTATTCACTTATCAAATAAATGGGGGTACTTATCACTCATTGCATTTTCAGATTCCCATGTTGCCTCTTCCATCATGTGGTTTTTCCACAAAACCTTTACCTGCTTAATCATCTTATTCCATAACACTTGATCCCCGTGGTCAAGAATCTGGACCAGTTGTTCCACATAAGATAGGTTCTCTTCCAGCTGAACTACCTCTGGACTCAAAACATGAGATGGATCTGGCATGTACTTTCTCGACATCGAAACATGAAAAACATTGTGTACCTGAGATAAACTCGGAGGTAAAGACACTCGGTAAGCAACTGATCCAACTCTCTCCAGAATTTCATATGGTCCAATGAACCATGGACTCAGCTTTCCTTTCATACCAAATCGCATCACACTTTTCCATGGTGATACTTTGAGAAAAACATGATCACCTACCTCAAAAGATAGATCCTTCCTCCTGTTGTCTGCATAACTCTTCTGCCTACTCTGAGCTGTTCTCATGTGCTTCTGAATTAGCTGAACTTTTTCTGCCAACTCTTCCACCAATTTTGGTCCCATCAACTTCCTTTCACCCACTTCATCCCAGAAAGTTGGAGTTCAACACCGCTTCCCATATAACGCCTCAAATGGTGCCATCTGTATACTGGAATGAAAACTGTTATTATATGAAAATTAAACGAAAGAAAGATATTGGTCCCAACTTCCCTGATAATCCATAGAGCAAGAACATAGAATATCCTCCAAGGTCTGAATTTTTCGTTCTGACTGCCCATCTGATTGAGGATGAAAAGCTTTACTAAAATTTAATTCAGTACCCAACGACTTCTGAAGGCCTTTCCAAAAGTTATAAGTGAACCTGGGATCACGATCAGATACAATGGAGAGAGTAACTCCATGTAACCTGACTATCTCTTTAAGATACAAACGGGAAAGTTGATCCAAGGAAAAAGTATCTCGTATAGTAAGGAAATGAGCAGACTTTGTCAAGCGATCAACAATAACCCAGATTGCATTATTACCTCGAGATGTCTTTGGTAAACCCACAACAAAGTCCATGGATATATTCTCCCATTTCCAATCTAGCACTGGTAAAGGCTGAAGCATCCCTTTCGGTAACTGCCGCTCTGCTTTAACCTGTTGACATGTCAAACACTTCACAGTAAAATCAGCAATATCTCTTTTCATTCCATCTCACCAATATTACTCCCGCAGATCTCTATACATCTTAGTACTGCCTGGATGAACTGAAAACAGAGAACTATGAGCTTCACATAACAACTCTCTCTTCAACTGTGAATCACAAGGTGCACACAATCTCTTCCCAAATCTCAAAATGCAATCATTATCAATGTTGAATTCAGGAAACTTACCTTTCTGAACCAGCTCTACCTTTTTCTGCAACTCACTGTCTTGCTTCTGTGCTTGCTTGATTCTATCTGATAGAGAAGATTTCATTGATACCTGAAACAAAAAAGAATAACTTCCTGCACCAACAAATTCTATTCCAAAGTTCATCAAATCCTTAACCAAAGGATCACGTTCCAAACACAACATTTCTAATGAAGCATTACTTTTTCGACTCAAAGCATCATCCACTTTATTTGCTTTTCCCGGATGGTAATGAATTGTATAATCATAATCCTTGATTAATTCCAGCCATCTTCTTTGTCTCATGTTCAATTCTTTCTGAGTGAATATATACTTTAAACTTTTGTGATCGGTATATATTTCACACTTTACTCCATAGAAATGATGCCTCCAAATTTTTAAAGCAAAAACAACAGTAGCTAATTCCAAATCATGTGTAGGGTAATTTACCTCATGAGTCTTCAACTGTCGTGAAGCATAAGCAATTACCTGATCATTCTGCATTAGGACGCAACCAAGTCCTTTCAATGAAGCATCACTGTATATAAAAAACTCACCATTCCTGGAAGGTAGTGCCAAAACTGGAGCATTCACCAATCTTCTTTTCAATTCCTGAAAACAATCATCACATTCTTTTGTCCAGATAAACTTAACACCCTTCCGAGTTAGCTTAGTCATTGGACTAGATAACCGTGAAAAATTTCTAACAAACAGTTGGTAATAGCCTACCAAACCAAGGAATCTACGAATCTCGGTTACATTTGTGTGTCTTGGCCATTCTTCCACAACTTTTGTTTTTGCAGGATCAACAGTTATTCCATATTTAGAAACAATATGACCAAGGAAAGAAATTTGTTGCAACCAAAACTCACACTTACTGAATTTTCCATACAGTTTATTTTCTTTTAAGGTTTGCAAGATAAACCTTAAATGTCTTTCATGCTCCTCTTTACTTTTAGAAAACATCAAAATATCATCAATGAAAACCACCACAAACTTATCCAAGAACTCATGGAAAATTCTATTCATTAAGTCCATGAATACAGCAGGTGCATTGGTTAGCCCAAAAGGCATTACTACAAATTCATAATGGACATATCTTGTACGGAACGCGGTTTTCAGAATATTTGCCTCCTTTACCTTCAGTTGATGGTACCCTGATCTCAAGTCAATCTTTGAAAAAAACTGAGCTCCCTGGAGATGATCAAACAAACCATCGATATGAGGCAACAGATATTTGTTCTTAACAGTGATATTATTCAAGTCTCTATAATCAATGAAAAGTCTCATAGAACCATCTTTCTTTTTAACAAATAAAACAGGAGCACCCCAAGGTGATGTTCTAGGTCGAATGAAACCTTTCTCTAATAAATCTTGCAATTGCTCCTTCAACTATAAAAGTTCAATTTGAGCCATTCGATAAGAGGGTTTTGAAATTGGCTTAGCATCAGGAACTAAGTCAACAGTAAACTCAACTTCTCGATCTGGTATTATTCCAGGAAACTCATCAGGAAAAAAATCAGGATACTCATTTACCACTGGCACATCATTAATCTGAACAGTTCCCTTGTTTTCAAGAATATGTGCAAGGTAACATTCATTTCCATCTTTTACAAGTTTCTCGGCCTCTTGACACGTTATCAATAGTAAGGGTTCATTATTGTACACAAACTGAATGTCTTTCTGAAAAGAAACTTCTTTAGCTCTACAGTAAATCTTAGCATGGTAAATAGAGAGCCAATCCATACCCAAGAAAACATCAAACTCTACTAGAGGTAGAACAATAAGGTTTTCAAGTAGGTTCTTTCCACAGATAAGGTTAGGAAGATTCTTATAAATTCTTTTTGCCTCAACATTTCCCCCAGGTGTTTTTACCACAAGTTCAGAAGTCATTTCTTGAGATGGTATTCCCATTTTACTAGAAAAGGTTTCAGATATGAAAGAATGTGTAGACCCCGAATCAAACAAAACACTGGCATAATCTGAAAAAACAAACAAAGTACCTGATACAACTTCATTTGATGGCCCGACATCTGCTGAAGTAGTTGCAAAAGATTTTACCACCCCTTTCTTCTTGTAGTTTAACTACTTCCCATCACTCAAGCTCTTTTTCGGACACTCGTTTGCATAGTGACCCATCTCATTACACTTATAACATTTCACTAACTGTAAATCAAATTTGTTCTTACCTTCACCTTGATCCTTTTCAGTGCAATCACGAGCCTTATGTCCCATCTTACCACATCGGTAGCACTTTCCAGAATACATAAGAAATTCCCCAGCATGCCTTTTTCCACATTTATCACAAACTGGAAACTTAGTTTTCTTACCATCAGACTTTTTTGAAGAATTCTTACCTTTCTCCTACCACCTCGGTCTCTTCTTCTGTTTGTTGTTATAGAACACTTGATCATCGGAAAACTCCATTTCCACCTTCTCAGCACATCAAAAAAGATTTTCATAACTTTTAAACTCACGAGAAGCTAATGCCCTTCGATATTTTGGCTTTAATCCTGAGTAAAAACGATTGATTTTACAATCAAGGTCTCGGATAAAATTTGGAGCATACCTTGCCAATCAAGTGAACCTTTCTTCATAGGTAGCCACTGATTATTCCTCTTGCCTCAAATACAAGAATTTCTTTTCAATACTAAGTCGAACATCCTTAGGAAAATACTTCTCAAGAAACATACCTTTGAATTCATCCCAGTCAAGAGCATCAATCTCATCGGTGTCCCTGATATTTTTAACCATAGACCACCACTGATCTGCCTCACCCTCCAAACGGTAAATAGCAAGACTAACCTTTTGATTGTCTGAACACCACATGACATCAAAAATCTTCTCCAGTGCTTTAATCCACCCTTCAGCTAGCACATGGTCAGATGATCCTCTGAATGATGGGGGATGTTTCCTCATGAAATGTTCCACCACTGACATGTTCCTCTGCGGTTGATCTGGATGATCTCGTGTATGGATACCACCGCCATTTATCGCTTGATTCAACTGCACCATTACTGCAACAAACTGTTCAGTTCCAATTATGACCATCTCAGGATGCTGATTTGGAAGGTTATTTCCTTCTGTATGCCTTCCTAGCACTGCTTCCTTGTTTCCTCTGTGGAAAACCATTCTGAACAAACATGTCTTAGATGAAGCAACATGGTAATCTTCAAATGCTTTATCATTTCAAAAAAAAATATTTTTGGATAATCATTTAATAGAATTCTAACTCCTAAAGTTATCTAAACCAACCTTTGATACCAACTATAAGGCCCTAGCCTTAAACCTTACTTAATATTGAGTTATTACAAGATTACACATTGAGGATCTTTTCGGGTTTAGAGTTTTAGAGAATTAGATCAGAAAACTTGCATTACATTCCACATATAAACAAAGTGTTTACATAAAGATAGTATTCTTCATTCCCATCAATGGAAACATATTTAAAATAAACATGGATTCTTTCTTGACACTTCCTTAACACTATCATCATATCATGTACCTTTCCCTTGACCTGTGAAAAACATTTCAAAAAAAAAACTTGGGATGAGCATAAAAAGCTCAGTAAGGGATATAAAAATATGGAAAGGAAACATGGGTACATATATACATAAGGATGAGATCATACTTTACCCATAAAACATAATAAATTTAACATACCTCATCAAATCATGAATAAATCATATAAATCATAAGGCATAAAGGTAACTTGAGGCATTCACAACATTCTTACGTAGGGAGTAACCCTCTTGGTTACGTTTGGAATACCCATCACAGTATATTCCCTAAATCTCTTCGGAGAAACCTTAACGTTTCACTCCTTCGCGTTACCGGATGCATTGGAGAGCTATATCGGGCTCACCCGCCCTTAGTTTATCACGGAACCACCCGTCTTCATAATAATGCCCAAGAACCTCAACATAATCGTATCACATAAAACATGCATAACGGAAACATAACATTTCCACCTTTCAATCACAAGATATCAATATGACACATTGATATAAAGACATTATGAAAACCATTTTCGATACCAAAATAAATGAAAAGTAAAACATGGTATTTATTTTTCTTTTAAAAAGAAGGTATGGCTTGTAGAGGAAGCCGAAACTCAAATAATGGTTAAGGCGGCGGAGAAGTCGTTGTTGCCGCACACGTACGACAAAAAAATTCCCTTTTTTCGTTTTGTAAAATGATTCGTATAAAAAAGATTCCTTTTGGATAAACGTAAAAGTCAAAGGGGTTTATACACTGTATAAAAGAAGGTTGTGTATAAAACAAAATATGCCTCAATGAAAGGAGATTGAGACGAAGTCCCATACCTCGGGTCCGACATGACTCGGTCGTTCTTTAATCTCCTGAATAATAAACATGAGTTAATTTCTACTTGTTTAAGAACCTTTTTCAAGTTCATTATTCCTTTTATATCACTTATCGCCATGTCATGAACACTATGTAATTATTTAAGTTAATAACGGTCGTTTTAACGATCATTGGTACTTGAGTCAAAAATAAACCCTTTATAATTACATGTTGTTCGTGTATCCATTATATCCAGAATTATAATCATTATGTATATATCATATATATCTAGTATATACATGCATTTATAATATTACATAATCATTTAGAGGTAAGAAATGAAATGCACCGTTCATGGAGACGGTAAGCCGTACGTACGCATGAACGCTACTTTCATTTCTATTTCGTATTTTATAGAATAGAATCATAATGATATAAAGTTATATTATAATTCAAGTATAATATCATATATAATATCATAGTTCCATCCTTTATACGTCCCACATATGGTATTTAACGAATCAACTCACTTTGAGAGGGCGGTAGTCCGCACTTCCTTAAATGAAGATATCGCGTTTACCCATAATGGAAACCATAAAGGTATGCCCAAAATGAAAAATACAGATGCTTAGGGAAAACATAAACATATTATATATCATATATAAATATATTGACATCTTAATGGCCACCTTTGAAGGTGTTAAAATAATTATGAACAATCATCGTTTCGGGAGGCATAAATTCGCCATCCACGGAAACAGTATGTTCGTTAACCATTAGATGTAGGTGTGTGTAAGTGTAGCTAGAATACTTCTTATAAAAAGAACCTAGTATATTGAAGATACTGGAGTTGTTACAAAAGAAATGAATAAAAAGGGTTTAGGGGGTTGGAGAGGCAAAATAAAACAAAAGGACTCAAAAGAAGACATTACCTTAAAATCGGGTAACTCCCTTTGGTTTGACCTCAAAGGCTTCCTTGGGAAGACTTCTTCCCAAAGTGAGGCTTCAAGGAGTAAGAGAGATAAGTGGAGAGAGAAAATGGGCAGGGTTTGGCCGAGAAAAAGGCTTTGGGAGTGTGGGAAAATTGGTAGAGGTGGGGGCCTTTTATAAGAGGAGAGGAGGGGCACTCTTGGAAAGTAAAGAAATATTACTTTATTTGAAAATAGGTTTCGGATTTAAAAGGTCCAAAATTGATATAATTAGAGTATAATGTGATAAGGGTTAGAAATCCACCCATACAATAGGTTTTGGACATGTGTAGATCATAGAGTTTACATTATCTTTTCATTTTATTTAAATCCTTTATTAATGAGGTAATCGCTACATTATTATGATGTCATAAATACATTTATTTATTTAATGTCAAAAAATTACAAATAAAAATACTATGATGTAATAAATATTTTTATATTTCCAATGAATATTTATAGTAAAACATCTGACTTGTATAACCCCATTTAAAAATTGTTTTCGTAAAACATATTATGTTTGTGTCATTTTTACTTTTACATTAAATAAAAAGTTATTTATGTCATTTCCCAACCAAAGTGGCTCTATGGGGTCCCCAAGATGACCCATGGCTTTTCTTGGTCGGCCATGACACATCCAATAAGGTTAGGACATGTGTCTAGGTCATTTCATATTATTAAAGCATTATTTTTACCTTAAACTACACTAATTACCACTAATCGCGATTAAAAACCTAATAAGTTACTATTCACCAAAAAATTATTATAATCCCATTGAACCACATTTTACTTATTAATGACAACCATGTATGTTGGATTTTTGAAATTCAAAACACAATGATGGCAAAATTTCATTTAAATGGAAAAATCAATTTTTATAAGTACCACTTAGTGGTTTCACTATTTATCAAAAATTGATGTTTTTCAGAAAATTACCAAAAATTCACCCTAAGATATATTTGATATTACGAATTCAAAAATGAAGTCTATTTTAAAAAATTCAAAACATATAAGTCACATTAATTAATTTAATAATCAATTCCCGCTGTCATGACAAATAGCGGGTTTTTTTGAAACAATATGTATCAAAAGATTGACACCAGTTTAAGTCCAATTTCAAAGTGAAATTGATTCCAATGAACACCATTGGATTAAATGGTAAAAATATATTCTAATTTCACTTCAAAACCAATTCAAAACATAATCTAATCCTTAAATAAATTAGATTAAAAAGCAGTTTTGATGTAAAATGTAGTATTTTTCACTATTCATTAAAAAATGAACATTGTCAGAAAAATAACAAAAATTCACACAAAGTAAATTTTGATGTCCCAATCATAAAGAATAAGTTTATTGTGACAAACATAGTTTATAAAATTGTCAAAATATAGATTCAAAAATGGTTTTCCATCAAAAGGCAGTAAAACAATCTGTTAAGAATATTAGTGTATTCCATGCTTAAGATTGGATTTATTTTCATTTTAAGCCTCTAAAACACTAACTAATTCATTAATAGACATAGATAAAAATATCTATTATTCATTACTTACTTGGGATGTTACATATAAGAAATAAATTTATTAAAATAATACTCTTGGGGATGTGTAATTGAGTCATGTTCTTAAAGAATTAATTCTAATACCTTTATATACAATATAAGTCATGGGGGATTCATTAATGAATCATAAAATTTATAAATTAAAAAAAAGAAATTATATTAAATGGGAAAAAAATTTATTTTCTTGTATAGTCTTTATAAAATTTATCATAACAGATTTTGGGCTTCAATAATTTCATAATATTTATCATATATTAGTCAGTATTTTATTTATAAATTAAAAATAGACAATTTTAGAAATTTTTGGAAAAAAATGTTAGAAATTTTTTATATTATTATTTCAAATGTAAAATTTTGTGTCAAAATAATTTTCTAAGTTATATAATTTACACTTTTATATAAAAATATTTATTTATTAAAAAATACTTGGTTTCATGACAATAATAGTTTTTTACCATAGTAAAAAATTACATTTGACATCATAAAAATATGACATCGTTTATATTTCAATAAATATTATATAATAAAGTGATTTTAAAAAGATTAAATTTATTTTCATATAGTTTAAATTCATCAAAATAGTTCCTTTATTGAAACTATATATTTCCAAAATATCCAATTAATTTTTCAATTTTTCAAAATATACATTTTATCAAAATATTTTTTAAATTATTTATAGAGTAATAATTAAAATTAAATAATATAAAAAAAATTCATTAAGAAATTATAAAATAGTATACAGTTAGTGTATATATATATATATAATTTTCAAACTATTGTATTCCCTAAGGGTAAGGCAAGAGATGATGGGGCCTTCATAGGGTTGTTTGGAAAACATTGTTTGGGTCGAGATATCAATGATATTAAACTTCCCCAAAAAACTATTTTCTTCATTATTTTGTTATCAAATATTTTATTGGCCATTATCTACAAAAAAATATCATTGAATCCATATCCCTCTGAAGCTCCAAAAATGGGATTCATCTGGTTCTATCCTACTAGTCATTTCCATCATTATTTTCCTATTATATCAATTGTACATTGTAATAATCAATAATATACTAATCTAAACTATCATTGTATAACCACTACTTTTTCTATGGTTGTGATTCTTAAAAATATATTAAATTTGATAGGATATTCCATATAATGGTCGAAAATAACTATTGTAGTTGATGTTTTTAATATAACCAAATTACTTTATTAGCAATTTATTCATTCAAAAATGGAATTTCATTTATAAAAGATCAAATCATTACACATCCTGAGATAGTTAAAATCAAATATATTATGTTTAGATATTGACTAAAAGGATCATGAATACTTATCAAAATGTTCATGATAAAAATAATTAACATTGTATTATAAAAAAATTTTAAATGAAAAAAATCACTACCAATTTTATATTAGTTATTTACTAATAAGTCAATTGAAAAACATTTTCTAGATTAAGGAAATCTATTTTTTCCATAAAGATATTTTTTTTGTCTTATTTAGTTATTTTTTGTTTGATATATAATGAATTAATAACCCAAGTGAATCTATTTATTAATTTTATTTTCATTGAACAATGATATTTTATTATTTCCCACAGGAAATTAACTTGATATATTTTATTTCAAAAGCATCATACAATGGTAGTGAGATTGATCTCTAATATTTTTGAATGTTTTTATATTGGTAATTATTTTTGGTCAAATATTTTAAATAAAGGAGTCTAGAATAAAATAACTATTTATTCTGATGTGTTGTTTTAATTAGATTTCAATTGGATATTTTTAATGTAAATTTTTCAATGAGTCAAATAATATTTATATTTTTTAACCAAAGTAATATTTTATTATAATGAATTTCTGAATGGGTCATACTTATTCAATTAAATATCTTGAATTATACATTGAATTTATATAGTATAGGTTTGTAATCCAATATGATTGGATAATTTTTTTTGAATTACAATAAAAAACACCTTAGTACCTTATGGGTTCATGATATTTTTTTAATATGAGATTTCAAATTGATCAGTGGATGGGGGAATAAAATAAATATGAATGAATTAAATTTTTTGGTTATAGTAGATTATAATTGAATTTTATTAATAGTTGGTATTGATATAATTTAATGGTTCACATATTTGATGAAATTAACAACAATACTAAAATGTTTTGGAATTTAAAAGTATTGACTATGATCTCAATGGAAAAAAACGTTTTTTAGAGAAGAATTCAATTAAAACATTAAATATGATGATTTTTTATATAATAAAAAGAACATAAATATAATGTATTAATTGCATATTTAGTTCATCCTATATTGGTTAATGTTATTTAGAACAACCGTTTCCAATTAAGTTAATATTATAAATTAGTCTAAAACTTAGATTAGGGATTATTTTAATAATATTCCACGTACATGATGTAGTAGAATACAACTCCAAAAACGTTATTGTATTGCATTACTAAAAAATAGTAATATAAAACAAGTGGGTTGGGGCATGCCTAGCTCGTGCGGGTTTGAGCCTGGGTAGGTTTTTTCACAAAATCCCGCATATAATGTGAACAAAAAAAATCAAACCCACCACACCCTACATAAGACCGGGGGTTTCCCTCATGTTTCTCACATATTAAAATATATAATACAATTTATAATAATTTAAATATTTTATTTTTTCTCATTCTTAAGTGTTGTTATTGGTAGAAGTTTGTATTGACAGTACCTTGAGTTTTAAGGGTTGTGATGGAATATTTTTCTATGGGTTAATGGTGGCCTACTTTGATGATGATGTGGTGGAAAACTGTTGTAATGAAAATTAGGGGAGTGATTGGTGAGGGGCTATGAATGATAATTTTGGTCATGTGGTGATGCGAACAACTGGACCTATTAATGAATGATGACATTCCAACCAACAACCAGTTTCAAAAAAGACTATTAGAGTTCTCATGAGGTGAATTCTATTTTCATAATAAAAAATAAAATTAAATAACAAAAAATATTTTTATTATAATAACAGTTTTATAATTGAAACCTTGTACAAGGGAGATGACTTTTATTTGGCAAGAGGAGTGATGATACATCATGTGAATATGGGGATTAATTACAATATAAATATTATAATATCATATTAAAACAATAAATTAAAACCTTTTTAAAAATAAAATGTGAATGAATGTAGAATGTTTATGAAAATTACGGTGAGAAATGATATGTTAAGGATTAATAATAAATTTTTATAAGAAAAAAATATTATTGAAGCAAATATTGTAATTTTTTTAATTTTAGTTCACGTGTCACCCTGTACCCATCCGGGCTTAATGTGTATTTTCCCGTTCTCGAAATGACAAAAAATTTTAGGCCCTCCCTGCCTTACATCCACCCCATACCCACGAATCCCAAGGGTCGCAGGCCCGTTTTTCATCACTATTATAAAAACATTCAAGAATAATTATTCTTTTCATCTAAACTCACAATTGAAATGAAGTGGTAAGAATTGGAATGTAACAATGATGTCCTAATTAGGTATCCAACATATCCAGTGTTATATATATGTTTTTATTTCTTCAATTTTTAATTTTTTGTCAAAGAATTTTAATTAGTGTTTTGGATAAAATTATGATAGTTAAAACCCATTTATAAATTTATGAACTTATTATAGCATGTTTAAAACTATCATTACCCCTTGTTTTATAGAACCTTAATTAGCTATGAAGAAGTACAGATTCATTGTTACTATAATTATTGAATTACCATTGTAAAAAAAAAAATTAACAATGTTTTTTTATTTATTAAAAACTATCCTTTTTGTATAAGAATGTTTATTTATTCAAGAATCAATCCCAGTTCAAGATAATGAGATTTGAAATAATGTCGAATGTTGCTGAAAGTTTGAACCCAAACATAAAGTGGGGGAGATATTTTGTTTTTGAGAAATATATTTTCTAGAATTAGAGAATCAGATAGAGATTTATCAAATGAAGAATGGGAAGGGCTTCATTAGACATAGGTCCATCGGTTGGACATTGAAGATCATCATATCCAAAGTAATTAGAGTAAAAAAAATTCCATTACTGAATTTTTTCATGTTCAATATTTAGAGAAAAAATGAAATAAAGTAGTTATAATGGAAATGTTTCTTAGTATGGTAGTTTCATTTTTTAAAATATTTTTGAAAGAAGGTAGTGATGTCCAGAGTTAGATATTTTCATACATTATAAAATTTATCATATGTTGCTTGGTTGATCAAGAAGATCTCACAAATCATGAATACTACCATAATAAATTCCACTGATGGAATAGTGGAATAATAAAGAATGAATTGTTTAATTAATTTAAGACAAAGTCTCAATAGTATCCATAATTAAGAGACTCATAAGTTACAAGATGTCATATTTTTGAAAGCTCATGAAGTTTGAAGAGTTTCAAAGTTGTTGAGTGATAAAATCAGCCTTTGAGTGGAATCTCCCAGATTTGTCTCTCCCATAAGGGTTCTTCCTCGATAGAGGCTCCGTATTGGGGATTACATTGTACACATTTCTAGAATTGTCTCTCCTTGTCCTTCTCTTCTTTCTTCTTTATCCTAGTTTCATCTTTGGAGTTGGCCTATGCGCTTTCTCGGGTGATGGTTTTCTGATTTGGGCATCATCATGTTCTTTTAAGTCCAGACAAATGTTGTTGTTTCTAAATCCCTTAGACCCTCATCCCCTACTCTGACCTCTCATACCTAGGAATCTCTCCAAGTTAGAGATGAAGTGGTGGAAACCAAGAGGTTTTAGGTTTTATGGTTTGGAGGTAGAATGCCTGTAGGCATTCCATGACTCTTTTGGTTGGCTCTGGTCGTCTGCATAATTGACAGGGCTGATTCTTGGGGCCCCCATACGCTCATTCCTTGATCGGGTCTTAGGTTCTTCAGCTCCCTCCAAGGTGGAACAAGAGCGGTTTTAATGATGAGATATTGTAATGTGAGTCTTGGAAACCATCATGGTGCAACCCTTTGATGATTGAATATTTTTATGATTCAATGGAAACATCTTAGAGAAGTTTCTAGTTTATTTGTTTTGATATTGGTATTGTTTTTTTGGGTTTTTTATTTTCTAGATTTGGTGGTGGCCATTTGTGTTATATATGAGGGTGAGTTTATAATTGTCTCATTTTATTGAGGTTGTTTCTTCTGTGATGGTCATTTGATGGAGAAATTACGTATGTTATGGTGGTGAATTTCAGTTCTTTGATAATCGTTGTTCTTGTTATGGTGTTATTTCTATTTTTGGATTGCTTGAATGTTTAGTGTTTCATACTCATAATGGTGATTCAGTGTTCTATTGTGGTTTTTGAATATCTATGACGATGGTAGTCAAGGATCAATTTTCAAGGTAGTTTTGATTGTCCTGTGTGATGGTGGAGACAATGTTTGGTGTAGGTGGTGGACATCCAGGAAGTGTATGATAGCGATAATGGATGAGGATGATGACTGGGTGATGTGTATATGTGATGATGGTGACATTGATGAGATGTGAGGTCAGCAACATGATGATGGAAGCGAGGTGAGGTTCAAGGTATCTTCATGATATAGATCATGGTTTGCAACTCGTGGTTCAAAATGGATTATTGTTACTTTTTGAATTTTGGATTTAAATTTTGAAATGTTAACTTTTTAATTTTAATCATGCTCTATCCTATAGATAGGGGATATGCGTGAATGGTGAATCTCTATTTATGTTTCCCACTTTAACATATAGTGACATTTTAAGAAATAAAAAAAAGGTTTGTGATAGTGATGGATTCAATCATAATGAGATGAGATAGAAAAAGAGAACAGAATTGGGAATTGGAATGGATAATCCGAATGTCAAAAATCAGAATGGAGAATCAGAATAGAAGAAGTTAAAATAATCTGATAAGGAAACATATTTTTACTAAGATGATTGTGAATAATACTCAAAGGGAATATTCATTATGTTTAATGAAGAAATTCATTTTTTCATAAATCTATAATAAATCGAGGGAGAAATTAAGTCATCAAATTTGGAGTTTAAATGTGATTTTTTGGTGTTTTTAAATATGAGGAATTAGGGAATGTTTTCATGTTTCCTAGTCTTTTTTTCTAAGTTGTCTATAAATTATTTTGTAAACATTTTGTTCATTGTATCTTTTTCATAAGCAGATGAGGTAGAAATCTATATAATTATTCTAAAATTTAATTATAGACTCATGAATATCAGATATAGTTTGTTACTAAATATTTTTTTATAATTATATATTGAACATAGGAGATTTTTAGTGGAAAAAGAATCATATTGAGTTCATAGTATTGAGTTAATCAGACAAAAAAAGTTACAAATGAGTTTATGAGTTTTTTTTGGAAGAATATTTTGAGAAAGGGAGAATCATATTGAGATGATTGGTCTGATTTCATCATAACTAGCCTCATCATATTGAAAATAGTAAGATCTAGTTACATTGGACTAAGGACTCAGAATGAAAATTTGTGGAGTAGATTCAATATATATGTTATTCTTTTGTCTGGAACAATTATTTTTAAGCAAAACCGTTAATTGACAGTGTTTAGTATAATCATTCATATTAGGATATAAATGGTTTATAACTGGATTTGGCCCATGTAATATTCAATTCTTAATAATATTGAATTTCCAATGACCTACAGGAGTGGCTATGGAAAGTATGTTTGTTCTCACACTAAGGCTGAACCTTTTAAAAATCATGTGATTTACATTTTTTCTAACTTTTTCGTGCATGAGTATTTTCAAAACGGTGACATGGAAATAAATCTTAATTGGCTGTCAGGGTAATGTTTTGATAATTTATTGGGACATATTAAAATTAAAAAAACTAATTTGACTCCCCCCTTCTCAGTTTTTATTCACTATTTGAAACATCAATTGGTAATAGATCGAGGTTCCCTTGTTGTATCCCTATCATGGATAATTTCAATTCTTTCAATAGTAGATAAATTCCATGATTTTATGGAAAAAAATTTTACGGAAGGAGAAAATATGATGATTCTTAATATCCTATCTATTAGACTAGAATATTCTGATGTTGTTTCTATTTGGTTTCTATCTATTGATAAATTTTTCCTAATGATCATTATAGATAAGAGAAACATAGTATTTGACTGAAAGGCTATAAATTCTATTCTTATTTCATTATTAGAATTTGTTTATTAGATGGTGATGGGTCTCAAAACATTATATGTGATAAGATGGAAAGTATTTTAAAAGTTAATCCTAATGTGAAGGAATAAAATTTTTAAATCTGGCATAGTATGTGTAAAGACAATAGAATGATAGATAAAAGAACTATTGAGGAATTATTCAACAGGGTAAATGAATTTTTTTGCAACATCAAATTATTCCTAGATGTTCTAGATGATTCTAAAATTTTGACAATTCCTTTTAAGAAAAGTTTCGGACATGTTTGATTTGAATATGTCCACTTTATAATATAAGGATGATTTATATCTTGATAAATAGAATAAATTCTTTATTTCATATGAAATTATGAAATTCCCAATGTTTGAAAATAATATGTATGATGAAAATACTTTTGGAACCATAATATAGATAGAAATCCACGTTTCTGAAGAAACTAATCCTTGGGAGTCTGAAGATAAGTAAGATGATGAGTTAAATTATAACATTTTGTATCTTATCACAGAAAACTATCATAGTGGAAGATTAAAATATGGAGGTAAACTTCTACTGAAATGTTTTGAGTGTTGTACAATCAGGATCATTTCTTCAAATTCCCCAAATAATAATGTTCAAGAATAGCGAGAATATTTTGTTAAGAAACCTATATTAAAGAAGTGAAACAAAAATAAAAAAAGAAAAAATCATCCAAAAAATACAAGAAAAGGCTTACTATTATTAATGTAGTATGTTTAGTAAGAAAGTTGAATTGGATTGAGCTAAAAAAAATTATTTGAAAGATGAAATTTTATAAAAATTTAAAACCTTTATTGTAGAAGTTAAGAAAATAAAAGATTACTAAAAAAGTAAAGATTGTTGTCTAGAATGTTGTTTAGAGTTTCTCATTAGAATAGAACTTGTTACATGTCTTTAGAAAAACAAAAATCTCATAAAATAAATCATAGTAATTAAGAAATATTTCAAATAATTTTCTAATGGAATAATTAATATCATCCAGGTAGATGATGAATACATTGAGGAGAAATTATGTTACAGTCTTATATTTTCTATACATGGAAATATGTTTGAAGATCTTAGTAAGAAGTTAACAGTTAAGGAAGAATTTTATAACATGTTTCAATGAAAACATTTTGAGTTTGAGAGTACCTTGAGTAAGTTGAAAGAATATTTCAACAAATTTTAGGATGTAAATGATGATACTTATATAGTTTATGAGAAGGATCAATATGAGAATATAGTGAAATATGTACTCACTAAAACAATGTTTCATCTCATTATTTTTATATTTCCGGTTCTAGAAAATGTGTTTTGAAGGATTAAGTAGAAAAATGATTTGATAAATATATCATAGAAAAAAATGTAGAAAACCCACTAAAAATAAAAGACGGTCTAAATCTTGAGTATGTTAGAGGTAAAATTAGTTACCAACCTCAAAAAAGTTTTTTTAGAGAAACATATTTCATAAATGGAAAATAATGATTTGATGGATAGTTCTGGTTTTGTGGAATCTATGGGAACATATCTTATAATTGTTTTTATGACGTATCATTATCGAGAAGATGATTTATGAAAAGTGGAATAAATAGTGGAAGAAGAATAAGTAACTTTCCCACTATTAAGAATATTGAAAAGGAAAATTCACAAGAGGTTAGAAACATTCCAATAAGAAATAAATTTGAATGTATTGAATAATTTTTTTTAATATGTGAAAAGGCTGGTCATCATGATAATAACTGTATGGCTCACCTTCTAGAACATGTTTATTTTCAACAATATAGAAAAGGAAGATAGATATAGAAATGTTGTGGAAAGAGATTTTGTTGTTGAGTGAGATTTGAAATAATGTAAAATAAATAAACCATGGATAATTGATAGGGTTGTTCTTCACGTATGATAAGTAATATAAAAATCAAGAAATATGTTGAAATTTGTGATGGATGATAATTTATCTTTTGTAATTATAGTTTCATAAAATCAAAGGATTGAAAATGAATGGGATTGATGAATAAAAGGTGAAATCTATAAAAGAATTTTTTTAAAGGGAAAAAACATTACAAACTTAGAGTATGTCAACATTGTGATGATGGAGATGAAGTATTTTTTAGAAAATATTTTTATACCATCAAAAGTGTGAATGATGGAAACATTATTACAAAATAAGAAAGAATCAGCGGGAAACTCTTCTAAATAGAGAAATTTAACTACTCCTATTATTTAAGAGTCAAAGATGATAAAATATTAAGCACCTAAAACCTGGGACCCATGTACAGAAATCCATGAATAAACTTTCTATAGATGATGTCGTTTGAATATTTCGAAAATTGGAAAGGAGATATGAAGATGTTTGTGTTGTTTTTTAAAAAGGGAATATAACTAAATAAAGTCATCAAGCACATGAGATTTAGTTTAGCAGACCATTTTAAATCATTCATTATGATTTACATGGGTTAATGAGACACTAATAAAAAATAGATTTATACTTTATCACATTTATTGATGATTTAACCTAGATAAAAAGAATTATTTTATGAAAAATAATTAAGAGGCTATGGAAATGTTTTTGTTTTTTAGTAAATATGTTGAGAAAGAAATGGGGGTGTATATAAAGAATTTTAAAATAGATAATGATACCAAATTCACCAAAAATATTTATAAGCTCATTTGAGAAATCACAATATCAAAAATCAGTATAGTGATCCTTATACTCCACAAAAAATAGTGTATTAGAAAGAAAAAATATAAGACTAGTGTAAATGGGAATAAGTTTGTTAGAAAAATATAGACATTAAATGTTTTACTAGAAAATTGATATTAGTACTACTATACATGTTTAGAATATGTGTTTGCTGAGACAAGATTCCAATGTGACTCTAAATGAAATACAGTATATAAAACCTTCATTGAAAACATTATATGTTTTAAAAGTCCTTATTTACATAAAATCTAAAATCCATATTTGGGAAACTTTTATGATAAAGCTAACGATGGAACAATCCTAGGTTATTCCCCAAATCAAATAATTTATGATTGTTGGAATTTTTTTACAAAAGTTACCAGACTCATGTGTTGTGAATGTTACTGAAATATAGAATTTTATTTTTTTTTTAAAAATAATAAGGTTCATAACTAGATATTTTCAATAATAGAGAATGTATGTTAAAACATCCTTATCAAGATTCAGATGAATGATGTGACGATGAAGTTTCAGCAGGCAATGAATTGTTGAAATTTATAACCATACAAAATCGTATTGAATCTGAAAAAATTATGGTAAATCTAAAAAACCCAGTTCAGACCAAAATAATGTTGATATTTGAAAATAAGACTTCACATATCTCAAAAGATGAAGCAGAATTAGTTTCATAAGAAATTAAACACAATGAGTGGGTGTATTATACAAGTGACTAGTTGGATCAAATTGTGAAAATTGAAATAAGGTAAATTTCTACACGACCAGTAAATACATATGTCACCATAATAAAGTAGGGTTATTAAAATAAACTAAATGAGCATATATATGTTTCAAGAAACAATGCATGATGTGTTTATAATGAATTTTAATAGGTGGATGGGGTGGATTCTTATGAAACCTTTTCCCCAATTTCAAGGTTATAAACTATTGAATTGTTTCTTGTAGTGATTTCTGATGAGAATTAATATATTTATTATATGGATGTGTTTTTAGATTTCATAAATGGTTTTATTGTGGAAGAATATGACATTGAACAACCATATGGGATTCTACTTGATGATGATGAAGACAATGTTTAAAAATTGAAGAAATTATTGCATTGGCTGAAACAAGATTCACGTGCATGGTATGTTAAACTCGAAAATTTCTTGAGAATGTTGAACATTTCAAAAGGAAAAGTTGATAGCAACTAATATGTGAAGGATGGAAACTCTAAAACTAAAATTTTAATTGTTTATGTGGTTGATATAATTTTTTCTACGAAGAAGAAAAGTTTTGTTATGTATTTCCTACGGAAATGAAAATGAATTTTTAAATATCAATGTATGAAGAATTATGATTATTCCTTTGGAATAGATGTTTAATAAAAAGAAAAATACCTTTTCTTATCTCAATAAAACTATATAAAGGAATTTTTATAAATGTATGGTGTGTAGGAACATAATGAATTTACTACTCCTATTTCAATGGGGACGAAGATGAGTGAAAATGATTACAAAAAAAGTGTGAATCAGAAAGACTTTATATGGTTGATAGAAAGTCAACTTTACCTCACATCCCCAAGGCCTAATATTTTTTATATTGTCACTTTATGTGCCATGTATAAAAGTAATATGAAATAATAACATATGTTGGAAGAGAAAATTATTCAAAGATATGTCAAAGGAACAACTTCACATGGGTTGATATACAAAAGAATTTGTGAGATGAAGTTTTGTGGTTATACTGATATAGACTGGGATATAGATTGTAATGAATGAAAAAAAACTTCTAAAGAAACATTTTTCTTGGTTGGATATTTTTTGAGTTTCCAAAGTATGTAAAAATGTTCATTAACTTTAAGAACATCTGAATCCTAATATGTTGCAGCTACTTAGGCATGTAATCAAATACTATGGATGAAAGTTCAATAGGAAGATGTGAAAGAAAATGTTTCTAAACCATTGAATATCCTTTTTTATAATCATAGTGAAATTGATTAATCTAAAAATACTGTTCAACATGAAAGATCCAAAGACATTGAAATAATGTTTCATTTATAAAGGAGAATATTTCTCCTATAGATGTTTTTCTTGAATACACTTCAACAATGTATCAGATTGCTTATATCTTTAAAAAAGATATTTTGAAAGAAAGGATTATGGAATTGAGGTTGTAACTTCATGTTCATCCTTCTCCAATAACTTTATAAATCTCATAAAGAAGTTCCCCCACCATGTACTATATTACGTTTACAAAGGGTGAGAGAATGTTTCAACATTATACATTGTTATAATATCTTACTTGTAATTCTTTTTTTAATCTAAAGATATGGTTATCAGACAATGGGGGTGAGAAAAGAAACATTTGGTGTTAGGAAAATGTCTTTTGGGAATGTCTATGTTTTGATAAAATTATAAAATATTAATTTGTTTAGAAAACTTTAGTTGTGTAAAAATTCCAAGAGTTTGGAAATTTGTTAACAACAGTTTTCAAAAAAATACAAAGGGTGTGATTGAATAAACTTTGTGATAAATTGTTTAATAATGTTTTTTGTATTTTTTAACAACTAATATTTTTTTATAATAATTTTTTTCATATTCAGGATTTAGACCTAGTTAATCAAAATGAGATTTGTATGAAGGTAATATGTTTCTAAAATTTTGAACCAATAAATAAAGGAGGATAGATGTTTTGATTTTCTGAATGATTTTTTCCTTACTCACTGAACTTGATTGAGCTTTTCTGAATATATAATGTGTAATGGTACATCAGACATAGGTCCATAGACATGAAATTTAAGATCATCTATCATAAAATAATTTGAGGCACAAATTGATTATTTCTAATTTTTTTCCTTTTCCATAATCATATAAATAATGAAATAACTAATTTAGAATGTTAAAGTTATTTAGTAAATAAAACACCTTGTCTCTGAAGTGTTTAAAAATAATATAGTGAATTCAGGAGTTACAAATTTTTAAACTTTCTAAAACAAATCATACATTTCTTTGCTGATCAAGAAGTTCTCACAAATCATGAAAACTATCGGGATGAAATCCCTTAATAAAATAGAGGAATCGTAAATAATTTATCGATTCCAAAAGACAATAAAATGTCTCCCTCATATCCAAAAATAAAATTCTTAGATGTTAGAAAATATCATAATGTCTAATGTTGATGAATGATGAAGAATTACAATGTTTCTTAGTGAATAATTCGATTGTAATGAGATGGGAATGAAACTAAAATCATAATAGAGAATAAGAATGGAAAATTAGAATGAAAGAAATAAAAATGGAGAATTAGAATGACATAAGATAGAATGATATAAGAAGGAAACTAATTTTTAATGATCATAGAACAAAATAGATTCATAATGAGGTAATAAGGAATATAAGATCATAATGAGACAATAATGAAAAACACTAAAAAAGAAGATTCTAGTTGTTTCATGAAGAAATAAATCTTCTCATAAAACTTATAGATATCTATGGAGAATTGAATTCATCATTAATGGAGTTTAAATGAAAGTATTGTTTTAGAGTTTTGAAATTAGAGGAACCAGGGAATGTTTTCCAGTTTCCCTATCATGTTTATATGGGTCACCTATAAATACTTTCTCAGTTATTCTATTCATACAATCTTTTTTGAATAAATAAAATCCATATCACTGAAGAACTTGAGTGAATTTTCTTTCTATATCAAGACCTATAATGATGATATAAGAGGTGAATGTATTGTTTATCGGACTAGAGAATCATATTGATATGATTGTATTGAGTATCTTAGTAGAGTTTGAGTTTTATATATTGTTAATGGGTTCATCCTATTGAGTTAATTGGACACAAGAACATCATACTGAATTGTTACTAAGAATATTTTGAGAAATGTGGATTGATTAAGGGAGAATTTTATCCGAGATGAGAATTACATTGATTCAATCGTATTGATTTAATCAGAATAAATAATAATGGAATATGTTATTTAGAAATGTTTGTGAATAAGCTTTTTAGAAAGGGGGGAAAATATTAAATTGATCAGACATAGTTCATTAGAACCATCTTCATCAGATTGAGAAAATCAGATCTCGTTAAATAAGACTAAATATTCATACCGAACAATTGTGGTGTAGATTCAACAAAGTTTTAATTATTTTTTTTGATTTTGTAAGAAAACATTATGACATGAAGGGAGTTAGTATAATCATTCCAATCCGGATATAGAAGGTTTATAATGGGAGTTTTTACAAGTAATACACACTTATTGATAATATTTAATTTCCATAGACCCACAGGACTGGATATGGCTAAGATTTGGGTTCTCACACTAAGGCCATACATTGTAAATATAATATGCTTTAAAATTTTCATTACCTTTTCATGCATGAGTATTTACGAAAATGTGATAAGCTAATACATATTAATAGGTTGCAGAGATTATGTTTTGAAATGTATTGAAATCTATGAAAATTAGAACAACAGATTCAAATCCCTTTTCAGTTGTTATTCAATCCTTTGGAATAATAATTATAGAATGAAATAAAAGGCCATAAAATTAAATTAATGTATACTTGTGAAATCTAGTTAATGAATTATTTGAAATATAGAATGAAACCATGTGATATATTATTGATAAATTTTTTAAATTAATATTTCACTAATTTGTAGAATAAGTGACTTTTGTAGATATGAGAAATTAATTGGTTGTAAAACTCATACTAGATTGACATTTCAAGATTTTAATTTTTATTTTGAGTGACTATGATTAAAAAATTTATTTAAATTGTTCTTCATGTGTAATTTCACATTTCTGTATGCATCACATAATTTTATGATTCCAAATGTTAAATAAAATTTAGAAATTTAATTGATAATGCCACTGAAAATGATATATAGATAAAAATTGTATTATAAAATTAAACAACGATTTTGAATTATTAGGTTAATTTAATAATTAAAATTATGGTATAAAATGGTATTTGGTAAAACATTAAAACAAATTGAAAAATTATAATGGAAAAAATATTGTAGTATTATAACATTATTACTGGGATGACATCTTGAAAATTTTTCATCTTAAGAAAAAACATATTTAGATGATAAACTATGATAATCTAATTTTTACAATTCTGAATAAGAATAGTAAATCGAATTATCATCTTAATTATTTTTTTTCAAGGAAGAAATGAAGATATAAATATTTTTTTGGGAAACATGGAAATTTAGGTAGCATATAGAATTTTTTAAAATGGAAAAAAAGGAAAAATATATATTGATTAAAACTATAAAGACTATAAAAGTTCTATATGGATAATAAAGTTAAATTTCAAGGTGAACCAACCTAAAAAATAAATATTTACATAGATAAGGATTCATGAATCACATATTTTATTAGATATGTTACTACGCTAAGCATTGCGGAGTAGGTTACATGAAAATTGAACTGTACTTATAATTTTTATGTTAATTAACTTTAGATATATTTGCATAAAAATTATAAATACAACCAAAATTTTCAAATTTCATGAATCAAATAGAATAAAACTTCAAACAACTATGAGAGTTACAAAAAAATAAGGAAAAAATATTTCATTATTCATTGAAAATGAATATTTACTCATTGTAATAAAAGATGATAATAACATGGAAAATTAATATAATTATAATTGAATAAATAAATCGTCTTTGTCACTCTAATAAAATTTTCTATTTACATATTTATTATTTCTTGTGATTATTTAAAGTTATTTTTTATATTTATAATTAATTTACTTTTATAATATTTTTTATTATTAAGTATATTCTATGTTTTTTGAGAGGAATAAATGTTAATGTACTTTCTCTAATAGAAAAAATTTTAACATAAAAAATGGTGGATACTTTCAGGTTTTTAATACATGTATAAAAGTCATTATAAAAAAAGAAAATATTTATTATTATCTTGTTAATATAATGTGACTTCATTTCTATATTCCTATGGATCTTAAGCATTGTTCTTGAAGAAATTAAAACTATATTAAACTATCCTAATTCGAAATTATAATCCTAAAAATAGAAAATTTTATAATATTCCAATTTCATACCTAAGTGAAAAATGATTTAAAAATTATAGATTTCTTTTGAAAACAATATTTAAAATTATGTGTTAAAATCAATAAATTTATTATCATCAGCTGATGGAGGCATACATAGTAGTATTACTTAAAATTTACATATATGATTCATTATTTTCAAGATATAAAACTAAAATGTTATGTATCATTGATGATCTATTAATTTTTTAGGTAATTTATTATTTTATAGTGGTTTCATTTATATGTAATTGGTTAATTTCATTAAGGGTGATTTTGTGTTTTTTCAATTAAATATTTAATTTTTATGAAATAATTGTTGATTTAAGAATATTTTTGTTCATATTATATTGGATTAAACAATTTGAAGAATTTTTGTATCATTATTTTATATATAATTAAATTAAGGACTAAATTTTATTGAATAATATAGTTGTGTAAATGATTTTTATATATTTAAAAAGTAAATATTTTTTTAGTTTCTAATTGAATAATAATTATATTTATCGTTTTAATATATATGTTTATAATATTTGTTTCATATAGTTTTTGTTTACAATATATTGTATTCATTTCCTTAATTTAGCAGATGTTGTGTCAAAATAGTTCGTAGAAAAATGTTATATTTTTAATAGTGATTTTGGAATGGTTTTTATAAATTAAAAAATATCAACGATCTAAAACATTTTTAATGGAATTATAAAATAGAGATAATAATTTTAAAATTTCACACATATAAACCAAAATCACATTAATCAAACAAAAATCTATATTTTAGTGACATTAAAATATAATGGATTTATTCATGGAAACTAGATGTTATAGTATATGGAACACTCTTAACAAGGATCAACATGGGGAGAATCTAACTTCAATTCTGGTAGTGATGGTCAGTGGCCCATCTATGGCGGTCAAGCTGACCACCTGGTCGAAGAGTTGGATATATATCCATATTTATGGATGATCATGGATGGTAGGAATCAAATTTACATGATTCAATGAGATGTTATTTATGAAAGATTTATTATCTTGATCGTTCATAATTAAATCTTGATGATGAGTGATTATGGTCATGTATCAATGTTAATTTGAAAGGTTGAGGGGATATTCAGTACCTGACTATGTTTTTCATTTTAAATTTTAGTGCTCTATATGGTCAAGGTGATTCTCACATTTATGAATCATTTATCATTATAAATGGTCTTGAACTATGTGTCTTCCATTAGATTTCACTACATGGGGTTATAAAAAATTTATCAAGTTTTTAGAGGTCCATCATAGAGGATATTCAAACCCCATTGAATATCACCTATCTTGTTCTTTGATGAACAATATATTCACTAACCACATGGTGATTACACAAACATAGCATGCAAGAAATATTGGTGTGGATTTATTGGACTCCTAGCCCACTCTTGAAAAAATTTAAATAAATTCAACTATCACAGGATCCCTCCCCCATAAGTGTGTTAATATTATGAGATTTTACGCACTTGGGCTCCATTATTTTACACCCCCAGGACATTTTTGGGATTCTATCCCCTGTAAATGAAATTTATAAATGCTTGATAGATGAATGGAATAAATCCATGGTGGGATGTTATTTTCACATTAGTAATCCATTAGGGTATATGATTTATCTCAATTTATTTAAATTATATTTATTTATTTCTAAATGTTCCCAGTCATATCTATTTTTAAATTTTAATTATAGTGTAAATAATTCATTAATTTTATATTTTTCAAATGTAATTTGACTATAGATTAAATATTTTTCATGGTTTTTTGGTTTGTATCAGTATTTATCATATTACTTAATGTTCTTATAAATTTAACAATTTTTTTAAATTCATACTATTAGTGAAAATATCGATCATTGGATCATTATTGGAAGGAATTTATGGATACACAAGGTTTCATTTCCCTTGGGTATTCCAATAGAATATGTTGAATAAATTTTATTATTTATTAATATATTATTTCAATATTTATTTTATATTGGGTTTTCCTATATATATTTTATTTGTTAAAAATTTTATGGTATTTTAGTTTAAATAGTACCAAAATTCATTGAATTTGAATAAAGAATAATTTTTTTGAGATACCATTATTTTCCTTCATTATGCTAGTAATCATCTCAAAATATTAGTAATAATATTACTCCAAATTCCCCCTTTACTATACTACATTCATAAAATTAATTTTTTTTTTCAAAATTCTCATGAGAATATTAACAAATTATTAAATTGTTGTATGATGAATATTTTTTAACCTTTCAGATTTAGCAATCAAAAAATCAAAAAATTCTATTTTCCATCTCTTATCTAAAAATAAAGAATTCTATTGAAAGTCTCTAAAAATTAACCCTATATTGGAAAAAACTAATCTCTCACTTCATTTCTATATAATTTAATTACCAGTCATTTCGTTCCATGTCAATGTTTAAATATACTAAATCATAAACTAATCATAATAAGATGATCGAGGATAAATTTAAAGGGATAAAATAAATTTTTAGTATTGTTCACATTGAATTCCACTTATATTCTTCTACGATACTCTTATGTATGTGGAACACCATATTTATTATTTTACACATAATATAGGGAAAATATTTTTGATATGTATATTTTTAGTTTTCCTTTTTTAATGTCCCGTGTGTTTTGACCAGTTTAATTCTAAAAAGAGATTATCCTCATAAGGTGGTTCATTGGTTAAATTTATAATGGATTTTTGAAAATTCATTCAAAGTGTTGAAACATTTGAAATTATAGTTTCTTGATGAGGTTTAAGTATCATGTTGTCTCATAAGAGTTTGGTTGAGTTTAAGAAGAATTTATATGTAAATGAATGTGTTTTTAGAGAATCATAATGAGGTGGATGGTTGGTGAAAAGTTAACATAGGCATGAAGATCAAACCTTCAACCTCACTTTTATGGGACATAGGCTACTCAAAATGTGAATGATAAAATGGGTAACCATATGCCATAGTATTGGTGTAAAGTGGTGAGCCACATGAGCTATACATGGTTCTCCAAAACATTCCTCTGAGCATGCACCCTTAGTTCCACTTAAGCGGTAACATTTTATGTTCATCACATGGTTTGACCAAACTTTGAAACCTAACCATGTAGAGTGTGGATTCATGGGAGTGGAAGATGCATGATTTTTGCACATTTTTCCATGATATGTAGGCAAATTGTGTAGCTCGATAAAGAGATATAAAGGCCATTTTTCACCTCCAATATTTATGTTTTTCCTCTACTCCTTTACATTTCATTCTCATTTTTGGGACTCTCAAACTCCACTCATACCTCATAATCTTTGATCCCCTTTTATATTTGACCATCGAATGAAATTTCACTGGGTAAAATAGAACCGTATCAGTAATATCTATACACCTCATGGTTCTATTCATTATTCATCTACCCATATTGGGAAAAATATATGTGAATTTTTTTTTTATATTTAGTGTGCTTGAATATTATTTTTATTTCTTTAATTTGATATTAAATTAAGCCTGATATTGGAGGAGTGGACCATACTAAGCATACAGTAAGTGGTCTATATGTTTTCTACAAATGTGTCCCTTTTTTATTTAATATTTTTGTTCGAACATGCACCAATATTTATGGTTATTTTCCCTAAAATATTATATGCATTAAATTAAATACATATACATAAAACTAAATGATCTTAAAACCCTATTACATGGTGGGAGGTGGAGATCTCAACTCGATCAACATCATAATGTTATTATGTTGACATATTTTACTACCATTATTCACCCAATAATTAAAATCAATGATTGTGTATTATTTAAATTATTGGTACTTTATAAAATACAAACTGCACTTGAACTAGTTAGATATACCATCCATAAATCATATTAAATCACTTAATTCTTCACTTTTTGAGTTTTCCAATACTGTTAATTAAATTAGATGAAATTATGTCATGGAAATATCATTCCACATTTTATACTAAAACTCATTTTTGGTACACACTCTTAATGTTGAAATTCATGATTCAATGAGTGATAAATTTTATATGATGGCATGGGTGCTTCCCATAGCCTTTTCAATTTACATGATACATTTAAATGCACTGTCAATGTTTATGATAAATTTTTTACCCAAAATATAAAATTTGAATGGATTATTACATGGGTTGTTTCTAAATTATTTAATGTAATATACATGTTAATAAAAGGAGATCATTGGACAATACAAGGTTTCGAAACATGAAAACCATAGACGAGATCAAAGGTTATATTTTTAGCATTCATGAAATATCAGTGTGATTAGAGGGTTCCATTTAAAACACCTCAGATAGGCTCATCAAGCACAACCTTTAGCTGATTTATGAATAAACTAAAACATACAAGGAATTAAACATATGTTCTTACATAAAATACCTTGTATAGACTCATGGATAAGATTCCTTTGTCTTCATAAGAGTGATACACGGTTCTCTAATAAATTATCAATGATGAGTTCAATGTGTTGTACCATTCCATTAACTATAATAGGATCTGTATGAGGCACACCATTGATAGGCTTAGTGGATCCTACTTTTATAACATACTGAAAGTGATACCTAGGAACCCATATTGGGGATATCATTTGATAGACAATTAAGGTGATTGGATTTTTATACTGAAAAATTAGTGAAACCTAGATTTCGTATTATGGATTACCTTCGATCATCTCTCCACCTAATTAATTAATTTGATTAAGTTTCTTAAATGTTTAAGAACATACTTGGATTCATTCAATTCCTTGTGGTCCTAAAATTCCAACTGTACAGATAGTCATGGACACCCCTAATTTAAAATTTGAATCCCATATTAATCAATCTCTATATTTTGTGGATTAATTGGTTCTAGAAAAAATTCCACTCTAGTTTATGTATATATGTGAATATTATTTTTGATATATGCATATATATATGATGGAAGATATACCTAGTCATTCCAGATTTGGCTAAAGAAGGTGGGGTCAGTAATGTGTCTTTACAAAACCTAAGCCTAATATGTTATTATTAATTTTTTATTGGACTAATTTGATATATCTTCAGACATGATATTTTTTATACATTGATTGTTTGGAATTATACATCATTCATTGTGGCCTACTGAGTATATTTTATAGTAGATTTGGGACTCCATTACACTGGGGCACCTGAACAAACCTAATGATTATAGGATTGGGTTCATGGATTGTGATATCATATTATTTCCCTACTAGTCAATGATGGAGTATGGTATAAGTGGAATTAGATTTTTCTCATTATACATTTGGAGAAATTTTCCAGGTTATTTATTTATTTATTTTGTTGTTTTGTGTATATGTCACCTGATACATGTTTCTCTCTACATTTTAACATGTCTGTGACTGATCATTTAGTCATTCAGCATTTATTCAAAGATATTATTATATTTATCTTTATTTATTTATTATTTATTTCACTATATAGATTAATAATACAACTTTCATATTGTACCCATTATGAATCTATTAGACCCTCACATATGATCAAAATCATCTGGCATATGAGGAGGAATGTTTGAGGCCTAGTGGCCATCATGATTAGTGAATTTCCCCAAGTGGAATATTGGTTAGGACATTATAAGGGTTATTATGGTTGTTTCTTTATTCATTTCTATCTTACTATTTTGGATGGTAGATAGGATAATAGGACGTGTTGGTACTTTGTAAATGGATTTTGTATGGATCAGACTAACCCACACTTGATGGAAAAATCATGTTGTGAGGGGATGCGATTGTTATTCATGATGTTGTTATTATAGTTTATTATTATTTCACCTAAAATGTTTTTTACATTTAGCGGATATTGAGTTAAAAATTATGATTTTACCCCTTGGACCAGTATGGAATGGAGTAATTGTTACATTCATCACTCTAGGTGCATAAAGATTCACATTCCATATATAATCCCTTTTATGTATATCACATTAAAATTTTTCTAACACATGATGATTTCTAGACCCTACAATGTGAATATTTGTCATGAATATATTTAAACAATTGTATGTAGTTTATTAGAATTTCTAGCTATAGAATACATGTTTGAATGCTTTCTGATTATGTTGCAACATTCAATTATTATTTCCAAGCATACTTACATTTAAGGCTTGTTATGGAATGCCAGTTTTATTAATGGTACATAGTTGATTAAATAAGATTTATGCATCAACCTAAATAGTCTATCACCATAAATATTATTAGATGGATTCAATTTATTCAACTGATTATTTTATGTGTTAATCAAGAACCATTGGTTTTATTGAATGGAATATTGATTTTTTTAATAAATCAATGCCAAATTATCAATTTTTGATGATCATGGTCCTTCATTTATTGGTAATGGTATCCTGTATAATCAAACCATCATATATGGTTTGTTATATTGAGGGGAATAGAGTGATAATATAGATTTATTTATATGAATGATAATTTTAAATTATAAAGGCATCCACCTCTATAATTTTACAATTGTGATTCATCTAACTAGATGATTATAAAAAATAATAATTTTGAATCATGGATCATAGATGGGTAGTAAATGAGTTAACCTAGATGATAACTTAACTGTAATGAAGATAATGCTTTTAAAAAAAATTAAACCGGTACAGATTAATGTCAGTTAAAGGATAAAAAATGTTCAGTTCTCAAATGCTTGTCTGTCTATGTTTTTTTCATGATGAACCCCATGGATAAATACTTAAATGAATTGAAATAACCAATTAGGTTAGTTTGTGCATGTTTCTTTTGAGACAGACCCAAGAAAGGTATTCAAAACCTCACCAATATGATATGTTAGGGGTTTCATTTAATTGATCCCCAATTGGCATGATGGAACTCACATCGGTCACCTTTACATTCTTATTTTCATAGTGCACAAGACCATGGGTGTATGTTTATGAATGTAGAAAGGTCATATAATGTATCTTCACCTACGCATATGGTGTTACATGTGAATTTATAGTGTAATATTAATTTACCAATTCCCATAATTAATGAAAGACATTGTATCTGAATTTGATCATTATTATTAAATAGAATCTATTAATTATGATTCCAATTACAATATAATGATTGTTCTCCACAATAAAATTGAAATTGAAATTTACATTAACTAATCTATTTCAATTTTTTTTGAATTAAATAAAGTTTTAAAAATTAATTTACGGGATACGTTTCCAAATGGTCCATGAAAGAAGATAAATGAATAGAATTTTACATTTTCCATAACTACCGGTATATGATATCTTTGGTGTATGTACTTTATTTAAATGTTTTAATAAATAATTATCATTTAATTCCCTAAAAGGGAAACTTTTTACAGAAATTTATATTCGGAACCCTTGAGAATGGGTTTGTGTTTAATGTTTACTTGGAATGGGAACACGATGATACCCGTATATCATAGTTGAATTCTTCATTGGATATGATGTACCTAGAGGTTAGGAGGTAAGGCCTTGTTAATTTTTTTGATAATTTCTTTTTATGGTCAATTCCTTGGTTATGTGTCTATACATCATGATTTTTATAGAACCTCTAGATTATGAAGCATCGATAAATGATTCCTAGCTATTTCAGAAATGAGGAGTCATTATGGTTTCATGTTTTCATGTAGGAATCATAGATAGTGAAAATGATACCCCATTTAAGTGGGTTGTTTTAGGTTATGATGAGACTTGAGGGGGGTATTTCATGTATTCAGATACCCGGTGAGTTCTTTTACCTTTCCCTTCATAACTTCAAGTCCCATATAGGTCGATAACCATACAATCTTCCTTGGTTTATACTTATTTAATATATAGGCTATGATATAGTGGATATCTTGTGATTAGAGCCCATGACATGTACTTGAACATATTAGGTCAATGGGTTTTCTATATTTTTGAAAACCTATAAAATAGGTTGGTCCAGTAACACATTCTCCTTTTCATAGTGAGATCCATTTTATGCTCATTTAGAAACCAAAACACATTAGGTTCTAAATAATTTTTATTATGACATGGTGATTCTAATTATTTTCAAATTCACCATAATTTCATGTTTGTAGAAATTGGATACATTTAATAGGATTGTTCTGATACTGAACATAGTTGACTAATGATTTTGTTGTTGATGCTTTAATTCTGGAAAATTTTCCCTGAAAGTTGAATTTTTTATCTAATCATGGAACTTTTGAGATGTCCAATATTTAAGGAGGTTTTCAAAGGGAACCTTAGTATTATTTAAATACTGAATTTCAATATAGCATGATCAATTTGACCTTTTTGGCCGAAAAATCTTAGATGGATGAGTTGGTTTTTAATCTATATTTTAAAAGATAGTACACTAGTATTAAATGATGAGTTTAGATCATGCTTCTTAGATGTGATAATTATTTCAAATTGGGAATCTGTGATTGGATAAATAAGGGTTGAGGATCAATTTTATATACTTTGATGCATATGTGCATGAGGAACCTAAGCTTATGGTAAAATTAAATGATGTGACCGGGTTGAGGGATAACCTAGTTTTGACATTGAAATTCATGGTCAAGAGATATGGTGTAAGGTTTCGAAAAGGATGGTGTGGGTTAATAATGTGATAACAGCTCATAAGATACCATATACATATATAGATAAAATCAATGTGTGATCCCATTAAAGAGGAGATCATTCCCTTAATTTTTACATAACCTATAGTACGCTGAGACAATGTATGATATACACCACAATACATATTTGTATAGATGTTATGGGTTGATGAACAATATCAATGGGAGTTACTCTCAAGGGGTGGTTCAAATATTTTCTAAATAGTGAAAATCGAACCACTAGCTGCAGGAAGGGGATAGCAATCATTATGTAAAATTTAATTTTCTAAATGATAACCATTATCTATGGGTGGAAAAATGTGATGGGTAATGTTACATACCAGTATGGTGGGAGAAAGATTATGTTCATACCAGTTATATGTCTAGGATTGATGGGGAATGCACTAAGTTAATCAGTTTTCTATTCATTGATGTGAATAAAAGTATTCTTTATTGGTGGAGAGCGGGAAGTTAGTCTTTAGGGGTGACCCTAAGATGATAATGGTCATGGAACCTTGAGAACGATCGTGTGACTATCGTTTTGGAACCTATATGTTATTTGATAAAATAACTAGAATGGTTCAAACAGGAAAAACTACTAGAAGTCTAGTATGGTATATAGTGAGTGTTCTTAGAATAATCTCAATATTCCAAGGAAATAAGTTGTCATAATTTTCTTTTTTGAAACATAAACCAAAGGATCTAATACTTTTACTAAAACTAATAACTTGAGGTGGTAAATTTTTTCTCTCTCCTCTATATAGATGATTTTGGTGATAAAATCAGAACAAGAATTCCTTATGAATGAGATGAGTGAAGATTAAAATGAAAGAAGAGGATTTTCAGGGAAAATTTAATGAAACTTGTTTGAGATTCGTCGATTGGAGCTAAACCATTTCAATCAGATCATGGAATGAGGGTAGTATCTTAACATGTAATTTGATATATGGGACGAAATTGTCATAATATTGATACAAATGTGTTCAGTAGGAAGTATTATGGTTGGAGTACTGTGACTCATACTGAGCTATTTAAAAACAAGAACCTATAGAGGGGAGTTCCATTGGCCAATTGACATATGATACGATGATGTGATAATGTATGGGGTTATACATGCTTGTGTATATTCTGAAATTATATTTGAGTTCTTAATACAAGTAATAGATCAAGATATTTAGTTCACATGTTGTATTCTTAAATTATAAAATTAAGGTGTCTTGGATATACATGAACAAAATTCAACCACATCAATGTGAGGATAAAACTGAGTAGGTTGATAGTTGTTCTTTTGTTCCTCCAGGTTTCTTGAGGATGAGAAGTTCTAAGGTGGTGAGGTTTTAATTTAGTTTTTTTGGAAAATGTTAATTCTCAAAATAATTTGTATACTTCAATTATTGAATGGGGTGAATCATTAATGGATACTCAGAATGTACATTCGAGTGTTGGGACATTTCAATGAATTTTAGATGTTTTTAAGTAATTGGAGGTGTCCCGATAGTATGATTGAGTTTTGAATTTGTTAAGAACCAAAATAACTTATTTAAGGGAATCATAATAGGACAAAAAGTTGGATCACACCAATTTTAATCAATTTGATCAACTATGTGACCACTATTCATAAGGGGTATAGATGTTTATATCGTGTAATGGCCTATGAGTAATCGTTCACCAATGTGAATGTGTTATGTTGTGACCCCCAAGGACTACACAAAATTATACCAAACCATTCCCTAATCCTACATCCTTAGTGTCACTTATATTGTATCACATCATGGTTGGAAGATGGTCAGAAAAACAATGAAACTTAGATGTGTTGGACATGGACCTTAAGAATAGTAGGCCCCACAAATGGTACATAGTTTGGAAAACTCTATGGTTTAAAATTTCTGATTACTAATGAGATAGAAAAACATTTCACCCTCCAAAATTTATGTTTTAATTACCTCTTTGTTTAAAATTTTATAACCAAAAGGGGGTCCCTCAATCTCCTATCCACCTTCCTAGGTTTTGATGTTCCTTCTCTATATGACTTATGAATCAAACATGATCCGGTTTAATGGAACTGTATCAGTAATCTCTCAATGCCTCATGCTTCACCTCATCAATTATCTTAACATAAGATGAACTAAGAAACCGTGAGATCAAATACCCAGTTTTTTTTTGATTGATTTGATTTCATCCATCCCTTCTCAAATAAAACCCTAATATTGGACTAACAGACCATTACACACATGAGGATGGTGGTTTACATAATCTTTCCTAAACTCAATCTTGTTTATATAAAATTTTTATTATTACACATTTATAACATTAAACATGTCATGAAAATATTAAATTATTTAAATTAAATACATAGATCCTGAACTTCATTATCATAGATCCCTATTACATGGTGGAATGTGTCTACATCAACCCGAACCACATCTTTATGTGATTTTGATGACATTTTTTGTACTGACCTTAACCCAAGACTAAACCACCCTATGGGCATGTTCTTTAAATGTATTCACATGTAATTAATGTGAAATTGGGTTTGAAAATGTTTTATAATCCCCCTTAAATCATGAAAATTCACATAATGAATAACATTGTGATTCAGCCAATATTTCTAACTGATTTAGGTGGTTTGATGTTTTATAAAAATTATGTTTTATTTTATAATAAATTTTTTTTGATGCGTGTTTTCATAAAACCAAAATGGATGAATTGATATGTAATAATATTTTTGAGACTATTGGGTGTTTCTTATATCGTTTTTATTTTAAATGAAATTGTTTAATGGAATGTGAGATTCTTATGATATATTTATTTTCCTTAAAATGTAAAATTGGCACGGATTAAGCAGTGGAATATTTTTTAAGTTGATGAAGGAAGTGTACATGATGAAAATTTGATATCCATATGTGAAATAAGGGTTCCTTACAAGGAATGAATTGGATGATCTCATAGGTTAAATGTTCATAGTTGATGAGATGTAAGGTGTGACCTGAGGGTTATTTTTGGAATTCCTTTGATGGGATCATCAACAAAAAAATGAATTATGAATGATCTAAAAAATTTTGGGAATGATACATGGGTTCTTCCTAGGACACCATGGATGGACCCACTAGGATATTTTCATAGGCTACAAGAGAGTGATAATTTTTACCATAGTGTATTATCAAGCATGAGATCAATTAATTGTTCCACTCCATGTGTCATACATGTATCCATATGAGGTACACAATTGAGGGGTATAGTGTATTATGACTTTATACCATGCTGATAGTTACAGATTGGATCTCTTAGTATGGAATTCCTTTGAAAGAATATTATAGTGATGGGATTATATTGTGCACCTAGGGAAACAATTCGATTAAAGATTATAAAATTCCTTTTATGTTATTAGATTTAAATTGAAATAATTAATTGGATGATATGTCACCCATGATAAAGAACATAATTTGATTTAGTTGATTCATATTCTTCCTATTATTCTAACAAGAACAATGCTTATGGAAACACCAAATTTAAAATATCAAATAATATTATAGACATCCTACACTATATGGATAAAATATAAATAAAACTCAGTTCCCTTCTATTGAATCTATATATCTGTAGATTATTTTCTAACTTATGGATGTATATTCATGATAGTTGGTATGCTGGGACATTCCTACATAGGCCTAGGAATATATGGGTTGATATGTTTCTTCTTAAAACTTGAACCCAACATGTTTTTATTCATTGTTTACTACTTTATTTCATTAGATAATGAAATTAAATACTTTATATACTTATATTCGATGGAATTATAAACCATTTTTATCATCCTACTAAATCTATTTCATTCCATGTTCGATTTGTCATCGCACTGGAGTACCCAAAGAGACCTCATGATTCTAGAATTAGGTTCAAGGATTATGCTATCTTTTCATTACCCTTATGTGATAGGAACCAATATGGATGCATAGTATTGAGTAAGTGACAATGATTACATTTGAGATAGTTATTGAGTCCTTTATTTTTTTCATTACATGTTCTGTACTTGTATGACTTACTATATATCTATATTTAAATTGTATGATTTCTATGAATGATCATTTATTCATTCTATTTTTATATTCAATTTATTATTATATTCCACATTATTTATTATTTCTTAAAATATAATTTTTACTGATTAAATGGGTATAGTATCCCTACTATGCATGCATTAGACCCTCACAGATGATTGGAATCTTCTAGCATACGGGGAGATGTTCTTTAGGCCTAGTGGCCGACATTTATAGTGCACCATTCTAATTGGATTCTGGTTTAGGGTGTTATATATTATTCTAGAAAGTCAAATTAATTAATTTCCTATATGATCATGATTAGTATCGTCAACTGATCTTTCAATACCACTAATGGATAAATAATAAAAACTTTTCATGGTACATAAATTGATGAATAGAAAATATCATACAAGTTAGTTTTATGTAAATTTATAAATTAGTTTATTTTAAGAACTAATAAAGGATGATTTACATTATTTAATACATCTCCCAATAATGAAATATTCCTTATTTTTTGTATTCACGAGTTAGATGAGGGTTAATTTCACAATTATCTCCTGATATTGTTGTGTTATAGTTTTTATAAAAAATTCCATGAGAACACTCATCCCAATTATATTGTAATTGGTATATCTATTACATTATTTGTCACATTCACCATTTATTTGGTTCCTCATAGTTATAGCCATTATCAAAACAAAATAATTTTTGTGTATAAAATGATAGTATAAAATAAATTTAATTCATCATATGAATATGAGACATTATTCCATTGGTGATCAAAGTTATGAAACCATGGATTTGACCTAGGATTATTTACATTTTATCAAAATATTCTTGATACAATAATCCATAAAAATTATTCAACCATAATTTGATACCAATTTATACAACTGAAAAAAATACATAGATCCTATATAATAATAAAATATTATATGTTAAATTATGATGACTAAAATACTCTCTAGGAATCTAATGGATTACAATATCTTGAGACTATCTAGGTTGACATCTTATTTAACAATATAAAATATGTTTCATCCATAATAACATTATCATTTGTATACCTTCTATACATATCAAAGCATTAGATATTCATGGGAGGTATATAAACATGGAAAGGGCAAGAAAAAACCCACTGGGAATGAAATATATGAGAACTTAATTAATGAAATATATGTGGTCATAATGATTCTCTTAATGGAGTGGGAATAAAAGAAATAATATAGGTATTATAACATAAAAATTTTGAATGATAATATTATAATGAAGTAATTTGTTGTTGAAAATAAACCATGGAATATAAAACATGAAACATAACATAAGAATATTGAAAAAACAAAACTATTTGATATAATAAGTCAATGATAACCACCAAGAACATGAAATTTTTTTGCATTATTCTCACACCCCTTATCATATAAAAATTATTGATTTGTTTCACCACCTAATCATATAATCATTGTGGATATTGTTCAATCATTTCACACTAATAGTTTTATGGTTTAATTCCACTCTCTAAGTCTCATATGAATTAGGGGTTGGGTTAATTTTTTACATACCATAATTATTGATGATAATTTCAACTCCCCACATCTGAAAAACAATATTAATTTGATTAACTAACCTTGTCCTAAAATCATTAGTGATTTGGTTTTCTCCCTAGTCCCATAAAAATTGTATCATACTTTTGGTCCCCATATAACATAAACATTATGTTTTATTCAAAAAATATAAATCCATGAATACAATAATAACATAAAAATCATGGATGAATCCATTCAATAAGAATAGTAATGTATAGGGTACTAACAAGGTGGATATACGATATCCAAGCATGAAATTAAATGTTCACGTAAAATATTTATTAATAAAATAATAAAATGTATACAAATATAATAAATATACATATACCCCGTCCTACAAATTTATCTTTTGAAAATGAATAATATATGTAATATTCCTTTTTCACACCACTAAAATTAGCTGACCATTTAGGATACCACCTAGGTTTATGTAATGTTTAGTGTAACACAAAAGGCCTACCTCTAAAATTTATGTGTACACAACCTTCCACATTGAAGTTATAAAATATATGGGAGGATATACCATACATTACAATAAAATAGATTTGAAATGTTAATAAAAAATATAACCAAAAAATAACAAGCATTTTATATATAACAGAACAGTAAAAAATTTATGTATGAGTCATCATATAATTCAAAATAATTATATAATGATAACATTGAAAAAGGAAAAAAATGGAAATGAAAATATCATATCCCATGATAAATATAAGATAAATGTAGACACAACCCCAATAAAAATACTTTATAAAAAATAACTAATAGTGTTGTATCCATATCATATTTTCACACATCACTAGGAAATAGACATACTAGCTATACTTTTCATACATAATCCATGTTCCCCATTGAACTATGTTAGATCTTTACAGATAAAACACATATGGATAATGATTTAATATATGGGAGAGTATAAGAATATTGATTATTATTCTACAGAAACAAAAAGGAAAGATATAATAATAAGAAATATCAAATTTGTGGACAAATAAAATATCCATTATGGTCAATATAATCAAATATAATTAATCAATCCTAGTATATATGATATATCAACATGGGAATCTTATAATGATAATAAACTAAAATCCCAAAAAACACATGATATAAAAATTTCCCAATATCATATTATACAAACATCATTACATTGAATACATAGTGGGTGTTATGTACCTCACAAATAGATGAATATTGGTAAACTAGTTTTCAAAATAAATGGATAGAGGATCCTCACCTAATTTTGATGGTGAATTTCCAAGTACATCATTCAAATCATAATGCTTATCCCACCCACCTGGGGAACCTCAACCTATAAAGTTATAGACATTATATAGAATAATAAAATCCCAATTTTCAGGTATATACCCTTTGTTTTATGTATGTTAATCTTGTAAATGACATAGGTTATTTTTGGAGATATTTTTCTTGTTTATACAGGTTTTGTACTATTTCTGTAGTTTTATAGTTTGTGTACTATTAGTAAACAATTCACAACCTCCATGAAACCATGTAATATTTTTTTTAAGTCATTGGATTGGAAACCATATAGACTATAATGTTTCCAAACCACACATGTTTCTTGTAGAAGCTACAAAAAGATAAATAGAAGGAAAAAAATAATTAGCACACAATTTTTCAAAAAATTTGTTCCAACTATGAGAGGTGTGGACTTGATATAGTATAACCAAATGGATGGTGTATACTTATCCAAACTATGTTTCCTAATAATGTAGTGTATATTTTTCTCTTTGAAAATATTTTATCTAATCTAAATTTATTATATTATTCCACCTTAATCACTTATTACACCAGGGAATCAAAATCCTCTCCCACCCAACATCAGAGAGATAATTCCATTTGATAAAAAAGTGATTTATATGTGAATCAATGTGTATCGGAGAATCTTTTTCATCAACAATTATAGTTTCAACATTATTCTTCCTTCATCCATTATTATTCAATACCTTAGAGTGAAATATAGTGTACGTTATGGAAACATCAATCTTGTGGGTTATAAATATTGACAAATATTTTTTGATCTAGTGAAGGGAACATAGATTGTGATCAGATCTAGTTTAACTTAGGGTTTTTCTATATTTGTTTTCCAAATTTTGTGTGGTACGTGGATTCTATCTTATATGAACATGAAATAGAACATGTTGTCATATTTTCTATTAACTAATTTGATTGAAATTGTTGTCAAATCCTTCTATGATTCTTGATTGAAGTCCATTTTGGCTATGGATTATAAAATTGCGTTAAATTTGATGGATTTAAAAAATAACATCATATATAATTATAAAATGATATTTTTAATATTACAGTATTGTTTGGATGAATATAAGTTGTTTTATAAAATGTTTTTATGAATTTTTTTTTGAGATTAAATTGTTTGGGATGGGATTTGGAATATATGGTTATTATGTGACCATTTCATTTCATGTTACCCAAATGAAGTGGTGTATACAATTTAAGTAGAAGGATATAAACCTAGATAAGGGTTATATTCCACTAGGACACATGGAAATTATTTTCCTTGTTAATACTTTGTGGATAATTATAAAACCACACATAAGGATGGTACTATCATTTGACATGCTTGTGTTTATATGGAAACATGAAATCAGATTTCCAATTAAATGGTAAATTCATTCATGTATTTTTAATTATTTTCAATGAGATTTTATATAACATTATACAAACTACTTTAATAGACTGAAACCATTTTATATAAAATGTAGTAACCAGTTATTCTTCTAGTGGTGTGAGTTGTGGTGTCATTCAGGAAATAATTCTATGTTTATATTCACCCCTTCTTAGTCACTTTAAATCAATTTTAGACTTCATATATCATGGAATAAATATTTAATAGGTATCTAATTTATTTAGTGATATATCCCAAAACATGGGTGATGTATGTGGAGTCAGAGATTAAAGCTATATGGGACAGATTGGTCTTGATGTCACTTTATTTCATTGGGTTATGTTTTTCATATTCTACTATTTGAGGTCCTCATATCTATTGTTAATATGATATTATTGTTTACGAGTTGATTTTTGTATGGATGTATTGTTTATTCATGAATCATATAGTGGATTTTATTTTAAATATTTACATTTATATGGTTTATTTAGGTAAAGTAATCCTAAATAATTCATTTAATCCATTGGAATTTATTAATATCCTTTAGTGCACTGGGGATTTAACATGATTCTTGTAATTCCATTTTCTCTTCTCAGCCTAATGAGGATGGGTGGCATGATAAAAATTATATCATCTTTATTCAATCATAGTACTAGAACATATACTTTTATATATGTAGGGATGGTATAATGGAGATACGATTATCATAATAAGAAATATATAACTCAAAAACACAACCAACCTTATTTATACTCAACATGAGGTTACCATGGTGGTTGGGTACATAAGTGTTTAAAGAAAATTATAGGTGGTTTTTCATCTTATCATGATGGGATTATCACAATCTAATTAAAGTTTATACATTTTTAGTGACACATTCCACTAGGACTGCATCATTCACCTAGAGTATAAATATTTATGATAATGGAAAATAATATGATAAATTTTTATAATGGATAAAAATTATTTTATTTCTAGAGACAATAGATATGATATGTGTTAATATGATACTTTGGAATTTCTATGAATTGTTTTTCTAATGAGGGAATGTAAATGGATTCTGTTTTGGTTATAGTGAATGACAACTGGTAGGAATTTTAGAAATCAACCAGGACTATGTATTGAAAATTTGGGTCCACCTGAACCACAAGTGAACCAATATCTAAACATAATAGTCGTCTATGATTTTCTAGAATAATATTCATGTAAAAAGAATAATTATAATTGATATGTGTACCATTTGGTTCAGTTCCATATAAAAAATCAACTCATTCTTTTACGGAGATTTTAGAAAATAAATATCATAGGTAGGGTCGAATTGTATGAAAAACATTCTTCAATTCATGGGATCTCCAAGTGATACAATGTCTATGTTAGAAAAGTACATTCTTTGGGATTTATTACACTAATGGGGGGATTTATTTTTTCAGGCTATTGTAGACCAAGTAAAGAAATTGGAAAACTTTGTGGAATTTTATAATACAAAAACTATCCTCATGTATTTTCGATTTATAGAAAAATGGATATCTTTATCCTTGTGTAATAAATCTCTTAGTATGAGAATATGTGGCTAAATTAATGAATTATTTGTCCTTTCCATGAATTATTCTACAACTTCATTCTTGAATGAATAATATTTTCAGTTTTAGTTAAAACTATAAATTCAATCAAGTATTTCCATTATCTTCATTATAGACTACATAGACATGGTCTATTGAGAAACTATAGAAAAATTATATATATTAAGAAACATGGCTTTAGGGAGAATGATTATTACAAAAAGAAATGATGGGAACTATATTGATGGGAATAAGTGGAAGAGGGACACTTACTTCCAGAATAGTGGCATATCATAGAATCATAAAGTGGGATATGCAAACATTCCCCCTCATCTAAAAAGTAAAATGGGATGTTTTTGAAATTTTTCCTTTGAACATATGAAGAGATACTATGTAACCCCACCATTATATTTTCCAAAATGAAATTAAATGGAACATTGATAGTGTTATTGTTTCTTTTCTCAAAGGTATGGTTCTAGAGACACATATCATGTTTCTTAGAAATTATATTATTCAACAAGAAGAGATCAGCAGAATAACTCTCCTCATCCATATAGATAAATCTATTGTGAAGTTAAGGAAAAAATGACTCAATAACTAATATATCCTAAATATGTAAATATGAATAGAAACCTGTTGTTGCGTATCAGGTACGCTATCGAACATAGAATCCCCTTTAAATTAAAATTAATATTTAATTCGAAAATATTAATAAATATGATAATGTATTATTCATTATTTACCTTGGATGTTACATAATTTGTACCACTTTTAATAATCAATTATCTAATTCATAAATTTAGGGGTTCTGATTATTTCACTAAAATTTTACATAAGTTTGGGATATCACCAACTATTATTTCTTAATAAGGATAATATATATACATCTTATATAAGAAGATATGGAGATTATAAATTTTTTGTCATTTTATTATGTCTTAAAAATTCACAAGTCTTGTTTATGGAATTAATGAGTTGAATCATTCAAGTCATATGTATTCCATTTTTGGGGTGTTTTTTGAAGATATTAAATTATATTATAGGAATAATGTAGATAATGAGAATAAATTTGATATAGTGGTGGGTGTCTTTTTAGATAATCATCATTATGTTAAATTATCAAATTGTGATTTCTGTATATAATAGGTATATTTTCTTATCTATTACATTTCTAAAAAAAGCATTTTTATAGATCCTAAAATAATAAAAGCTATTATCTTTTGAAATACACCAATGAATGTCTATGATATCTGTCATTTACTTGGTGTAGTGGGGTAATAAATATTTATTGTAAGTTTTTTTAACGTTTGACCCCACTTGTGAGAGTTATAAAGAGTAATTTATTTACATTCCAATAGAATAATGACTGCCAAAAATCCTTTAAATAACACCAGTTTAGATTTTAATCCGAACTCATCCACATGTTTCTAGAGTCAGGATATAGCTATATAGTATATTATGATGTATCATTATCTGGGTTGGGATGTGTTCTTATAAAGGGAGATCATATTGTTTCTTATGGATCACAACAACTCTCATTGTATGAGAATAACTACCCAAAACATGATTTTTATATAGCTACTAATGTCTTTTTGTTTGAATAAAAACAATGATTATCATTTCACAGAGAAAATTATAGGTTTTTTGGAACATTAGAGTTTAAAACACATTTCCTATCAAGTGGATTTAACTATAAGGAAACGTTGATTTGTGGAATATATCAAAATAATCATAATTGACAAGATTTATTCATTGGGTATGGATAACTCATTGGATTATGAATTTTCTAAGAATTAATATAGTCATATATTTAAATAAGCTTCATATTAGTGGTATCTAATTCTAGTCACAATAGATACACATTTGGAGTGTGCGAAGTAAGTGAACTTTGAAACATTGATTCCATTTTCATTTGAAAATGATTTGGATGAACATGTGATAGAGTCTTAAAAATCTATTACAAAATGGTTTTGATTAATTTCAAAAAATAATTGTGGGTATACCATTTAGGTTTTGAAGATATATGGGAAACATGTGCTATGATTTAGAGATCGTATAATAGTTCCTTCAACATATCCCGAAAATCTAATTAGTACCAACCACAATTTAGGATAAGATATTCATCCAAGATTATAAAATATGTAAAATTCATTGAAATAATAATTTTAATGGGACATCATGAATAGAAAATTTGAATATTCTCTTTCAATTTACCTCATATTTAAATAGGTAAAGGGAGGGCACCAATAGTTATATGGTATATTTTAATATTTTTTATTACCTGCGTTGATGGGGGAGTGATTAACATGGATTTTTTGATAGGTCTACCATGAAGGGTTATGAATCCTTATTATATGTGGGTGATCATGGATCAAATCTTTAATTTATCTCTTGTCATTATTTTTGATGAAATAGTAAGGTGGGAGAATTTTCAAAACTCTATATTCAATGAATATTAAAATGCAATATGTTTTGTTATCGATAGGTATATAACTGATACCCCACACTCACATATTGTTTTTTAAATAATTTCACAAATACCTCAAATCCCATATGATTATGATCAAATGTTATCATCATCAAATGGATTAAAAACTAAAATAATGATCCAAACATTAGAGGGAATGCAATGGGTTTTTTGTAATGGATTGTTTGGAACATAGGATGTTCATATATCATTAGTGGAAGTCTAGCACAATAAAAATTAACATTCCTAGAAAAATATATATAATTTTGAAGTGTTTTAGGGTTTTACTTATACATTTATAGTTTGTTTTTGTAAATTGGTGAGAGATAACATATAGAACATAGATAAGTACCCAATAAAACTGAAATGATTCAAATATTCACAAATAGAATAGTGACAACTCATAGTTATCCAAAATCATATACAGAAAATCTTCATCAAAAATTTTACTTTTAGTTAGATGTTCATGTTTCCTTGAGAATCTATCAAATAATAGGAAATCATTTTCATTTTTCCAAATAATTGGATGTTTTCCCTTTGGTGAATCAGCCAATTTAAGATACTAGAAAAGGTTTATGGGGAATAATATCAGCTTTATCAACCTCTAAATTTTAGTTCTATTAATAATATATATCATTTATATAAATTGAATAACTACAATTCTATTACTAACTATTTTATTTAATGGGACTATGATTATATTGAATTATATGCTACATTGATACATCTTCCAATACAAAACGTGCATAAGTAAGAGAGGATCATCCAAGGGAAAAATTAGTTTGATATATATTTTAGTGATATACGGTTAGATTCAAGGAGAATCATTGGACCATGAAAAGTAATTATTAGAATAGTATCCCAAAACCATCCAGTATAATACTGATTTTCTAGTTTCCAAGGAAGGAAATACTAGTGATGTACAAGAAATAATCCACGTTCTTTCATGTACACACAATTTTTTTATGTTCTATGAGATTATAAAAGACTAAATTTATTAATGGAGAGTTCTTGTGAGGCTTATAGATGTTATGGAGGTGTTTCTAGAGGTTCATTGTTTGTTACTATTAGTAAAAACATTTCACCACATTTAAGAAACCATGAATCTTTTTTATAAGTAAATTGGCTGGAAAAAGACTGGCACATGGTTTGGAAAAACCATGCGTGTTCTTAGGGAAATATATACAATGTTAAAAAATATAAAAATACATTATTGTACATATTATTTCAAATAATAATATACAACCATGTGAGGTCTGGATTTATGATAGTAGTACCACATGGTTGGAACATGTTTTTTCAAACCATATATCTTAACCTTACAATGTATAGTTGGAACTTATAAGACCATGCATAATGTGTTGTGTAAACTGTTTAAGCCTCTATAATTTCGCATTACTCCAAGGACTTGACCTCCTATCCCTCCAAATTAAAGATAGTCCTTTCCATTCAATCTATAGGTGATTAATTGTATAATTAATGTGTGTTATAGAAAAAGATTTTCCAGTATGTATATTTCGTTCCTTGTTCTTCCAAGATCCATTCTTTTTCCCTCTCTCAAAAAATATATCTAATTTGTTTTAGATCAATCAATGTTTTGTGATGTTAATCATGATATGATCTCCTTGGATCTAGTAAAGGGATCTTGGATTTTTTTTATTTAGAAGATGTTAGTATCATTATTTGTTTTCACCAACAACTCGTAGGTTCTTGGATTCCTCTTTATCTCCACATGTCATAAAACGTGATGGCATATATTTTTTAAATTACATGATTTAGTATTTTGTGATTCCTTGTGATATTATTTATAGAAATCAAATCTGGTAGTTTCTTTTAAAATTGTTGAAAATTAGATGGATTTCATTAAAATAATTTTTTATAATTTTAAAATTATAGTTTTGAAGTTATTTTGATATGTTTTTGAACACAAGTTTTTAGATGAAATTCATTAAATAAAAATTTGATTCATTAATATAAAATGTTTTGAAATGTGATTTTTTATATATTGTTTCTATGTAATCATTTATTTTCACATGACCTTGAATAAGGTGAAAATACCATTAGGATAGAAGGAAATAATCCTGGATAAGGTGAATATTCCATTGGGTAATAGTGAAATTACAAACATTTTGATGACATTGTGGATTAAAGAGATACCTCTATTGATAATGGAACTATCACCTATAATTCATGTGTGTGTTATGAAATATGGAATGCCTATTCAAAATATGTGATAGTTGTTTAAAATTATTTGTTTATTATTTTCCATGAACATTCACAAGACTTAATATAATAAATTTTAAATACATTAAACATTTTTATATTAAATGTGAAAACTGGTTCTTGTCTTAGTTGCATTATTTAGGAAGACTTAGGGGAAATTATAATGAGTATATACTTACACAATGATTGGGAATTTCAGTTCAATTATAGATGAAATCTATCAGGATATAGGTAAATTAAAGGAATATAATTTCTTTAGTGATTCTCCATTTATCAATAGGTGATGAATGTGGAGTTTCAACATGGGGATGGTTGGGTGTGATTATTCGTTATGACATTATGGTGTCTTTGGGTTCAGTTTTTTAATATTCTTCTTTTTGAAGTCTTGGTTTCCATTGGTACTATAAAATTATTGTTTATTATAAAAATAAAAAGATGTTTAATTATTTATAAATTCATAAAATAGAGGATTTGTTTATTAATATTCAATTTCATATGGTTATATTTATTTAAAACTGAAAATTATACCCCCATCGTTCACTAAAGAACATAGAAATTATTTACATATTTTGTTGTTCGGGATGTCACTTAAGGTAAGTAACACCACTGTCACTGACGAAGATAATTAGGATGGGTGGGAAGAAACATGATTATTAAGTATAAGGAAATAATAATCCATGGTTTGGAGACTTGGTTGATGGAATTAAAAACATGAGTGTAAGGGATCACTTGTATAAATAATCGGAATAATAAAAGGAAGACCAATTATCCTCTTAAAATAAAATAAAAACCAATATCCCAAAAAATCATGTAATATAAACATAAAAAAACCAAAAATTAAATATGAATAGAATATTCCATTGAATATGACCATAAACACTAACTATATTCTCACGAATATCTTAATTTCATATATTATTATCATCTCACACCCAAAAAACATTAAGGGAATCTTGTATATATATTCATAACATTCATGTATACTCCATTGGATCCTTCCTAATACATATCATAATAATATATAGTAAGCATAAAAATTTTGTAGTGGACAAAAATAGAACTAACACATACTTATGTCATGAAAAATACCTCCCATTATTTTAAGGGATCACTAAACAATTATAATGTATATGTAGAGTATTAATAGTTTATATTTCAATAAGGGATTTTCTATCAACTACCCTACTAGCTTGGTAATTCTCAAGCTGAAATGATATACATAATGATCATTAATCACCTAGTTGTACCCATGTCATAATAGCCATTTACCAAAAAATATCGGTATATATAAACCATGACAAGCTAAATCACATAGGTACATCACATTACACAACATCATTGTAATGTATTTAGAAAATGAAGGACATCATCCTCTTTTCATTCACCTATCATTCACATCCCACACTATGTATCCATATAAAAAAATTAGTTTTTAATTATATATATATAATATCAACTAGACATTATAACCCATAAAAATATATCCATATATATTCCTATCTTGAGAAATATTATCCCATACTAGGTTTGAATGGAGAGTTGGGAAGAGGGAAGAGAAAACCATTGATTCTCACTATAACCTAGATGATAGGGATAATAACATCAACCCAAAACCATATTGGAATTGGTAACACTATTAGATCTGGGATGTGGTTTGTAAAAAATAAAAATATATTATCATGTTAGTATATAGAATAAAATATCAACCTAATGTTCCATTCTAATAAAACACTATAACACCCCCAATATCTGCTACATCATAACTGCCACATTTTAAAAAAAATTCCACCACTATACCATAATCATCCCCATTTATCCCAAATAAATATCCATAATCACATTATAACATGTTATTTTTTTTCATTTTAAAAGTAAATTATAGATTCAGAATATCCTATTATATTATATTTATTAATAAATATTAATGTTAACACATGTATTGAAATATTTTTTTTGAATCTATACAATATTCAATATTCATAATAATTTTTACTAATCATATTTCGTTAGAAAATCTATTCAAGACCTTATAAATATTTTCTTAAGACGAAATAATTGTTATTTTTATCTTAGATCAAATTACTATCTTATTATTTCAAACCACATTCTAGGCCTCTAGTATTATATAACATGACTCCACAATATCTGAACCCATTACCTTATAGTATTTTTCTCATTATAAGCTAGTAGCCATCATAACATCTATTATAATCATCACATTACCACAAAACCATCATACAAAAACCATAAAAAACATATTTAAACATTATAAATATAATGGCCCCATCCTTACTTACATTAACATTACATAACTTTTGTGGAATACTTAATAAATTACAAAAATAGATTCCCAAAGACCATATTTTTTAGTTCCTTTGGAAACAAGGAAACATAAAAAATGGTACAAGAGAAAGTTATATTATAACCCACTAGGTTATCCAAGACTAGAGCCCAACTTAGAAATAATATACAACAAATATATCTTCATGAACTATGGAAGGAAACATAACAAATGGGTGATCTCAGATTCTCAGCATGGGTAAACAGTGGAGACATGTAAGCATAAAAATGAGCATAGGGATATAAGAACATGATCATGAAATTAAAAGATCATACACTGCACATCAATGATCATATACATGAATCACGGAATAAATCAAGCTACTGCATAAGAAATGAATCATAATAAAATATTAAACACAAGCCATGAAACTGTAACAAAGGGATAAAACAAGGAACTATGGGAAACACATAAGCATACAATATGATTTCCATAGTAGTTAATCCATCAGTCCCAATGATATCTTAGTTGTCAAAGTCCATTACCAAACTATGTAAACTTCCCATTCCATACCTATGTTACTGAACTGAGTTTATTCCTTGTTCGATCCCTGTATTTCTGAACCTAATTCATTTCCCATTCTAGCCAAATATTACTAAACCGTGTTCATTTCCCTTTCTATCTATATACTAGTGAACTGAGTTCACTTCCTATTCCATCCCTACATTACTTCTATGAGTTTCATTTCCCATTCCGTCCTTATATTATTGAACCGAGTTCATTTCTCAGTCCATCCATGTCTATATCAAGAGGTATAATTCTTTACCAAATGTATTTGAGGGATATATAGGTTCCACTAATATCATCGTGAAATCATACATACATGTTGCACAAGATCATTGAAAATAATATCATAATCGATGAAATGGAATGGGTATCATAAACCTATATTATTATCATAACCTATCAAAAAAGATACTGGTATCATATTTAGAACATCAAAATCATAACCCATTAAAGGATGTGGGTTTCGAAGGCATATGACCCATGAAAGATAAATGAGTATCATAATAAAAAATAATCCACTAAGAGAATTAATATGAATAGAAACATTGAATAATTTTCCTAGAAAGTCATGAGTAATCGTACTGTATGTCATCATGCGTGGGAAATAATCTTGAAATATCATCTAAAAACATTTCTTGATGAAAGTATCCATTATTCATTGTAAAAGGTACATTAAAACATAAAACCTTTAAAAAACAATATTTGAGAAATTAAAATTGAAAGCTTATAAATATAGATTTCATAAGATTTTGGAAAATCGTTTCCTTGAAAATATATAATTGAATCCTAAAAGCAATTGGAAAACCATTTCATTGATAATACTTCGAAAATATATAAGGAATGCTTAGAAACGTTTTCAAAACCGTTTCATTTAATTTTTTTAAAATATTATAAATAATGATTGAATTTTTTCTGGAAACCATTTAATTTAAAATACTTTGAAATATTATATTGAATGCTTGAAAATGTTTTCAGAACCATTTTCCTTGAAAACAAATAAATTAATCTTGTATGCATTTTGAAAAATATTTCATTGAAAATACATTAAACAGTTATAAATATTTTTTTTTGAAAATTCAAAAATATATTTTTTTGAATATAAACTTAAATATTTTTATTAATACTTGAACACATTTTTATAAAACATGGTTTGAAAGAACACATAATTCTGACCGAAGATAGAGGTAAAGTCAGACTTTCTTAGAAGAACTTTATCAATCATAATATGTAATAAAGAGTGAACAAAATTGTAACAATACATAAAAATATCATGAATATAAATATGAGAATATATTTCATGAATTATATTGATAAATAGGTCAAAATATTTCATCAAAGGAAGCATAATCCTAAATAATCTCAATAAACGATCAGATTGTTTCCAATAAACTCTTAAAACTTGGTAACATTGAATCATACTCCCCATGTAAGAAACTGAAAATAAATGAAGCACGTAATATCATTAAAATAAGGATATTATTGATATTATATTTCAAATGGATGTAGATAAACCTCATAAAAATTTTTGGTGCATAATAAAACATGTGTTACATAGAAGGAAAATTATGATAAAACAACCCCACTGATTTGGTAACTTTTGGACCATAAAACCCCATGATGTAAATATGATATTATGGATAGGTATATAACCATAAAAATAATTAATATGGTCATATAATTCATTCATGGTCTCTTTATACACCACACCAAGTAAATGAGTTGTGATTAGAGTATGTATCACATGAATATAAAAAGTAAGATGAAATCCCCTTACCATGTTTATGGACTCTCATAATACTCATTCAAAACACTTTTATAATAAATATAAAGTTATTATAAAAATTTTACCGAAACATATTATTATATATAATACCTTATATGGTTTTATTATTATCATACATTACCTGCTTGTTTAAAATCATAAGTCAAGGTTTGGCTTCAGGTATTATCCACCTTGTTCTTTGACTATGTATGAATTTCTTATATATTTGGTCATTATACTTAAATAATGATTTCATTAATTTAAAAAATGATATGAAAATAATTTATACTCTGTATATTTGTTTTATAATAACCTATATAATACAGAAGTATGAAATAGAATACAGAGTTCATGGAGACAGTAAGTTGTACATACGCTTGAACATTGTTTCAGTTTTTTATTATCACATTGAAAGAAAGAAAGAAAATGAAATATATGTACATATATATATGATGTCATTGATTTGGTATTATAATTTTATATATATCATATATGTTTTATAATCCCATCCATATCGTATTCCATGTAGTTTGTGAAGAAATCACATCGCTTTGAGGGGAAAGTAGTCCCCACATTCTCAAACAAAATTATCGTATTTTCACAAAATGGAATGTATGAAAAAATGTGATTTAAAAGAATTAAATAATCCGAAAGACATAATTTGTATCATATATATAATATATAATTATATTTTCCAGCAATATTCCAACCATGAGAGGCGGTAAAGGAAGAACAAACAATAATCGTTTTGTGAGGTGGTAGTTTGTCATACACAAAAACAGTATCTTCGTTACCCATTATATGAAGGTGTGTAAAAGTGTTGGTAAAAAATATTTTCCTAAAAGATAAAAATATATTTAGTATATGGTGGTTGATATGTGTGGACTTAATAATAAAAATTTATTTGGTAGAGAAATAATGTAAAAAAGGAGAAGATATGGTATTACCTCTTAATCATGTAACTCCTTTTTCTTCCACCAAAGGGCTTCCTTAGAAGGATTTTTACCCAAAATGAGAATTAAAGAATAAGTTGATGGATTTTGGGAGACAATTTGGGATGATATTTTTTTAACCTAATTTTTTTGAGTGGAGTGAATAAGTGGAGAGGTGACCACTTTTTATAGGGGAGGAGGAGTGCCACTCTTGTAAATCATAGGAAAAGAAATTCCACCCACGTTTTCCCTTATCATGTGGATAAAATAATTTTGAAAATAAATGAAAGTTATTATTGGGTTGATATATTTACATCCAATAGGTATTTTACAAGTGTATATGTCATTTGGTCCTAAAGCTTATGGTTTATTCTCGAGTTAAGATTAATTTTTTCTTAATCATTATAATTATTTTTTATTGAATTCCCGAATATTTATTTTAAAAAAACTAAGATGAAATTATTAGACTTATGAATTACTCTAATTAAAATTATTGAATCTATTTTGACAAATTGTAAACATAGAAGTGGCATAATTTTATTTAAGTTTAATCCCACTGATTGGACGACACAATGGGTTTTTAAAGTTAAAAGTATCAAAAGTTTGATATGTTTTTTTTCCAATTTCAATGTGAAATTGTTTACAATGAATTAAATTAGATTTATTGAAAAAAACAATATCTTACAAAACTTTGAAACCAATTTTAAATATTATTTATCTTTAAAAAATTATTGGAAAATGCAGTTTCAGAATAAAATTCATTATTTTTCACTATTAAACTGATAATGATGCTTCTTAGAAAAATACTATAAATTAAAACTAAGATAATTTTGACATTAAAAAATATAAAATGAAATTTATAGTATCAAATTATATTTCAAAATTTATGTAAAATTAATGTTATTATTTGTTATATGACATGAAAGGTATTTTATTTGAGAAAATAATATTTTAAGCATATAGAGAGTTTAAAAAAAATTATATTTTTAATTATAAATATGATTTATTTATATAAAAAAAATATAAAAATAAACTGAGAAGTAGTTATTACTGTTAAAATTAGTATGTTTAATGGCTAGTTTATATGTATCTTGTTTAAATAATTATAACAATAAAATGGTTCTTTATAAAAGTTTAGTGTTGTGTGTAATGTACACAAAGTCTATGTTGTGTGTTACATATGCAAAGTTGGTGTTGTGTGTAATGTAAAACAATTCAGTGTAGTGGTAAAGGAATGTTTTAAATAGTGAAATTCCAGATATCAAATGAACTCATTGTTATGTGAAACATGATCCAAGCCTAGAGTGGGATATACCACCTGCTAATTCAAGTGTTGCATGTAGCAAAATATTGACTTAGAGTCGCATATTACACAATCTGGACATAGTGTTTTTTCATATAAAAAATTTATATTAAATATTTTGTGATATGAAAAATACAAAAAAATTTAAATTATTTTGAAAAATATTTTAGAAATATCTTAGGGTGTTATATTCTACCAGCTTTAAAATGAATTTCACCCAAGAAACTCTTTTAGGTTATCAAATGTTTAATACTCTCCTTTAATAGAAACCCGAATTGTAAAAATAAATTATAAAAATTCATTTAAAAAGGAAAAATTGGAGCTATAACAGTTACCCAAAGTAATATATAACTAGTTTTACACATAGGAGAATAGAGGTTGGGAGTGAAGATTGGACATATAGTAAAAGTGTAAATATTCATGGAGAGTGAATGAAATCCTCAAACAATGAAATGTGCATGATTAGTGGGAAGTTTGTGTTATTCAAATCATAAATTTATGATGATTTAAAAGTCCCATAGTTCAAAAAATTATTGTATTAGGAAAAACATTTATTCATATATCATTATCCTAAAGTTTTTGACATTTCATGAAAATATATACTTACATGATTTCAGGACAACATCACCCTTTGTAAATCCTTGATACAATTTACATATTTATCTAAAAGGGAAGGTGGATTTTTCATTCCTAAAGCACAAACAGATCATGAAATCCATGATATTCTATCCCATTTATCATCAGCTACCATCAACAACAAGTTAATAGAATAGGTTATCCAATATGAAAATTTCCTCTTGTGGTGAGATAATAATGTAATCTCACAAACATAATTTGATGCTTTAATTAAATATCCCAAAATTGGTTAACCATATAAAAATTATGAATGAAAAAATTACAGAACAATAGATGGAATGACACTAAATTCTCTTAAAATTCATCCCACCAATATCACAATATAGTTCTTGATTTCCAAATTCTAAACATTTTAATTCCATCATCATATATTCTCATGAAACACGGTAATAACCAGAATTTCCAAGAAAACTTTTAGAATAAATGCATGATTACTTATTCCAGAGGTTACGTTATATTGTTGGTCGGAGTGGATACTCAAGAGGGGGGGGGGGGGGGTGAATTGAGTTCCAATTAAAATTTCAGTTAAAATATTTTCTATTTAAAATACCCCAATTTAAAAACAAGTAAAACTATTGTGAATTTATACAGATTTCAAATGTTCAATTACCTTCTTAAATATTGATTAGTTATCATTCAATTTAATCACAAGATTAAACTGGCTTTTGAAGCTGACCTACTGGTTCACAACAACCATAAACACTTTCTAATTTAACTATCAAAGTACCTTTAAAATAGTTTTATATTTAAAAGTAATAAGCAGCGGAAAATGAATTATACATATACATATATATATATATTACACATATGATTTAAACTAAAAAGAACATCATATATAACAAGAGGTTAATTCTCAAGACGAGACTTAGTCCTCTCAAATTTATATAAATTTGATCCACACCCTGGATCGGGGTTAACAATAGTTTATGAAACTATCCAGGCCACACAAGGACCTCTACCACTGTTCTTCGTGGGAAACAAAACAAATACCAGGACACACAAGGACCCCTTCCACATTTTACGTGGGTAAACAAGAGTTAAGAGTTTTGGAGTGAGGATTTTGATATCCTCCAGTTTAGTGCAGGAGATAGTGTGTGTGTAAGATATACAGAGTACAACACACTTCTCAAAAGTAAATAAAAAAATCCCTCAGAGAGAACAGATAAGAGTTTAGAAAGCTCTAGTGTTTAGAAATGCATCTATGGACTCTTTGGATTCAGCAGAATTGATTCTGAGTCCTTCTCTAGTTTTTCTATTGAAAAACAGAGTGTTGTAGTTTAGCTTGTGTTCTTGTGTTCTTCAGAGGTGTTGGATTGTACTCATGAGAGTACTTTTTAAGTCTTGCAATCACTCTTTCCTGCTCATGATTGTTCTTCTAGTTTAGCACAACGCACTCGGGTTTCTTGAGTTGTCGTGCGTATGTAAGTTCTTCTCATTGTATATTCACACACTTTATCTCGTGTACTACAGCTCAATCTTCTTTATATTCCACGAGCTTTGGTAGTAGGAAATGATTCCCTTTTCATAGGTATGAGATATGGTTTCCTAAAATACCAACAACTATCATTAAATATCAATAATTGCATTAAAACCATCAAATATGACCGTTAGAATTATTTAAATAATATTGACAAAAAAAAGTTAAGAAATGGTGTCACAATGATTATGTAAATGGTGTCTTCTTCACGGTATGTGATTCACTATGTCTCCATGTCACGGTTTCTAGGTCACGGTGTGTCCTTCACAGTTTCTGGGTCATGGTTTGTTCTTCACAGTGTCTGGGTCACGGTTTGTTCTTCACAGTTTCTGGGTCACGGTTTTTCTTCACGATGTCTGGGTCACGGTTTTTTCTTCACGGTGTCTGTCTGACTATGACTGCGTCTTCTACACAGTCTGTCTTACTGTGTCAAACATCATGGTGTCTCTATACTTAGACAAATATCTGTATTTATACTTAGACAGTAATATGCAGAATATGGATTGAGCTTAACCAGTAGAGAGTATGAGAACTTGAATCATAAATATAAAGTCTTGACAATATATGTGAGATTTGTGATCATGCATAAGACTTGTAAATAATAAACAGAGTAATTAACATTGATAAGATTTGCTATCATTAAAAAATGATGTCTAGTTATTATTGATATTTGAGAGCATTAACACAATAGTCAATTAAGACTGAGATTAATTAATAGTAATAGGGGTTTTGATCATTAACACATGATTAAAACATGAGGAGTCCAACAATCTCCCCCTTTTTGATGATCACAAATCATGTATAGGTAAAAATATAAATGAAATACAACATTAAAGAAAATAAAAGAATCGAAAATTAGAATACTAATACTTGTACTTTTACTTTTACTTGTTTCTCACCCTTTTGGGATTATCAAAATGTAGAGAAAATGAAGTGAAACACTACATTTGTCATTAAAAAGGTTCAGAATAAAACATACATGATAAATACAAACAGTAAACAAAAAATGACATCCCATCAAAAAGAAAACAGTCCCTGGACTCTTCAGGGATCCGCCTTTTCCTTGCCTTTATCAGTAGTAGGAGATGGTGCTGATGTAGAGGAAGGCACATATGTGGTAGACAAGGAGGGTAAGGGTAGACCTTCAAAAATGGATGGAGCCAAAGTAGGAGCAGTAGAAGATCTAGGTTGTGGTTGGTCAAGAATGACTGGTCGGATCTGAGAAAAAGCTTGGATGACTTTCATGGTAGTTGAGGCAAGGGTATGCAGACCAGGTCTAAGGGGTGCAGAAGCTGGAGAAACTATAGCAGTACTCTTCAAATGAAGATACAACTTCAAAAGATTAATGAAATCAGTAATTATTTCACCACCATATTGCATAGCCTTTTCAAAATCGTCCTTATTCTCCATAAATTTGTCCAATAATCTGGTGAACTCTGTTAGCTTCTGAACTTGATCTTTAAAAGCTTGATTTACCGGAGGGATTATCAAATTATCCACAAGATATCTAAAGTGATATTTCATATCAATTTTAGAGAAAATACGGTTGAGATAGACATCAATATTCTTGGTGATATTTTTTTGAGCATCACTGGAAATCATTGAATGAATCCTAACCAAGTCCAATGCTCGATCAATGTTCTTAACCACTTCTGACAAAGAAGACAGATCCAAGCCACTGAAGGCATTCTGAAGTTCTTCATTGAATATGGATCTCAGTAGAGAATCATTCAAAGGAGGAACAGAAGGTTGACCAGAAGTAGGAAAAGCCATGACAACTTCGGCTAGAACATTGAGCTATTTCATAATTTTTTGTAGGCATCTAGTATATTCATCTGTGAGCTTATTCAGATTTTCTACAAGCTCCCTCATTCATTCTAGAATTTTTGGGTGTTTTTTTCCAACCTTCTTAGAAAAAGACAGTAGATATGGATTCATTTGAGACACACTCTCTCTAGAAAGGGCGGAATCAGTTGGCTCAGGAGAAGAAGAAACAGGTGCAGGGGCAGAAACAGGAGCAGGCTCTGATCTCAAAGACAACTCATTCTGTAATTTTTCTAAGATACTTTTTGGGTATGCAACATCAGCACTCAGCAGCTTATTTTCTACTCTGACTTCTTGAATTTCTCAGATCATCCTTGGTTGAATATGCAAGATAATATTTTCCAAGAGAATTGATGCTTCTTCTTGACTCAGTTGAGTCACTGGAAAAGGTTGAGTGGATAAAATCTTCTAAACTCCAGCTAAAAGAGTATCTTAAAAGAATTTTATATCATCTTTAGTTACAAAAGAGTGTTTCTCGGGTAAGAGTGCAGGTAAAGGTAGTGGAGCAGGTTCTGGTTGTGGTTCAGAGTCATCTTCAGACTCAGATTCTGATTCAGATTGATAATGGGGATATGTTTCTGGTTATGGTTTTGGATGAGCTACAGACTTTAGTTGAAACACAAAAAGAGATTCATTCCAGTTGTAGTCACTAGCTGTGACTCATTCACATAATAAAAGCTTGGGAAAACATATTGAGTTTACACAAAGTATGACTCATCACCAGGTTCAGATTCAGATTCAACAGACTTGGTTGGACTAGTTTCAAGGTTTTGAGGTTCCTCCCCCTCAAATTGTGCTTCCATTTAAGAGAATATAGGCTTAGAAACATGGTCAAGATCCACAAGATCATCTCTAATATCTTCAGAAAACTCTTGCCTTTCCAGCTGAAAGGAAATTTCCTTCATCTCTTCACAAGAGGGAATTATCTCAGAAACTGACTGTTCCACAGGCAGTGATTCCAGATTGGCTTGATTTTCAACAGGGAGTTCTTCATCAGTAGCAGACTCTTCCATGGATTTTTTCTCTAATTCTATTACTATATAATCTCTTACATCCTCATATTGGATATAAAGATTTACAACTTCTGTAGAAGCATGAGCTTCTTCCTCACTAAGAACAACTGAAGGATCTACAGTCCTTTCCTTTTCAAAAACAACTTCCTCTCCTTGAGGTATTTATGATTCTTCTCTAAGTGTTACATCAGCTACCACTTCCTCTTCTTCTTCACCATCTGAGTACTCAGCCACTTCATCTGGTTCCAAACCAAGATCAGCTAAGTTCGTAGGCATTCTTGGATAATCAACAGGATTATACTTCTTATACAATTGATCATTATTCTTAACCCATTGCTTCCTCTAGGGGTTCCATCTAATTTTCATCCTTCTGATGATAGTCTTGGATAGGCAGAACTCAAAATCCTTTAGCTTTTCTTCATTCGGTCCAACAACTCCTTTTGCAACGAGCATGGATAAAATCATCCTTGAGTAAAACAAGGAGGTGGATTTGTAAGTGACTTTAATCACCTCACATATATGGTTAATGACGTACTTTCAAAGATTGATCTTATAGCCATTCTTCAACAGGTGAATAAGGAACACATCCTGATACTTCATTACAGCAAAATCCCCTTTTCTTGGACTAATCAAATTCTGAACAAATTTTAATAGTAGTCTAGTTTCTCCATCTAGCTCTGCAGCTATAGCCCTTCTCTTGGTGCCATTACCAGTTAAGGTTCACAAATAATTTTCCTAATCAAAGATGTCAGATGAAGGAGGAGGGTCTCTCTGGTAGTCTTCACAAACTCATTCATGTGGAATCCTTAAGCATGCAGCCCACATCCTCGACGTGAAAGAACACTTCTGACCATTGGTCTAGCTGGTCACCATAAAGTTTTATCCAAAATCAAAGGAAAACTTCACATATTGGTAGAATTTAGATACCAATATCAGGTAAATCGGTCTATCTTGACTAGAGAACCATTCAAGCCATCCTTGTTCTTTAAAGACTTTCAAGACTAACGACATGCTAGACAACATCCACTCAGGGAAAATATCTTTTTCAGGTACAATAGTACAGCTTACCTGGTTTGGGTTTAGAGGTCCTTCGGGAGCTATCCTCGGTATTATCTTCTGTTTCTTAGAGAGACACTTCTCATGGTTAGATGAAGATGGACGCTTCATCCTTGGCATCTACTGAAGGTTCGAGTGAGAGAGAAGAAGAGGTTTCAAAGGTGAAGAGGGTTTGAGAGAGAGAGTAGGAGAGAGTATCAGGTGAGAGATTTAGTGAAACCTTTATGTTTTATCATTTGGGAATGTCAATCGTCATAAAAACAAAAACATGAGAAATCATATAGTCATGAAATTAAAATTTCCACGATACGGGTTAAAATAAGAGTATAAATAATCTTCACGGTGAGACCGTGAGTAGGAATTACGGTGTGATAAAAAACAGTCATCACGGTGAGATAGTGAGTGAACTGGGCCATCACGGTGAGATAATGAGTTGATTGACCGTGAGCACAAGGTCTTAATGGTGAGACCGTAAGCATGAAATAGTAACTGTAAAATAGTAAGCATGAAACCGTGAAGTAAAATACAGTAAAGTATTAAAAATTAAGATTAGTATGATATATATTTATGATTAATCATGCCAAGATCATGTATGATGTAGTCTAATATCTCATAATTTAATGGTTTAGTGAATATATCAGCAAGTTGATATTCAGTACCAATGAATTCCAAAGTGATATCACCTTTTTGATAATGATCCCTCAAAAAGTGATGTCTTACATCAATATGTTTTGTGCTATAATGAGAAACATGATTCTTTGAAATATTAATAGCACTTGTGTTATCACAATTTATTGGGTCATGTCTGAATTGATATCCATAGTCTAGTAATGTGTGTTTCATCCACAAAATTTGTTCACAACAACTTCCATCAGCTATGTATTCAGCTTCTGCAGTATATAATGCAACAAAATTTTGTTTCTTAATACACCATGATACTAGTGACTTGACTTGCCTAAAAGGTGACAAGTTCCAGAGGTTCTTTTTCTATCTAACTTACATCCAGAAAAATCAGCATCAGAATAACTAACTAATTCAAATGATTTTTCTTTGGGATAGAACAGGTTTAAATTGAGGGTATGCTTGAGGTATTTAAAAATTATCTTTACAGCATTTAAATGTGACTATTTAGGGTTTACTTGAAAACGATCACACATACTCCCACTAAACATAATATTAGGATGACTAGTAGTCAGGTAGAGTAGACTTACAATCATTCCTCTATAAGTGGTTTGATCAAGAGATTTACCATCTTCATCAAGATCCAACTTACAGGTGGTACTCAAGGGAGTGTCACTAATTTTTGTGTTATCCAATCCAAAACGTTTTAAAAGCTCTCTAGTATATTTACTTTGAGTTAAAATAATTCCATCATCGTTTTGAAAGATTTGAAATCCAAGGAAAAATTTGAGTTCACCCATTAAACTCATTTCAAATTCATTTTGCATCATTTTAGAAAAATCAGTATATAATGTAGTTTTTGAAGATCCAAAAATTATATCATCTACATAAATTTATACAACTAAAACATCATTAGAAATACGTTTTATAAAAAGAGTAGGGTCAGCTATACCTTTTGTAAAACCTTTAGAAATTAAAAAGGTACTTAATCTGTCATACCAAGTTCTTGGAGCGTACTTTAAACCATATAAATCTTTTGATAATTTAAAAATATGATTTGGAAAATGAGGGTTTGTAAATCCAGGTGGTTGTTCAACAAAAACATCCTCAACAATATATCCATTTAAGAAAGAAATCTTAACATCCATTTGATATAGTTTGAAATTTAGATGTGCAACATAAGCAATTAAACTTCTAATAGCTTCTAATCTGGCTACTGAAGCAAAAGTCTCCCCATAGTCAATTCCTTCTTCTTGACTGTAGCCTTGTGAAACTAGCCTAGCATTGTTTCTAACTATATTTCCAGATTCATCTTCTTTATTTCTAAACACCCATTTAGTGCCTATGGTGAAAGCGTCCTTAGGTATTTCAACAAGATTCCAAACTTTATTTCCTTCAAATTGATTGAGTTCCTATTGCATAGAAATTTCCCAAAATTCATCATTAATAGCATCATCAATGTTTTTAGGTTGAATTTGTAACAAGAAAGCTTGATATTCAACCTGATTTCTAAGAGAATCTCTAGTCTGTGTCCCCCCATCCAGATTTCATACAACAGAAACTAAAGGATGATTCTTTAGAATTCTAGTTGATCTAGTAAATGTAGGACTAGAAATTTTAGGTTCATTTATAGGTTTGGGCTCATTAGGAGTAGATTCTGGAATAATTCCAGAACTGGTTGTCTTTATAATAGGTTCTTTAGATTTTTCATTAAGGTCTAGAACACTCAAATCTTCTTTAAGATTTTCAAGAGAGGTTTTAGACTCATGTGGATCAGTTTCATCAAATTTGATGTGAACAGATTTTTCCACACACTTGGTTATATTATTGAAAACTCTATAGGATTTTCTAGTTATAGAATATCCTAAAAAGATTCCTTCATCACTCTTAGAAGCAAACTTATCAATATTATCCTTAGTATTAAGAATAAAGACTTTGTAACCAAAGACTCTAAAGTAATTGACGTTAGGTTTTCTATTGTTCCAAAGTTCATAAGGAGTCTTCTAAAGAACATGTCTAATCAAGACTCTATTGATGATATAACAAGATGTATTTAAAGATTCATCCCAAAAATAAATAGGCAGGTCATACTCATTAAGCATAGTTCTTGCTATTTCTTGAAGGGTTTTATTTCTTCTTTCTACTACACCATTCTGCTGAGGTTTCCTAGGAGCAGAAAAGTTATGACTATATCCATTGTGTGAGTAATAGGATTCAAATTCATGATTTTCAAACTCATGACCATGATCACTTCTTAGAGTTTTAATCTTAATTCCACTAATATTTTCTACAGACTTTGAGTATTTAATAAAGTAAGAACAAGCTTCACTTTTGTGAGCTAATAAGTATACCCATGTATATATAGAAAAGTCATCTACTAGGACATAGACATAATGCTTCCCATTTAAGATAGAAACTCTATATGGTCCAAACAAATCCATGTGAACAAACTCAAGAGGTTGAGAAGTTGAGAATTATTTCTTTGATTTAAAAGAAACTTTAAGTTTCTTTCCCTTTTGACAGGGATTAAAAACTTTGCCATTTGGAAACTCAAGTTTGGGTTAGTCTCTAACTAATTTTTTCCTAGTTAGTTTCCTAAGTGAGTGTATATTTCATTATCCTAATCTTCTATTCCATAACCAGGACTCTTTATGAAAAGAATTTAAACTAGTAACATTTTTCTTAGCTAATGAATTTAAATCAACATCATAAACATTTTCATTCCTTAAATTAGAGAATACTAAAACATTTTTAGAATTAAAAAAATTACAAGAATCATTTTCAAACATGAAATTAAAACCATCATCATACAATTGAGAAATACTTAACAGATTATATTTCAGTCCATCAACAAATAAAACTTTGGAAATTAAAAATGAATTACTGTTACCAATTTGGCCTAGGCCAATGATATTTCCTTTAGAATTATCACTAAAGGTGACATATCCTCCATCAACCTTTATTAATCTCTTGAAGCATGAGTAATCCCTAGACATATGTCTTGAACATCCACTTTCCAAATACCATGTCTTTTTATGGGAACTCTTCAAGAAGGTTTCCTACAAAACAGTTTTAGATAGAAAATGATTTTGATACCCAGATCTTCTTGGGTCTAGGTAAGTAAGAAATCAATGATTTTGGTACCCAAATTTGTCTTATGGGTCTCATATAATTTACTAAATCAAAATATTTTGAGAGATAAACTCTATTTGATTGATAACTATGTGAATAACTAGTTGAAGCATATGAATGTCCAGAACTAGAACATGCAGTATTCTATCCAGATTTAGGAATAAATCTATTTTTAGTAATCTATCTCTGTGCAAGTTTGTAGCCTATTCCAGTAGTGTACATAGGTTCCACTTTCTTTCCTGGCATTTGAGTTAGTGTATCCTATCCATTTTTAAATTTCTCTAAGTCTTTCTAAGTTTCTCATTAGACAATTTCAGTTCAGTGTTCAATTTTAACAGTTGAAATTTTTTCTCTTTTTCAACAGTATGTTCAATTTTAATAGTTGTATTGAGATAATTCTATTTCTTCAATGATTTGTATTTATCTTTAAGTTCATTGCATGTATCTTCCAGCATATTACAATATTCAGATAATTCATCTTTAGTCATATATTCAGAATCAGAATCAGATTCTGTATCATCTCCAGAATAATAAGAATTTAAAACAGGAGTATCTAAGGTTACCTCGGATGTGTTGGTCATAAAACACATGTTGGCATGATTTCTTTCAGAATCAGACTGATTCACTTGAGATATCTTCTGAAGCACTCTATATTTCTTTCATTGATTTCTTATATTTATTAACCATATAGTCGGGTATCTTTTTGAACTTCATTTTTGGACAGTCTGCTTTTATATGTCCTTTTATTTTGCACTCATAGAAAACAACTTCATCACTTTTATCTGGATTTTTCCAGTCCTTCTTCCAATGTACCATATTGTCATACTTTCTCTTGTAATTTGATTTTCTGAAAAATTTCTTCTTCCGATAAATTTCTTAAACCTTTTAGATATCTAATCCATTTCAGCATCACTATCAGAGTCTGAACTTCCACTTGTTGAACTGTTAGTTTGTATTTGAGATTTTTCTTTGTCCTTGATCTTTGAAGCAGTAGTCTTAAAAGCCACTGATTTCCTTTTTGTTTCATCCTCTTTCTCTTTATTCACCTTGAGTTCTTCCTCATACATAATATGCCTACCAATGAGTTCTTTGACAGGTAGAGAAGCAATGTCACACGAATCTCTGATTAAAACAGATGTGCCTCTCCATCAGTCTGGTAGACACCTCAATATCCTCATAATTGTTTCCTTTTTTGGAACATCCTTTTCGAGTGAATTCATTGTATTGACTATCTCAATGAAACTGAGATACATATCAGAAATGGGTTCATTAGTCTTTATTTTAAATTATCATATTTAATAGTATAAGTATTTAATCTCATTTCTTTAACATTGGTTGTTACCTCATGAGAAACACCCAAAGTATCCCAAATTTCAAAAGCAGTTTTACAGGGAAAAATTCTGTTAAATTCCTCATCTCCTAGAGCACAGCATAGGGCATTCATGGCTTTACAATTATTATTGTAAGCAATCTTTGTAGGTTCATCCCAAGTTATTCTTTCAGTTTCTGGAATTTTATATTGTGACTCTATAGCAGTCCAAATATAAAAACCCATAATCTCTAAATGAATTTTCATTTTAAGTTTCCTATGAGCATAGTTTGTACCATTGAAGAAAGGTGGCATGTCAGTAGCATCACCCTCTAGTCTATTATCCATAACTAGATTTTAGAAAGTAAATTTAAAGATATAAAAATTTAAAACTAATAGAAATTTAAGAACTCTAAAGATGCAACTAAAATCACAGTAGAAAAAAAATAATATTTCAAAAATCCTTTAACAAAAACAATCCTCTGATACAAAATGTTGGTCGGAGTGGATACTCAAGAGGGGGGGGGGGGGGGTGAATTGAGTTCCAATTCAAATTTATTTTTAAATATTGTATATTTAAAATACCCCAATATAAAAACAAGTTAAACTATAGTGAATTTATACAAATTTCAAATGTTCAATTATATTCTTAATGATTGATTAGTTCTCAGTCAATTTAATCAGAAGATTAAACTGGATTTTGAAGCTGACCTACTGGTTCACAACAAGAATAAACACTTTCTAATTTAACTATCAAAGTAACTTTAAAATAGATTTATATTTCAAAGTAATAAGCAGCGTAAAATGAATTATATATATATATTACACATATGATATATACTAAAAAGAACAACAGATTTAACAATAGGTTCAGTCTCAAGCCAAGACTTAGTCCTCTCTAATTTATATAAATTTGATCCACACCCTGGATCGGGGTTAAAAATAGTTTATGAAACTTTCTAGGCCACACAGGGACCTCTACCACTGTTCTTCTTGTGAAACAAAACAATGACCAGGCCATAGAAGGACCACTTTCATAGTTGACGTGGGTAAACAAGAGTTAAGAGTTTTGGAGTGAGGATTTTGATATCCTCCAGTTCAGTGTAGGAGATAGTGTGTGTGTAAGATATAAAAAGTACACCACATTTCTCGAAATTAAATAAACAAATCACTTAGAGAGAATAGATAAGAGTTTAGAAAGCTCTAGTGATTAGCAATGTAGCTCTGGACTCGTTGGATTCAGCAGAATTGCTTTTGAGTCCTTCTCTGGTTTTTCATTTGAAAAACAAAGTATCCTAGTTCAGCTTGTGTTCTTGTGTTCTTCAGAGGTGTTGGATTGTACTCATGAGATTTCTTTGTAAGTCTTGAAATCTCTCCTTTGTGCTCAAGATTGTTCTTCTAGTTTATCACAGTGCAGTCGGGTTTCTTGAGTCATCGTGCGTATGTAAGTTCTTCTCATTGTATATTCACACACTTTCTCTCGTGTAGTGCAGCTCAATATTCCTTATATTCCATGAGCTTTGGCAGTAGAAAATGATTCCATTTTCGTAGGTACAAGATAATGTTTCCTAAAATACCAACAACTATCATTAAATATCATTAATTGCATTAAAACCATCAAATATGACCATTAGCATTATTTAAATAATATTGAAAAAAAAGTTAAGAAACAGTGTCATAATAATTATGTTAACGGTTTCTTATTCACAGTATATGATTCACAGTATGTGATTCACTGTGTCTCCATGTCACGGTGTCTAGGTCACGGTGTGTCCTTCATGGTGTTTGGGTCACAGTTTGTTCTTCACAGTGTCTGGGTCATGGTTTGTTCTTCACGGTGTCTGGGTCACAGTTTGTTCTTCACGGTGTCTGGGTCATGGTTTGTTCTTCATGTTGTCTGTATGACTGTGACTGTGTCTTGTACACAGTCTATCTTACTGTGTCAAACATCATGGTGTCTCTATACTTAGAAAAATACCTGTTTTTAGACTTAGACAGTAATATGCAGAATATGGATTGAGCTTAACTAGTAGAGAGTAAGAGAACTTGAATCATAAATATAAAGGCTTGACAATATAAGTGAGATTTGTGATCATGAATAAGACTTGTAAATAATAAAGAGAGTAATTAACATCAATAAGACTAGTTATCATTAAAACATGATGTGTAGTTATTATTGAGATTGGAGAGCATTAAAACGATGGACAATTAAGATTGATATTAATTAACAGTAATAGGATTTGTGATCATTAAAACATGATTAAAACATAAGGATTCCAACAAATATATTTATTAAATCAAATAATTTGTAAATTTCATACATGATAACATAGATTTTTTTTTCAAAAATTCAATAATCCGTACCAGGATAATTAGTGATATCCAATTTACTGTATACCAATTAATCATCACTTATTCCATGAAAAACAAAATTTTCCCAAAATCTTGGTCACATTAAGGCTAACATTCACTTAATCAAAATATAATATTTCTAAGTCTTCATTACTATTATATATATCCTTCACAATTCTTAATGAAAACTAATACTGAAAATAATTATATAATTCATGATTGAAATAAAATGATCTTCGAATTATAAAACATAGGAACATCATTCACCCTACTCTATTCCTAAACCATTACTCATGCTTCATCAAATTATTCATTAGTACCTCTTTCCATGAATATGAAATATGAATAATGTAGTATGGTTCCTCAACCTCAGTCAAGCCGATTTTATAAGAATAATGTAAACAATAACAGAAGAACATCACATGTGTTACACATATTGTTTGTAGTCTCTTTATGTTCAAAATAATAACCAACACTCATTCCACTTTCCTAATTCTCATTATGACATTTCCAATTTGGAAATATATTTTCATAATGCCCATACATTTCACATATGAGACATTCAATGTTAAAAATATTCTATCTAAGTCTCTCCATTGACCGAAATCATAAATCTTTGGGTGAGAAACACATATCATAAAAGAAAACCACATACTTATGAAAAATTATTTATAGGATATCTAAATAATGACACTATTCTTAATCTGTGACACATGAGGTTTAACCTAATATATTCCTAACCAACTTATATTTAAATAATTCATGATGGTTCTTGAAGAGTTTGTGAATTCCCAAAGAATATCCACTAGGAGTGTACAACAGGTGTGTAACAAGTCCCATTTTAATGTACCAGTATACCCCGAGTTTAGCCTGGAACATCATGTTGGATTTTTTAACCCATGGTAAATCTATTACAATGCCACATCAACTTGTAGTATCCACATAGGGATTTATTTTTGCGAATCCACTCAATCTATCCTTTAAGAAAATTCCAAGAACGTTTCCTAAATGTTTAATTATCCTTATACTTATCCTTAGAGACATCCCTAGATATATCCATAGAAATATACCTAGGGACATCACATAGGTTTTATCATCCTGGTTTTCAAAGGATAAATAAACCTTCACATTGATACCAACTATAAATACACATGTTTTTTGTAAAATGAAATTACTTATCTTTTTGGAATACTTAATACATTACAAAAACAGATGCCCAAACACCTTATTAGTTTAGTTTCTTTGGAAACATGGAAACATAAACACTAATACTTATTGAAGCTACATTATATCCCACTAGGTTATACAATACTAGATCCCCTCTTTGACATATCAAATAGAAAATATATCATTATAACCTAGGGCAGGCGATCTAAAAAAGGGATGACCTCAGATGCTCTGTATTGGTAAACAACAGATACATGTAAGTTAAAAACATGAGAATAAGGGTTTGAGAACATCATCATATTAATAGAAGAGCATACCCTGCATATAAAATATAAAATACATGAATCATGGAATAAATATTTTCCCTTCATACTTCATGAATCATATGGGAATAAAGGCCATAATCCATGAAATCATAACATAAGAATATAACATGAATTTTTGGAAGACACATAATCTTAAATTTTGATTTCTATAGTAGTTAAGGAATTACTACCAAGGTTATATTTATGGAATATGTCCTTTACTGAACCGTGTCCACCCAATTTTCTAGCCTTATGTTACTGAATCAAGTTTATTCCCCATTATAGAACTGTATTACTAAACCAAGTTTATTTCTTATTCTATCCCTGTGTAACTCAACCGGTTTCATTTCTCGTCCCAGTCCTATAATACTAAATCATGTTTATTTCACATTCCATAACTGTATTATGGAAATGAGTTTCATTTCATATTCTATCACTATATTACTTAATTGAGATAATTTCTCTTTCCATCAATGTCTTCCACTTGAGATATAAATCATTACTTAATGCATTGAAAGGAGATATACATCCCTCCAATTTCATGGTGAAATCATTCATACATGTTACAAAAGATCATTAAAAACTATAATATAACTTAGAAAATTAATTTTTTATCATAAACATGTAAGAATATCATAACCTATGGGAAAAGATATAGGTTTCATATTTATTTCGTCAAACAAATCCCTGAAAAGAAGTGTATTTCAAGGTCATATAACCCATGAAAGATAAATGAGTTTCATAATCAAAATATAATCCATTTAGAGAAATAATTTGAATGGGAATATTGAATAATTTCCTTATTAAGCCATGAGTAATTCCAATGGATGTTATCCTAGATGGGAAATAATGTTGAATGATTTTTTAGAATCATTTCTTGATAAAAGTATCATTTATTATTTGAAAAGTATCTGTCAAACAAAAAACCATTTGAAAATAATTTTCATAAAAATAAACCAGATTGATTATAAAGAAAGCATTGAAAATTTTTCAGAAAATTTTTTCTTTGAGAAAATATAAAGGGAGTTCTAAAATGTTTTGGGAAACATTTTCCTTGAAAGCATATAAAATAAGCTTAAAAGAATTTTTAAAAACATTTCTTGGAAAATACATTGAAAAATTATAAATAAATATTGAAAACGTTATGAAAATAATTTAATTGGAAATAAATTGAATAGTTATAAATAAAGCATAAAAAAATTTTCAATTTCATTTATTTGAAATTACTTTGAAATATTATAAATAAATATTGAAAATGTTTTGAAAACCATTTTACTTTAAAATATAAAAAATAATCTTAAAATAATTTTGAAAATTATTTCGTTAATAATACATTTAATAGTTATAAGGAATTATCGAAAAAAATTCAAAATATTTTTGATACGAAAATAAATTTCTTAACTTATGATGAATACGTGAAAATATTTTTATAAAACATGGTTTTAAAGAACACATATTTTTGACTGTAGGGAGTGGTAAAGTTGAACATTCTTAGTAACACATTCTTAATCATTGTTTATAGCAATGAGTGAAAAAATGGAACCAATAAATGATGATATCATGAATATGTAGAGTTGAAGATATGTCATGAATTTTCTTGAGATAAGGATCATAATATTTCATCAATGAAATCATAATCATAAACAAACTCGAGAAAAGATGAGATTGTTTCCAATAAACTCTCACCGCTTGGTAACATTGAATTATACTCCCCATGTAAGAAAATAAAATTACATGAATAATTGAATATCATGAATATAATTAGATTTATGATATTACATATCAAATAGATAAATAAAAAACACAAAAAATAATTTAGGTATATCATACAACATGTGTCACAAAGAAGGAAAATTGTGATAAAATCACCTTACTGATTTGGTAACTTTTGAACTGTAAAACCATAATGTGTGTTGATAATTTTATGGATATGTAATTACATATAAATATAATTAATATAAATATATAATACATTCATGGTCATTATGTACACCACACAAAATAAATAAGTGGTGAATAAGGCATGTATCTCATGAAAATAAAAAGTGAGATGAAATTCCCTTACCTTCTGTCATGACTCACATTGTAATCATTTAAAAAAACTATATAATAAATATACATTTATTGTATATATTTTAATGAATGATATTTTTATATCTAATAACATATATGGTTTTTTATGACCATATATTACCCTCTTGTTAACAATCTTATGTTATGGTTTCACATCGGGTAATATTCACTGTGTTCTTTGCATCTGTCTTAATTTCTTATATCTTTGGTCCTTATATGTATATCATGATTTACAGAATTTAAAACATGATACAAACATCGTCTATATTCAATATATTTGTATTTAAATAATCTGTAGAATATATAAGTATGATATATAGTACACCATTGATGGAGATGGTAAGACACACATACACATGAATGTTGTTTCATTTTTTTATATTCATATTTAAATACAGAAAGATAATGAAATATATGAATATATGTTTATAATATAATTAAATAATTATTATCATGTTATATATATCATATAAGTTCTGTAATATCACCTCTAATACATTCAATTTAGTGTGTAAATGAAGAACACTACTTTGAGGGGGTGGTAGTCCACACTTCCTCCAACAAAATTCTCATATAAATGAATGGGTTATAAAATAATTACCTAGGATTAAAGTCATAATATGTATCATTTATATCATATATAAATAGTGTGTCTATCAAAATTCTCACCATGAGATGTGGTAAAGTAAGATAAATAAATCATTTTTTGTGTGAGGTGGTAGTTCACTGTACACCATTTCATAATAACATCTCATTATAACATCCAGGAGAAACTATTATATATAGGTGTCACTAAGTATAAAATTCATCGTTTTGTGGGTAATGTTTATTACCCATTTGGTTTAGTTGTCTCTAGGTATTGTTTGAAACTATTTCATAACAACATCTTAGTATATTTAGGACACAATAGATTCATTGTAATAAAAAAATTGATTAATTTAGGTGGTGGAGAAAGAATTTATATGGATGGATTTTAAGGGAGGGTGTTACATCTTAATTGGGTAACTCCTTTTGGTTTGAAACAAAGGGATTCCTTGGGATGATTTATACCCAAAGGTAGAAATCAAAGAGTAGGTTAGGGGTTTTGGGAGATTATTTTGGAATATCATGGCTGAACCTTTGTGGTTTGAGAGGTGTGTATGCGTGGGAGAGGTGGTGACCATTTATTGGGGAGGAGTGGCACACTTGTAAATCATTGGAAAAGGAATTATACCAACATTTTCCCCATTTAATGAGGATCAAATAATTGTAAAAATTTTAGATAAGGGATTATAGGGTAGAATTATGGCCATAAAATGTGTATTGGACAAGTTTATAGGTTATTTAGGCCCTTAATTTTAAGGATTTTCCCCTTATTATGCTTGATTTTTCCGTAAATGTTGTAATTAATTTTATTTACATTAACTAATAATTTTGATAAATAAAAAAATTTACCTTATTAGTCATTATAAATAATATTTATTCCAATTTTTTTATCTATTTTTACAAAATCAAATCACAAAAGTGGAAGAAGCTAATTTATATTTAGTCCCACTTATGGGACAACATTGCATGTTTTAAAGTCAAAATGATCAATAGTTTTCTTTGTTTTTATATCCAATTTCAATGAAAAATTGATTTAAATGACTGAAATTAGAATTATGGAAAAAATATCATCTAATTAAAGTTTTAATCAGTTTGAAATATAATTTAAATTATAAATAAATTTGATGAAAAAACAGTTTTGGATTAAAATTTAGTATTTTCACTATTCATTCCAAAATACATTTTCTTAGAAAAATCCTAAAAGTTCAACTAAAGAATATTTCAGAATTCTAATTTCAAAAATTAAGTTTAATTAATATAATTAAATTTAATTATGTGTCTAAAATTAATTTTTTTTGTATAGAAGGCCGTGAAAAGTAGTTTATTAGAATAATTTTTTTAAACATATTGAGACTTTAAAAAAAATTATATTTTTCATCATTAATATGTTATATATATAAACCCATTATAATAATTTTTTGAAATGTAGTTATTACTATTCATATTACTAATTTTGATTGGTAGTTTATAACTATCTTATTTAAATAATTATAATAACAAAATGATGATTCATAGAAATATGGTGTTGTGTGTAACATACGTTAGGTCGATGTTATGTTTAACATATTATTGGTCTGTGTTGCATGTAATATAAACCAAATTGGTTTCATGTGAATGGATTTTTCGATTTATTACAATGCATGATATCAAAAGGACACAATATTGTGTTTAACATGAGCCAAGCATAGAGTTGTGTAAACCGTAAGCTAATCCAAGTGTTGCATGTAGAACAATATTGACTATAAGTTTCATATAGAGAAATATAGTCATTGTTCATTTCATTTAACAAAACTAGTATTATCTGAAATGAAAAATATCAAAAATATCAAATTATTTTGAAAAACTATTTCCCAAAATCTCAGGGTGTTATAATAAACTACCACAAACACATCCCCAAAATAAATTTCAAAAAAATAACCAAAATTCCATCCCACTCAAATTATAATTTAAATACCTCTAATATAAAAAAATATAATATAAACATTCTATAAATTCACACAAGATAAATTATCTTAAGTAACACTTATTTATTAATTTAACTCGTTATAAATATACACATAACCAATGTTTTAGAATTATTATTCATATTATTTTTTACCATTCATAAGTGAATATATAATTAAGAAAGTTGGATGTTATTATATTTATTTTATGTAACATTAATCATTATAGTAAAGGACACAAGGAGATATCCTTTAATAAAACATGTTTATTTATTAAGTATACTATAGAAAAAACCAATACAAATTCATTATTTATAATATTAACAATACTTCTAAATCATTATGCGTATATCATTTTAAGGATGGTTGGTAAATAACTCAAACTATGATAAAAAGGTTTCTCAAAGTATTATGTTCAACTAATAAGAATAAAAACATTTAAATTAAAAAAACTTTTGTAGTATTTTTTTAAAACACCAAAACCATTTCTATATCCTTAATTTTATTCCTTTTTAATTTTCTTTAATAAATAACTAAAATAGAGGTATAAATAATCCACATTAAAACACATTTAAATTAAGATAACTCTCGAATCCATTGCATTAAATGGTTTATTAATAATATTTTATAAAATATTTATTAGAATATTTAATATTATTTAAAACTCCCAGGGAATACAGTCAACAACCTATTTCACAAAATAAAACCACACAAATGATTTCCCATGACCATTTTGTACCAAATATAATCCATTTAGAAAGATTTTGATATTTATTAATATATTGGGTAGGAATAAAAATAGGGGAAAAGGGAGGGAGAATCAAAATGAATCTCAACAAATTTATTTCTAGAATCAATCAATTTAAATAAATATGGTCCAGTCATAGATCTCGACAAAATATATTAATTGAACATAGTGATAAAATAATGTTATAATATAAATTTATATTCAAATAATATAACTACAATTATAATTACTCTAAAAAAATAAAATTCTAATAGGGGGTTTTATTTCTTAATGAAAATACAATTCAAAAACTATTCTATTATTCTTCTATATAAAATAGGTTCAAAATTCCATAAATGTATAAAATCTATGAATGTCACAACATGAATTATAAAATTATTCAACAATGAATTAACTCACAAAAATTATATCATTATTATATCAACTCCAACTCTAGTAAAAAACATCTGGTTGATTAATTATTACATTTTCAAAAAATACAAGTGATCACCTCCCAAAGAACCAAATATATTAATTGTATACATGAAGTAGAATCATACCTAATTCCCTTTATACCTTGTTAATAAAATTAAAAACATTTTAAAGGAAATTGTTTGGAATATTTGAATCTGATACAAGTATTTCTTATTCATATCATGGGAAAATAAAAAAAATTTGATCCCATATTCGCAAAATATTTTATATACAGTGTATGATAACATGAGTGAATAATGAATAATAAATACGAGATGGTAAATAACTAAAATCACATTCCATTTAATAAATTTCACAATCATAAAAAACATCCATGGATGACATAAATGAAATAATATCATGGATAAATATAACTAAATTATCAATAAATGAAATGGTTAATATGGGACTACATAACCTCATAGATCTTGATATTAGTACCACCAAGTATTCTTACAGGAGTGTTTTATTATCGGTAGGCATACACTTAAAACCCATTTAATTATCGCTTACTAATATTTATCATGATTCATGTTAATGCATTGAGGGGATATATATAAACTACACACACCCATAAATGTATTTGTAACTTATTAATCATATATTGAATGATTAATTCATTTCATAAAAAATATTCCAGATCAAATTTTTTTTATTAATTAATAATTACATATTTATCAAGGTATTCTCCAGTCAATAAATTAACTATCATAGTAAAAAAACTATATGTTGAAATGGTATGAAATTTATGAAATAATCATATATATGATACTAATAAACTATAAATTTAAGAGATATTTAATATAAATTTTTTACTATAATGTGAATTTTTAAAGAGAAGGTACCTATCAATTAAATTAATGAATCTATGAGTAATGACCATTAGAATGATATATTATATAGAAAAATTAAATCTTCTAAAAAATATGAAATTGAAAAAATATTTTCAAATAATTTTTCAAAAATAGTTTCATTTCAAAAAAAAATTATATTATATAGAAGAATATGAAGTTCATAAAATTTTTATAATGGTGGGAATTTTTGTTAACATATTATATGTTAAAAATATTCTTTTTAACAATTTTTAATGAAAGTTGAAAATGACCTTTTCAGAAAATAATAGAAATATTATATTAAAATCAATTAATAATTTTTTTATAATAAAATATATACTTAATAAATTATTATAGTAAATAAAAAAGAATTTTTTTAAAATAAATTTGAGAAAAATGGACTTGAAAGAGAAATATACCTGATCAAAAAGAGAAATTGGACCAATATTTAACTAAAAAATTCCTGTTGGAAGTGTAACATGAATTGAATATATAGTAATAATTATTAAATGTATATACATGTGAAATACCATAAACAATCATTATATATACAGAAAGAAGTAAAAAGGATCATAATACATAATAAGTCTCAATAAATTTAAAATTGAGTTTAAATCCCTTACCTCCAAACTAAATTCCTTCATTTGAGTTTGAACCTCATAAAGATTAATGTATTTTTATTATACATTTATTATAGAAAAATTTATTTCTATATAAAATCATATATAAATTTTAATATTTCTTGATAAATTTAATCATAATTAGTTATTAAAATAATTCTTTGGTGTGATAACCGTTTCATTTATCCTGTCCGCTTTTCATTTTGGTAGATTTTGCACTGGTACATTGATCCTTGTTCTTTAATCTCTTGAATTTTATTCAAAACATAAATATCGTATTTATATATTATATATATAATTATCCATAAAATAGTGTGATAGAAAAATCAATTACACTATTTATTATGATGATAGTCCATACATACACATGGTTACTATTTTCACAATTTTATAGATAAAGGAAAAAATATTAAATAATACTTCAATGTTTTATTATAATTTTTATATAATATATATCATATTTATTCATTAAATATATCCTTATTTACATCAATGTGATGTAGAAATGAAAAATAGATCAGATCACCTGGTGGAGGTGGTAGTCCACTTGTATGCACGAGTGACAAAATCATTTTTGAATAGATTAGAAGATACGAAGTTATGTATGATATTATAATTCCCAAAACATACTTATTTAATAAATATCAAATAATTTCATCAAAATGTCTTTCCCTGCCACAATCTCACATTTTTACTCATTTTTAGTTGATGTATACTTGTATTCCAAAGGTAGGAAGTCACTTAGAATTCTCCAATAATGACTTTGAACATGTTCAGGATGAGAAGATGTGAGATTGGCCTCATCACACCAATTTAATGTGAATTACTACATACATCAAGACTCTTTGATTGATTATATATATATTCATGAATCCTTCGAATTTCCTGGTGCTGGACTAGTTCCCCATATAAAAATGATCTGATCGAGACCATGTCTCTGATGTAAACCTATTGAGGTTCCCGATCATTATGTTATTAAATTATGATACTTTTTTTAGGTAATATATTTTGTCCCTCTGTATTTTATTATATTCCATAGAGGTGGTAAGTATTTTGATGTTGGGATCAGACCCATGAGATGATCTTGCATCATATAATTGGGTAAAGAATCAGAACCCATGTAGTTTGGTTCCACTTAATAGGACACAACATAACTATTAATTTCATGTGACATGGAAAAAACTTTAATGTTTAACATCATGCTATAAAGATGTCTAGGTGGATGGTCTCTGATCAAGGGTAGCCTAGGAAATATGATAGACAGGCCCAGGTGACCTTTAGAGAGTGTCACCTTCTGGTTTTCATATGAGTCTACTAGAAATAAGTCCTAGTTAATGTTAGGTTGTGTTTGGGGTGTTTGTTTTGGATGTCATGTGGGATTTCTATTTATCACATTTCGTCAGGAATCAGAGCCAGTGTAGTTCAAAATTTTAGAACTTACACCAGATTAGAGTCTTATAACAGAGACACATCCCTAATTCTGATGGGATGATCATCTTAATTCTCTAAACCCACATAATCCTAGATAGACATGACAGACAAGTTATAGTGTATGATTATTCACATTTAAAGAGATGAAAACAATAGATTTTATGATTTGGTAGGGGATTACACATAATAGGATTCCCATGTTTGTAGATACATTGGGAGAATCTCAATTCAGTGTTAATTTGGTTGTTTGGTTGGGGCATAAATATAGACAAATGTCCATATTTCTATAACCATGAGGATAATATCAACTCATCATAATTTAGAGGTTTGGTTAAGCCTTACACCTAGGAGGATTCCCAGGTTTTTTGGATCTGGGATGAAAATATCATGTCATGGTTATGGAATGATTTTCGTTGGGGAATAGACTAAAGAATATTACCTTATTTATAGAACCATGAGCATATTATCAAAATATTGAATTTTGGATTTTTGATTGGGATTCTTCATAGAATTATTCCCTTAGTTTGGGTCTATGAGGAGAATCACAAGCCTTGGTTATTTGGAGGTTTTTATTATTTATTACACATAAGAGGATACCATGGTTTTTTGATCCTGAGAATAATAATATCCCATAGTGATTTGAAGGTTTGGTTTGTGATTATACCTATGAGGATGCCCATATTTATATAATAATGATTATAATCACAATTCTCAGTATTTTAGATTTTTTTTCAGGCTTACACCAAGTATAATTCACTTATGAAACATGATGGGAATCTCAATTGATGGTGATTTGTAAACATCCCACCTAGAATACAACACAATGAGATATTTGAGACTGTTGGAAACAAACCCAAATAGTGTTTCTGATCTCCACAGGTTGGCGACAACAACCTCAACATCTTTAAATAAAAATTTGGAATGATTTATCTGTAAAAATATTACAATAAGACAATAAAATGCGAAAACCTCATATGATATATATCAATTAATACATACATATCATAGTATAAAGATATAGCAAGTAAACTAATAATAGAGAAAAAAAACCAATACTTTCCTCTTGGTGGTCCAAGACCATAGACCATGTCCCAAGTCACCCACCCTTGTTCACCCAATAAAAAAATAACAAGGGAAGGTGAGAGAATGACTACCAACTATAAGATGGAAAAGGGCTACAAACACCAAAAGGTACAAGATGGGTGTAGGATAAAGTACACAGTAGGATTCCACAAATGATTCTATGATGTTACTTCATATTTTAATTCAAATATTCTAAATGTGGTGTACAAATAACCGTATTAATATAATTTTCTAGAAGAAATCTTTTAAAACATTAATAAATAATTTATTGAACTAAACTTATAAAATATGTAATTTTAACATTTTAAAAACTAAACATTTTATAAAAATATTTGGAAAACATTTCAAAAGATAATTTAGGATAATAAATAAAACATTAGAATATGAACATGAAATGGAATGTCAAATAAGAGTTAATACAAATGAGTGAAGGTTAATAATAATAATAAATGAAACAAGCAAGGAAAACCTGATTCCAAATAGTGACAAAAATGCTATCATGTATTGATATCAATTATATGGATGTCATGGGTATAACCTATGTAAAATAGTGGGTCCACCTTGGAATAGATAATCAAAATACAAAATTTCCAATTGGTAGTCATAAATCTAGTGTCAAAGGACTAAAACAAACCAGTTCCACACACACCCACATTCCATGTTTCATGTCTATAGCTCAAATCATTTCACATTCTCTATGGAACCACTATAAGGGTGTGAGTATACTAGTGAATCATATATCTAGATCAACCAATATAACTATCGATGTTACTATTACATGTAACAATAAGGGGTGAGATAAAGTAGTTACAAGGACCACACATGGATCCATATCATTAACATTTAACTCTCACCCCAAACTCTCTGAATGTAAATAATCCATTTTTAAACCCCCATAATAATGTGAAGTATAAGAATCAAACAAGTTATAATTATGTTATTATCACATTAGATAATTATCATAATGTTACAACCAATCCACCAAGAAATATAAATTTAGATTTAATAAATTTTATACAATTAATTATTCAAAAGGGTAATTATACTCTCTTCGATTCACAATGCATCAATGGAAGTGTTATTATTTTTAAAGGTTTGAATATATTTCTAAACATGGGTTGAAACTATCTTTACATGTTAATAAATCATTTATTTAAAATATCACAAGATAATGAATTCCTAAAAAATGGGAAAATCATTCAAAGGAGGTTCTTGGTCATTTAGAAAATTCATGAATTTTAATCAATTTAGAAAAAATTAAATAGTTCAATTCATTAAAATAAAATCACAGAATGTCCTTTAATAAATTGAAATCTAGGCCGAAGCCCTCAACTTCATCCAAACACCATTTAATAGTGCATTGAAAATAAATAAATAAACATGGAATTTAAATAATTCAATAAAAGGATACAAATACAACGATTATACCAATTCAATTAATTTTATAATCAATTCCAAGAAAATATCATCATAGAAGATTTTATAAGGAATTAAATAGAAAAATTTCATAGATCATTTTTTTTAAATTACGAAACATGTATCTATGAATTATCACAGAATAATGTATCAAAAAATGGAGGTAAATAATAGAAAACCTACTTGGAATATATGAAAGCCAACTGAAATGAATCTGGAATATTACACCTTCCATGTCGATCACCGAATGAAAAAAGATAGATATTTAGGGACGTTCAAAGAGATCCTATATCCAAAATCCCAAAAAAATCTACCATGATCCCAAAAAATGAATCTCCATCATAACATTTAGGAAGGATAATCACGAGAAGATGGGAGATCTAAGATATATAAGAAAATAACTGACCAAAAGTGAATATCTTCACTTCAATTGATGTTATGATCCATAGGATATGAGTTTTGGGGATCTAAAACACCTATAGAGTGGTCTCAAAATACAATGAATTAGTTTAGGTTTGATTGGGAGGATATTAGAGTTAATTAGGTGGGTTTAAATTTTTTAATTACAAACTATCGAAAATTAGTTACTGTTGTCATAACTTGATATGATGAGTCACATGACTAGTACTAACCATTCAAAAAATGTGCAATAGGTTGAAAAAATTGTTTAAACCATGCACAAACCAGGAAAAAACTATGAAATAAGTTTTAAACATTGTTTAACTATGTGAAAACCATGCAAAAACAATTAAACCTAATTTGTACACTTTGGTTAACCATGTGAAAACTATGAGAAAACTAGGAAAAGGCCCTAAAACCATCTAAAAAGTTCTATATATTTATAACTAAAAAACCTAAAAAGAGATATAATCATAGGGTACTAAAATCCATTAGTCAAAAAAAATAAAAAAATATAATGGTTGTTACAACCTTTACACCATGGGACTTTCAATCCCCAAAAATCAACCAATCCAAAAGATAAAACTAGATAATATAAGAATAACTCTCTCAATCATCATATGAGGTGAATGATCCATGGTCATGAAGGGAGACTCACCCAGTGGTTAACAACAAAAAACTTAAAGATCAATACATCAATGTCATCTAATGTCTCCAAAGAAGAGATATATTGGAGACCCAACATTGGACATCCCACCATTTAAAGATTCACTAAAATGGTGTAACACAAGAAAGTAATGTCATTTTGACCCAAAGAAGAGACTTTACCCACTGAATAAGGATAAAAATATATGATAAAATTTCCACAATTATGGTAAATAACTGAAATATATTTTTACCTCGGGTTAGTACTCGACGGTATCCTATGATTTTTCAAATAGTTCCTCATACCTCTATGAGCTTGTTAAATCATACTCCAGCACCGTGATGTGTCTGGTATATCATGATACATATCATCCTAGGTTCCCAAGAACAATCCCATGAAATATCCATGTTGAAAATGAAATATCTCACACATTGTTATTAGTGAAAAATAGTGAAATACACATTAACAAGGGAGATCATTCAACATATGAAAATTTCACACTAACCATAAAGTCAGAACAAGAGGAAAGACAAGGAATAAATAATAATTTCTCAAGAAAGTAATTCATTATAACATAACCAATTCAAAAATTATTTCAACCATGTTCCACAAGATACCATCAGAAATACCCTAAAACAAAAGATTTCTAAAATTAAATAAGATAGAATGAGGAAAAACTCACACTGTTTCCACTTACACATCAAAAAAAATATAGTTCAATATTTTATATTGAAAACTAGAAGCTCCTCCACTGTGTTAAATGATTCACTCCAAGGCTAATGGTTATTGAACCATTACCATAATGCATTTTGTGCCCCACACCCGAGAGCTAATATTCTTTACTGAAATTTTTCTTTCTCATCACCCAACATACAAAACAAGATAAAGTGACCTAGATGGCCACACCCTTTAAAAACTCTTAAATATTTTGACGACAACTTTATAGAATGACCAGGTTCTCCATAATGGAATCACGTAGAATTTCTCTTATTTTCATGAGTAGATTCAATTTCCTTAACTAGGAATGTGGAATTTATCCATTCTTAATGTTCTTCTGTATCCACTTTATCTTAGAAAACCTTTTCAAGAATCTATGTAAATTATATCAAACCTTCCACATGCATTGAGGATACATATTCCAAGGGAAGAACTTTTTTAAATGAGATATAATTACTTAATTAATTTCCAATAAGAGCAGTTTTGAAATATATAAAACTTGAGAACTTCCTGTAATACATTGAAACTTATAGATAATCATGACTGAAACTTATGAAATCATAAACATTCACCTTCTACACATCCTCAGGATAATGCCATGGAATGGATAATGACTTGAATAATTCCCAAGATATTATTTTATATATACACAAGGTAATAACAACATCCCACCACTCATGTTCAATTCCATCAAACAAAGACTGGATAGACATGACCTTTGGGGATTTTGAAGTCATGGGAGGTTCAAAGATCACAAAACCTTCTCCAAGACACTGAATTGCCTAAAGAAAATTGTTTTCTCCTTTATAAGAAGGTGGAAAACTATTCAAGAAGTTAAGGATGATTTCTAAAGGTTTTAAGGTAAAAGGATCCACCACATAATATGTATTCTATATTGAGTCATAAAAAAGGGATTATATTTTTGGAAAACAAGAAGAACTAACTCGAGGACTAGACCATTGGACCAACATTCTATCATTATTTTTGGAAAATTTTGGAGACCTTTTGAACATAAAAAACATAGGCATATCAAATCAATAATAAAAGAAAAATAATACAAATAAAAATTGTTTTTAAACTAAGTCACAACCCACTTTAATCAAATAAAAATTTCTTTCAAAGGACAAAGTATTTCATAATTTATTAAAACATTAATTTTTGAATTAAAAATTATAAATCTAGATTAAATAGATCAAATTATCACTAAACAATTTAATGTACATGTTAATTATTCAATGGTTCCAAAATATTTAATACCATTTTCCATTTACCAAAAACATTATTATTTTAAATCTATTAAAAGTCAAGATTCCTTCTTAAAGAATTGTTTTACCATAGCTGATATGAGTCTTAGATACATATTTTATCAAGAAAAATATTTTATAAAAATCAATTTTTGTGTTCATTGTAAAAATTTCTCAATGAACAAAAAAAGACATGTTTTAAGAAACAATTTTTCTTTCATAAGGGATTTAATATTACTAACAAGATATTATATTGGAATCAACTGTACAAGAGCATGGAATATCCCACACCCATAACTAGGATATCAAACCTCACATAATTAAAGTCACTTGTAAGAAAATGTATAATTTTTCATGTGTATTTCCAAGTTATAATAGTAAATGGTTTGGCTGTATGGGATTGTAAACCACACCCCAACTTCACAACAATTCATTTTTGGATTTCCAATTTATCCACAAGGCTTCCTAAATGTTTTACTATCATTGAAATCATGGTGGAAGTATTATCATCCTTATAATATTTGTCAAATACACTTAAGATATTCATCGAAACAAAGATAGTGACATTGGGAAGATAAATATAATTTATCATAAAAAATCAAAAAACAGAAAAGGAATCCTAAATCCCCAACATCCCAAGTAACTCAAGTCTCATCATGAAGGTGTGGTGATCAAGAACCTTCAGATGGGATACCTCTTCAGTATATAGAAATTCTTAATCTATTTTATACTATGAATCACCCCAAATAACATAAGGATTTAAAAGTAATGTATTTACATTTAGGAAAGACTACCTCAGATAGAATTTGTAATAAACCAACCAAGAATACCATCAAATCCAATATCCATGTTGGTTCACCACTAACTCGAATAGAATTCCTGATCTCCACAGGATGGAAAAAAGTACATGGGCCTCTAAAAATAAACATTGGGAATTATTTCACACACAAAATATTTCCACAAAGATGTACATTTTGGAAACATCATTAGATATATACTAATCAATTCATAAATATGAAAGTAAAAAGAGATACTAAGTAAAATGAAAGATGTATATAACAACCAAAACCTACCTCTTAGTGGTTCAAGACCACCCATTATGTCACAATTCACCAACCCTTGATCAAACATGAATGAAACCACAATGGGATGTGAGGGTATGGACACATTTTATAAGATAATAAAGGGCCTCATTCACCAAATAATACAAGCAGGGTGTGAGTTAAAGTGCCGAGTATGATTCCACTGAAGATTTTATGTAGTTACATCATAGAGAAATTAAAATATTCTAAATATGGAGTATAAATACGAATATGAATATTAGTTTGAAAAAAATTTAAACATTTAAAAATCATTTATTAAACTAGACATCTAATCCATTCAATTTTAGCATTTTTTTTAAAAAAAAACTATTGAAAATATTTTAAAACCAATTCACAAGATAAACTCAAATAATCAAGAAAAGATGAGAATATTCACCATATATGGAGATACAAAAAAGATTAAATAAAATATATTCAAGGTGAATGATTATACTAAATTTAAAAAATAAGGAAAATACATTTACAAAGAGTGACAATGAATGTTATCATGTATCAAGATCAAGTATATATATTTCACAGACATAACCTAGGAATGATAGTGAATCCACCTCGGAATAAATAATCAAAATTCAACATGTCCAAATTCTTGTCTTACTTATAGTCTCATGGTTCTAAAGAAAACTAGTTGCATGAACTCTCGCTTTCCTGGTGGCACATCCATAGCCTGAGCCTTTGACATTCTCTATGGAGACACTAGAAGGGTGTCATTACTCTATTGAGACATATATCTAGGTCATCACATATAATTATATAGGTTCCCATGAATATTCAAAATATTACATGAGATAAATATTTATAAGGATCACATTGGTATGTCGATTGTCAATATCTCACTCTAACCCCCAAACTCTCTCAAAGAAAAAATTCAATTTTTAAACCCCCCAAAAAATAAGATTTACATGAATTAGATAAGTAACAATTAAGGTATTAACACATGGGATAATTATCATAATGTTCCAAACAGGCCATCAAACATAATCAATTTCAATTAAAACCCATTTATAAAAATCATTATTAAAAATGGGTACAAATCCTACATAACATAATTGTTAATAATAAAAATACCCATCGAGCCTTTAACACAATCATTTATTCCCAAGAAACCATAAATCATTCAAAGGAAGTGTTATAATTTTAAATCATTTGAATATATTTCCAATGATGGTTGACACCCTCTTTTAGTGTTAATAAATCATTTATTTAAAATAACCCAAGAATAATGATTCTAAATCAAGGGTAAAATAATTCAAATGGGGTTCTTTTTCATTTAATAAATTCAATCATTTATAAAAAAAATCATATAGTTAATTTCATATAAATAAAATCAAGGATGTTTATTTAATAAATCAAATATTGAGACAAAACCCTCAATTTCACCAAAATAGAATTTAAATGTTCTTTGAGAATGTTCCAAAAAAAATGGTATTTAAAAAATTCAAAACAAACGTTTTAGATGTCAATACTCTAGCCTTTAAATTGATTACCATATTCAATGATTATTATATGAGGAATTAGATAGAAACATTTCATAGAACACATTTTATATATTTAGAAACATGTATATATGAATTTACAATAAAAATGAATCAAAAAATTATGGTGAATCATAGAAACTACTATATGTAATATAAGGAATCCAATCGAAATTTATCCAGAACAGGTTTCCCTTGATGGTGGTCACTGAATCTATGAAGATTGATCTTCAGGAAAGAGAAATGATATCCTAGATCCTATATACCACAATAATCTTCCAAAATCATTAAACATAAAAGGCCATCATAAACTATTAGAAGGAAAATAAATAGAATAAAATAGAGCAATGATAAAGAAGAAAGTAACTCACTAAAAGAGATAATATCTACTTCGATTAGTGATTCAATCTTCCAATATATGCTGTTTAGGGAGCCAACGTTCATCCGAATGGCTCCCAAAAGACAAGGAATTGATTTAGTCTTGAGTAGGAGGAGTTTAGGGTTAATAAGATGGGTTTAAATAATTTAGTTACAATTTTAAGAACATTAATTACCATTTGTATTGTTTCATGGGCCACTTCTCATAGTTAGTAGTAACCATTTGTAAACCGAACATTAGGTTCCACACATTTTTTAGACCCTAAGAAAACCATTAAAAAATAATTGAAGAGATTTCACACTTTCTTAAATCATGTGAAAACCATGAAACCCAGGTTGGACACTTTGCTTAACCATGCACAAACCACGTGAAAATCATAAAAATTCCAGAAACCATCAAAAAAGGATTGATAAAGTACAAAGAACAACCCAAAAAGAATTACAATGATTGGTTACTCATATCCATGGGTGAAAGAAAATAAAATAATGTTATGAGATAAAACATTATTGAACTATTTTGATTGGGTATTTCACCTAGAAGTATTACGATAATTTTGGAACCATGAGGAGAATATCAACTCAATTTATTTTATATTTTGGTTGAGTCTTAATAAAAGGATGATTCCCATGTTTCTGCAATAGAGATTAGAATATAAACTCACACTGATTTGGTATTTTGGATTGGGGATTACATTTATGAGGACACCCAAGGTCTTTGAACCATGAGGAGAATCTCAAATCACTACACAAGAAAGGAATAGAGAAGATTAGTTAGAATCAAGGTATTTAAGGGGGTAAAGAGTAGTATCTCGACACATGGTACTATATGGGGAGGAAATTTGGGTTTTATAGAAAGCAACTAAAAACTTACTCATCTTCGATTGAAATGTTCATGATGTAAATATCCAATTTCTTAGGCATCATTGATGGTTGAAAAGGTATCAAACCAAAAAGAAAGGACCATATCCCATAAGTGAACCCAAGCATGGGTGAAGTGAATAAAACCCTATAGTATGGACCAGATGTCACATAAATATTCTTGAAGGATAAAATCCACATAGATATTCATGATTGATGATAGTCACTTTACATTCTCCCATATGGTTGTTGCATAGAACATCACAAATGAGTGTCTATATATAGCATCTTGTAATCTATAGTCCATATAGTGGTTCATGAAGGAGTTCATCCACATTGGGTGGGACTTCTAGCATATACACATAGGTATGGTTAGATAATACTTCATGAAATTATAGATTCACAATGTGATAGGGAATAAAATTACATCTTGAACAATACATGACCTAATATTTTCATAGAATATGTCCTTTAAATGATTCAAGATGGGATTACATTATGAAGGGGATTTACGAGATTAATTCTAAAATTCCCTCTATCATTTTAAATTCTGGAATTTTAGCAGAGTCATTCCAGGTGTGTTTGTACATGCTCAATGTTTGAGATATTCTCTTATACCATTGTGTTAATGTTTTTGACCCTGAAATACTAAAATAGGATTCAATATTTATAGGAATTGGTTAATAACTACTCTTATAGAACTTCTAGCCTCATGGAAATAGGGTAGCATATGTAAGGACGTTTGAAAGGAGTCTCTTAAATGTGCTCCACAATGGGGCTCCAGAAAGGGGTTGCACAAAGGGGAATCCAAAAAGGGGATTCACAATAGGGGCTCAAAAATAATGTCTCAGTATGGGAGAATCAACATGGGGAATAATAAAGAGGGCGTTATAATGGGGTTCCAAATAGTAGCCTCACATTGTTTCCTCTCAAAGGTGGATCCTCATAGGGAGATCCACAAAGGGGCTCTGTAAAGGGGAAACCATAAAGGGTCTCCACATAGTGGCCTCACAAAGGTGCCTCATAATGGGTCCTCACAAAAGGGCCTCCGTAATGGGGCCTGTAAAAGGGGCTCTACAAATGGGCCTCACAAAGGGGTTCCACATAGTTTCTCTAAAAGGGTCCCTATAAATGTTCCCTATAAAGGTTCCTCACAAAGGGTCTCAGCAATGTTTTCAGTTCACAAGAGGTTTGTATTTACTAACTTATCTCAAGAAACTGCTTCGGTTTTCAGGATTAGCATTTTTTGAACAGTTTGAAGAGCTATGATGTTGTATAAATATTTTACGAAATATAAATTCCTATCCTAATTTTTATTTAATTTTAAATGAAACCCAACTTGTAATATTTATAACTTTTTCTCCATAAGTTCTTTTGGGCCCTATGAGTAGTAAAATAGATGCATGTGAAGTGGAATACACACATAACTATCAAATTGGTGATAGTATCATGGGTCTTGTGAAAAAAAATAAAGGATTTAATTTTTATATTACAAAACATATTTATAACCAACCTCACAATGTGGGGTTGAAATACTAAATACATTACTACATGGTGATGATAGGCCAAACATACACATGATTGATACTTTTTATTTACAAAATAATATAAAATAGATGAAATATTGTTGTCCCATATAAATGATATCATATCGGTATATTTATGATATTGTATTTATTATTATAGGTAATGTTCATTTCATCAATAGGTTGTGGAGGAAGAAATAAACATTAATGAGTTGGTACATACAATTTCCTCTTCTACTATATACATCCTTTTGATATCACATTAAGGGACCTTGGGTTGGCATTTTTGAATAGAATACCATATATAAATTAGATAAGCATGTTGATAAGGGGAATGGAAAGGGATTTGGTGGGTTATATGAATCAAAATGATAAGATGAATTGATGGAAATGGGTGTCATTTTATAAGGTAGATAGAGGAATCAATTATAATTTCAAAAACTATTAAAATATAATTAATCCATTATCATGAAAAATGATTAAAAATTAAAATTGAATCAAATAACAAAAGTTTATGTTAAAAAATTCTATATATAATTAAATTTATACATGTTTTCGTGTTATTATACACCTTATCTTTATATTTCACCCCTCAATTAACCAATTTTTATTTTATATGTAGTATTGACATTTTAAATATTCAAGGGTTATAATTTTATATTTAAGGATATAATTAGATCATAAAAGGATACATGATACTATATTATACCATATATTATCCATTATAACCTATTTAATTATTTTTATGATTTATATATTATTAAATAAAATATTATTTTCCTAGAATATTAATTATATCATTTTTGAAAAAATTATTTTTATTTGAGTTTATAAACATCATAAAAAAATTGAAATTAAAATATAGAATTATAACATGAATAAAATATTTAAAATATATCTATGAAACTCTCATGGCACTATAATTAAATCAGATTTCATTAATTTCAATATTTTTAAATTTATTTATTTTATTTTTCTATGAATTTATATAATAATATATCATCATTGTGTAAGAATTTAATCTAATTATTAAAAAATAAAAATTAAAAGTAAATTGACAGGATAAAAAAATATTTTTGTTCAATATTATCTTCTATATTCATTAAAAACATAATATTATATTTTTTTAATATATAATAGAAATTATATGAAATATAGTTTCATTTCAAAATTTTCTTTAACAAAATAATGTAAGTGTAATTATCATGATACGATCGATACATAATGAAATATATTTTATTCTAAGATACTTATCATAGAATTAATACAATACAATTAATTAAATGATGTTTTTAAGATTATTTTTAATTCCATATCACTTTATTTTTAAAATTCATTACCTAATTTAATCATTAATGATTTTTTAAATTTTACCCTCATCAGTATTCATTACAACTAAAAACAAAAGGGTACCATTTACAAAGTCTGAGCCCCCTAATACAAATTATCGCTTTTAAATGAATCTATTTATAGAAGTTTCATAATTTTTTAAACATAATTTCGTAGATTTTTATGGAGACATGTTTTTCAAAAAAATTATTTTAACCATGAAATCTACATATATACCAATAATAGAAAATATTGATTTAAATTATCTTATTTAAGATAAAATAGATAATATGATTACTTAATATAAAATCTAAAATATAACGGGCCTTTGTAGTCACATGATTCAATGGAAATAAGTAATTGTAATTGAAAAATTTGTATTTTTTACTATTTAGTAATAAATAAATCATATCATAAAAATCATGAAAATTAAAAATATTTCAACTATGTTATGGTTATTTTAAAATAAAATAATATTTTTAAAATTGGAAAAAAATACATATAATTCCCATAAAAAAATTATAATCATTTTTTAGGGAAATGTATTTTTAATTTATAAAATATATTTTATAAAATTCAGTACATATATGTTATAAATAATTACATTATATATATATATATATTCATAATGTGGTTAACCATATTTGTACCCACGTATTCAATGGACATGTTTTGAAGTTCATTTTTGAAATTATAATATATTTTCATCATTTATGCTTAGTGTTGCGTGTGGTATATATTTTTGAACAAATAGTATTTTAAAATTTTCACTAAGTGTTACATTCTCCCCCTTTAATAAATTTTGTCTTCAAATTTTTTTATATTTTCTACATAATCATGGGTTTTACATTTGGAAATTTCTAGAGGAAAACCTAGAACCTTAAAAAGGGCCCATAGAACTTCCTCTTCAAAAGTGGAAAAGAGAATTTCAATGCTCAACTGAAATAACAAAAAATTAAGATTCTCAGTATGAATAGACTAATACTAAAAGAATAAATGGACATGGAGGTTAAAATTAATTCTTGATAACTAATAGAGTGTGATATATAAGTTCAAATGGCTAAATTTAATAACCACAAACCATATATTTTTGATGTGTTATAAGACAAAAATACCATCAGAAATTATCATAATAGGATATAATTTTATTAGGATCATTTTAATAAAGTTGAGGAGTTACATTCCTATATTGAATAAGAACATATGGAAATAAAATTGATTAAAAATTAGTATTTTATCTTTTATTCATTTTCCCCCACAATATCTTCCTTCCTCTAAATAATTATTATTCAAAGTCAAATTTTATTACATATATCACAAAAATCAACTTATAATAGGCCATATAATTTATCAAAAAATAAAAAGTTATTCCTAATTTATTTAAATGTTAACCGAAACAATAATTTTTTACCAAAAATTAAGATAATTTCCCAAATTTATAATCTTTTATAAGAATAAATAATATATTTTACAACATAATTACTTTCATAATAACAAATATACACCTATATTATTCCACAAATGAAATCCCCAAAATCAAAAATATCCTTAATAATATTTTCCTTAGAGATTATTTTAACCCTAATGGTTATCTCCTAAATTTTTACAAACATTCCAAACATCTAACGACATTTTTTAAATTAATCATTCAACTTAAAAAAATTTAGACTAGATGGTTACATATATTTCAAACTAATGAATAGTCTTAAAAATATCATTAATGCTAATCACAAGTCATGATATAATCTAATAATATTGTGAAGTTCAGTAGAATATCATGAATAGAATTTAGATACTAAACTAAAAGGTATTTTTTATCTTTACCATAAATATAAAATAAAAAACAACCATTTTAATGAATAAATTTTAACCACAATGATTATATTTATCCCACTTTGAAATGGACCATAAATAACATAACATAAAATTATATACTAGACCAAATGGTTATTTTACCCTTAATAGTGTATCCTTCCACAAACCCAAATAAATATTCAAATAACCTTTATATTAAATCACTTAAATCCTAAAAATGTTTATATATTATTTTTCTTGAATGATAAACCATAAAATAATAATCCAATGATAGTAACCATTACTCTTAATTTATATTCATGTGAAAAAATATTTTCATCCAAAAACTACCAAAATCAATGAATATTTTCATGAATCTTTAAATGTAGTGATCATAAAGAAAAATAACCTAAATAACTCTATCATCAAATCAAATTCATTTTTCATGGTTATGAGTATCTGATTTACTTCATCAATTTCATTCATCTTTTTTGTACCCAAAAATATTACTCACTCAACATCAGTGTTATCTATCTCAAAGTAATGTATTTTCCAAACATATAGCTTTCCCACTAAATAAAAATTAATGGTTATCAATACCATATACTATATTCTTTCAAATAATTAAACTAAATACCAGCATAATACACTACTTATAAGTTTTTTGGTTATTATAACAAGAATATTATTGATAAAAGTGTTCTAAAATAAATTTATTGAATCCCAATTCAAAAAACTAAAATTATTTCATTATAATGACTACAACAATATATGATTTTAAATCTCCCCTTGTATTTATATATGGTATGTTCATAAGAAAATTAAGAAATTTATTTATATAATTCCCCAACTATTTATAGTTTATACACTGAACATTCCATGATTCTTTTTTACCATTTTTATTTTCTCTTTATGTCCATTATCCACACTCATGAACCTAATTCCCATTCCATTAAAGCATGTATTAGGGTGATTCATTATGAAATTATCACATATGGGATGTTCCACCCTTCCTTTATTCTCATTTTCCTGATCTCTATTTCCTTTTTTCTCAGTCATCTTCTTATTCTATTATTCCATTTTAGAATATATGAAATATATAATTCTCTATCCTTCAAGATGGAACATCATATCATATCATTATATGACTAAAATTGTTCAGAAATAATTCTCAGTCAGAGTAATTGATTAATCCCATAAATGAAATGATCAATTGTACTTTCTTGATTATATAAGTATTCAATAGAATTCTTTGAAAATTGTATAACGTTTTACTTGTAAATAGTACCATATTCCCCTTATATATATATTTTATTGAGGAATTTTCATTCCATATTTACTAATTAATCATGATGGAAGTATTTATCAAATTATTTGTCATTAAAATTTATTTGTTACATGCATTCAATTTTATCATCTTTTTTATTTTTCTTTGAAAATTAAAAACATTACAATAAGATTCCATTTACATAATAAACTATCAGAAAAACCTATTCACTTTTAGTACGTCACAATGTTAGTAATATCTTCTCAAGGGACATAATCTATTTTAAGTTACCAATGGATATGTAGTTCCATTATAAGAAATGTTCTTAATCAGATGAAGTGATAAAAATTAGTTTAATCATGATGTGGTAATAGAGTATTATCTATTTGTGAATGGTTATTCATCAAAATATAAGAAATAAACCTTGGTGTATCCATTATTTTATGAATTAAAATACTAAATTAATTTTCATTATCAATAGGGAAATATCTGCTTAGACTTTCTTGAGTTGATTCCATTTCATTCTCTTGGATACATCACTAACTAATAACATATGCTAAGGTTGATCATAATAATCATGAATATTTTGAGAGAAAATAAGAAACCCTCAAATGGTAAATGTTCAAATATTCTATAGTATATTATTATAATTGTGATTATAGTTATGTTTATTTAAAATCTAGTTCCCAAGGTTTATTTTAAAATTTATCTAATACAAACTATAACAACACCAACACTAGTAACCCAATGCTTGAAGTAACAATATTATATTTCAATGTTATAAAAGTGTTCACATACTAAAGGCCAAACTATTTAGTATTATTTGATAACTAGATACATATGTTATTCCTGTTTAAAATTGAAGATAAAATATAAAACATAATAAATGAAAATGTATGAATCCCTTGAAATTCATATAAATATACTATGAAAGGGAAAAAATAAAGGGTGATATTAGATTATTAGAAAGGGTTATATATATATTTGATTCTATCATTGGTGAATAATTTATAATAAATATGTAAAAATAAATAACTTAAAATACATTCCACAAAATATATAACATGAACACAAAATGCATTCATTGATAAATAAATATAGTAACTTCACAGGTGATAATAAATGAATTACCAATGAACGAAATGATTCACATTTTATGTCATGGTATCATAAGTCAATTTATATTTATCATCAAATCTATGTATAAGTAAAAATTAAACTATTGTTATGCATACACCAAAAATTCATTTAATATCATCTTCTTGATTTAACTCATTAGTCTTATTGATGGATCGAGGGGCTATCCACAACTGATCCCCACACATCACTATATGTTCAATTCATTCCTTATATACTGAATGATTAATTTGATTCATAACCAATATTTATTATAGACTAATATATATTCTTATTAACTAATAATGATTTTATAAGGTTACCCCATTTAACAATTACTTTTGTAGTAAAATAGAATATATAAAATTGATATATAGTTTTTGAAATAATAAAATTCATGATACCAAGAAAATGTGTATTTAAGAGTGGTGTAATATCAAAAAATAATAATAAATTTAATGTTTCAATATAATAATACTATACATAAAATTTAATATAGAGATATGAAATGACAATCAAAGAAATAAATTTTATATAAGAATTAATTTTTTAATGAATAAATGAATATATAAATGAAACATTGAAAATAATTTTTCATTAATATTTTCCTTCACAAATCTTTTAAATATTATATAATAAGATATATTTTAAAAAATGATAATGAAGGTGGTAGAGTCTGCTAACTCCCTATACATTAAATAATTTTCTTTTTTAGTTATTTTTTATAAATTAAAAAGTGAAATTTTTAGAAAAAATAAGAATTATTCCTTTCAAACCATGTAAAAACTTAATGTTAAACTAAAATATGTTAAAAAATATTTTTGAAAAAAAAATTCAATGTTTATAAATTAATTTTTAATAATGTTGGAATGGATGAAAAATATGCCCGATCAAAAAGATAAATAAGAATATATTTAATTTTAATATTTCCCATGAAAGTGTTTCTTGATAAGAATCAATAATATTCATTAATCAATAGATATTAAAGTTTAATACCTAAAAGGGTAATTATAGTCTTTGAAAAAACTATAAAGACGTACAATATCATTTATGTCAAACATTATGTGCAAATTGTGACGAAATCCATAACCTTATGTCCAAAATCCTTCGCATGTGTGAGAACCTGTTATATAATAAAAATGATATATTATAATTAAATTATTGAACCATATATATATATATTATACCATTTATTATTTACTTTTAATATTTTACACCTATTTATTAGTAGTTTTTTATTACAATCAACATTTCATGTGATAACTACTACATTTATCATGAATGATATGGTCCAATATTTTTTCTCCTTATAATATGATAATTGTTCCATCACATGCATATAATTATTAGATATATTAATGTCACATATTATATATATATATATAAATAATCAACCATAAATGACAGACATAATAAAATAGATTACACCATTCACAGATGTTGAAACCAGTACGTAGACATGAACATTACTTTTAGTTTCTTCTTGATGAAGTGAGAGAATGTTAAATATTAATCCACATTTATATTATTTTTATGTGTTTCTTATATATTAATTGAATATATCCTTATGAAAATTGTAAAATAAAAATTGATCACATCCCATTATTGTGGTGGTAGTCTACCTGTATGCATTGACAATGTTATCATTTCCAAAAGGATTGGGAGGTAAGATGTTATAAATGATATTATAATTACATAACAATATTTGTGACTTTAATAGGATTTTTATTCATTAGATTTATATTTAAAAAAATCCATTCATAGTGGAGAAAAAAAACTAACTACACCACTACGTGGAGATGGAAAACATTATATACGAAGGATCAATGATTTTCTATGTTCATATGTTAGAAAAAAGATAGAATATGTTTGTACCATTATCATAATAACATATCATTATAATTATTATACTTGATTTAATATTTTATTATTGGTAAAACACATTTAGATGATGTATTAGAAGAAGTAAACATTAATGATTCGGTATTTACAATTACCTCTTCTTCGATAGACTTCATAAAGATCCCTTATTAAGGGACAAGGAGTAGCAATTTTCGATGAAAAGGAACCTATGTAACTTGGATAATGTTTTTTTATCTGTAATGGGTAGGTTTCATTTGAACTATATGGCTTAAAATGGTGTGATGAATTAATAGAAAAGGGTTTTCTTTTATAAGTGGGGGAAAGGAAACATTTTAAATTTCTAAAATTTCTAAAACATAATTAAGTCTTTATCAAGAAAAAATATTCTACATAGAGTTTGATTCAATTAAAAGGAGTCAAAGGAAAAAAATATAAGAATATAGTGAAATTTGTTATGAGCTTTATGCTATTTTAATCTTTATATATTGGTTTATTCTCTCTGTAAACTAATTAAATTTTCAAATATGGAAACAACATTTTAAATCTAAAGGGTTGCAATTTTACATATAATGTATGAATTATTATAAATTGATGAAATTTTATGCCATATTTTATCCCATTTCCATCATTAAAGTTTTATTATTTTTATATAATTTAATTAAATATTATTGTTCATCAAATATTAATATTGTTATTTTTTAAACTATTTATTTAATTTTTCAATAAAAAAATCAGGAATAATTTGGAATTTTAATCTAGACATCTAAAAACACTAATATGTCACATATATACCTAATTATAACTCAACCAGTTATTATTACTTTTAAAATATTTAAAACCATTTATTTTATTTTTCTATAAATTGAATACATATTGTAGCAGAGTTGCATACAAATTTTAGAAAATTACACAATCAATAAAAATTTAAAACAAATTAACATCATGAAAATAATTTTTTTATTTTATAATTTTTATTTTATATTTACTCTTACCTAAATATTATGTTTAGGTGAACATGTAAAATATATTAAAAATAATAGAGTGAAATGTTTAAATTTTTATTACATAATATAATATAATTTTCATTACTAAGGTGATACTGATCCCAAATGTCATATATTCATATTTGAGATGTTTATATCCGAAGGAATCCTAGAAAATAGAATAAATGAATTATTTTGAATGATTTTTAATGCATTATCACTTTATTTTTAACTATAACTATCAGATTTAACCTTTAGTGATGTTGTAAATTTTACAACCGTTGCACTAAAAATTACTAAAAATAAAAGGGAACTAATTTATTTTTTTTGAACATAATGTCTAAAAATATGGTATAAATTATTCAAAATTCAATTTCTATAAATTTAGTAAATTTATTTTAAAATAAATATGTAAAATAAATAATAACCTCTGAAAAAGTATTTTTATGATTAAAAATTTACATACTTAAAAATCATGAATTTTATTTATTGAAATTTAATTATTATAGAATAAATAGATAATATGTTACCATTATACTAAATCAATAATATATGGGTTATTTTAAATTAGAATATTCAATAAATGGAAATCAATGAATTTGAAAGACCTATACTTCTCATTATGCACTGAAAAATCATCAATTTAAAAATTATATTAAAATTTCACCCTATGTTAATTAATATGTAAATAATTATAAAATATTGTATTAAAAAAAATATTTTTTTATAAAATAATTATAATTCCATCATTAAAATCATATTTGAATAACTTGTATTTTTAATATTTAAAATAATTTTACCAAACATTAAGTAATTACTTACTATTAATAATTACATTATAATAACACACACACACATATATATATCCTTCCATAATTTGGTTAAGCCTATTTATACAAAAGCTTTTTGGGTTAGGTTATGACATTCATATTTAAGTAATAATATTTTTTATTTCATTTAATTTCAAAGTTGCATGATCAATACACTATTAAATATAGTTTTCTTATAAATTCTGAAGGATTAACAGTGATATTCATTCGAACCACCTTAATAGATACACTCATAAAATATTATCATAGCAAGATGTAAGATAATGTTACAAAATTTACTTCAAAAAAGATTTAAGGATCATATTCTTAAGGATTTTATAGCTCAATGATAAGGGTCTATACAAATTAACCCTTGTGATATGTAATATAGAGAGACCACTAGTAGTATTAAACGAATGAAACACTCTATATAATAATAATCCATGGGGATTCACACCATAAAAAATACAATAATTATATAAAAGAATACCATCATACCCAATCTTAACTCCGTGTATAATACAATCAAGAAACTTTCTGCGAAAATGCTACTCATTAATGATTAATCCAATATCATCTTTTGAAAATTAATTCTAAAACAAGATTATATTTATTAAAAAATTTCATCCACTATGATATGAAGTGTAACTTAAACATCATGAAACATCATACCCTCTATAATATATTAATCATGCTTTAACACAATAGTTATTTGTGTAACACACAAAGTTATAGAAAACCCATTTCCTCTATATAGAATTCAACAATGTGTTGTACATAACCTTTCCAAAATATACACCTTCCTATTATATTTTAACTTTTAATTCATTCATCAATCTTTTAATCATCTCCCAAAACATCAAACATATAATGATCAAAAGTAACAGTCCAATAATGTGTTGAATGATAGATTAGATGTAGTAACCCCAATTTCTTGTATGTAACCATGAAATTGTGAATTTAATGGTTATAAGGTGTTTGAGTGATGGTATGGAGTTTTTGGAAACTTTTAATATGTTTTTGGGGAAAAGGGAATGTGCATAGGATGCACATGGTTTGCCCAAACCATGCAGAATCCAAGTAGAATTTGTGCATTTTTTACAAAATGATGTAGTGAGATTGGGTACATTGTCCACACAGTTAGGGAGACCATGTGGGGAGGCTGTGTGAGGGTTTTCTAAAGATAGTAACTAGCACATGGTTTTCATACTGTTTGTCTAACCATGCGGTCAAATATTGCGCAGATCCAAAATCTTGATCCAGTTTTTTTTGAATCATACTCATTTTTGACATAAATCATTCTTTTTTTTCTCCTATGTACCAAATATTAGAGATCTATCTCCAGGTAAGGTAGTAGAACCTCTCCAAATAATTTTGGATTCAATATGGAGCCTTCCCTTGGTGTTTTTAAGGCCTATTGTTGAGGCATTTCATTGTTTGTCATCGTTCTTGAACTATTTCTTAGATCTACTTAGATATACTTATCTTATCCTCTTTGTTTCTCAGATCTATTCCCATGATGGGTAGATCTACGTTTTTGAATGGAAAATAAGTCACGATTTTGATGTGATCTTTCTATTAGAAGAGATCAAAGGTGGGTTTATGAAGAATCAACCTGATTCTTGAGTGTCCTTTGTCCCCCATCATTTTTCACCGAACCCTTAGAGGTATGAGGCTTCACTCTCGACTCCACTTGATAAAACTGATTAGCATTCTTTGAAATCGGGTTCTTTGAACTGTGGGATACCCTCTTTTTTTATGAGTTATTATTTGTGGGAAATCTGGAAAATCAGTTCATTGGGTAAAAGGTTTGATGCTTGATTATAAAACATGGATTTTTTTAAATAGAGATTTCTCTAGAATGGTGGAACATGGACTGGTTCAGAGGTTTTCTATAAAATGGAATCTTTTATTGAAATGGAATGGTTGTTTTGAAATTAGTTTTTCTAATGGTTTTCAAGAAATTAGTTTTATTTAAACGGTTTATCGAGTAGGTTTTGGAATATATTTGGGTTTTGTGATTTCATGCTAATGATCCTTGAATAAGGGATGTGAGCTTGTGGAAAATAAGGTAGGTGAACCTGGGCCATTGGTTGTGTGCCAGTGGGACACATGATGAAATAATGAGAAACCACTCATGAGTATAGAACAGTCATAATGAAGTATGAATGTGTAGATGTGTGTGTGTGAAACATGGAATGGGTATGCCATAAAGGATACTATGAAACTGTTTTAAAGCATTGCATGGTATTTTTCTGGAATTATAACATGTTGGAAATTTGGTTTTGATATCACTTTGTTACTTTTGGTTGAAAATGGTTTTGGAAATTGTTTCTATTTAGTAATAAACTATTTTTCAAAATTATTTTATATAAATGGTTTTATATAAATGTAGTTATCCTTTTAATCATAGTGACATGAGTTGGGAAGCCATTAGAGAAATCCTACTGAATTTTATACTCACCCCTACTTTGGCACCTTGGGGATTTTACAAATTCTATCTTCCGAGACAAGAGAAAAGGTAAACTATCACATGTATTTAGCACCAACTCATGATACTTGTACTATTTTGTGATTTTGGAGCTTCGAGCTCGCGTAGCATATAGTATTGTGTTCTTCTTGGGGTGTTTTTTTGTTCTCTAGTTGTTTACTTTGATAGTTTCTTTGTATTCCTATGTTTCACACATTGAAGTAGTTCTATCTTGAATAAAGTGTCTTAATTTTCGTTTACTATTCACACATCATATAGTGAGTAGTTTAGTTATGGTTTGTTGGGATTATGGTTTTATTCTGACGGTAAATCATCCCCCACTTGATTTGAAACCCTTAGGCATTTATTGGCAGCCTTTGGAATCTTGTGGACATCACTTAAGAATACTAATAATATGTTTCATTCTTAATCCAATGAGAATAAGCGGGGCATTACAAATCATATTAGTTTTGTTCTATCCAAAAGAGTATTTAATACAAATGGAATCATATTTCTTAGTTTTTAACAAACAATTAGTCTTCAGTAATCTTGTTCTTGGAGTTGAAATTCCCTATTGTCTATTCCTCAGGTTGGAATCATATAAAGGAGTAGGATTTTCATAACATAAACTATATAGAATTAAAGGATATAGCTAACCCTTTTATGATGAACTTCAAGTTATTGTGGTGAGGGGTACTTATGTGTTTTTGATACAATGATAGGTTATTGGAATCTCATTGTCATGGGTTTACCTAATGAGATGAGAATGACATGTATTGTAGAGGAATGCCTTTACACTAAGAGTGAATAAAACTTTTTGAGGAATGATTAGCGTTTTGCAGAAGAGTGTTGATTTTTTAAAACTATTAAAGTGGTTTCAAATGAACGATTTTTAAAAGATCATGGTTGTAATATTTTTAAAATGGTTTCTTTACAAAAACAAAGTTGAATGTTTTTATAATTGGTTGGACATGAATATGGTTGATTTTGGAAGACAATGTTGTGATAGTTGATTTGATAGAATTTTAAATGCTAATCCATCAGTTACAATGAAGTAATAATTACAAATTTAGTTGTTTGTTTTGCAAATGGCACCCTATAAACGTCATAGAAATTGATTGACAGAAGCAGTTTAGAATGTGGTTGTAGCTGATCCACTAGTGAACCAAGATCTGTTTCAGAGTATCGTCTAAGTGTTCCCAGCTATGGTCATAGGGAACCAAAGGAAAAAAGAAATGACATGTGGATCATATCATCGAGTTCATGAAGTATAATCCACCCAACTTCTAGGGGGATTTTGAACCCAAAAAAGTGGAGGTGTGGGTGAGTAAAATGAATCCTATCATCAATTTCATTATCACACCATCGAAGCTAAAATTCGAGTTGATGAATTATTTTGATGAGGATCTGGAAGGCCAGTGGTGGGATCTAGTGGTGTAGGAAAAACAAGATGAAGGCCTTACTTGGGAGGATATTGAATAACTATTTAACAAACAGTTATACCCTTATACCTTCAATTTTTATAGGATGATGGATTTCATCCGCCTAAAGTAAGAAAATATATCTATCCTATAATATTTAGCTAAATTCATTAATTCAATGCACTTTTCACCAGAAGTTGTAGTGACTATGGCCTTGAACATGAGTATATTCAAATCAGGGTTTATTTAGGTGATTCAATCAGTGATTGTGGTGTTTTGTATTACATACTATACAGAGATGGTGAACAGAGAGATAATGAATGAGCATGACATATCTTGAGCTATAGGAGGAGGAATTATGATGATACCCATGGGATATGCTGGGAACTCAAATGATGGGAGAAAGAGGAAGAGGGAATCCAATTTTCAAGGTGGGGTGGAACTTAGAACTATATGGATAGATCAATTAACCTTCCTCCATAAACCTGGATAATATAAGGATATTTTCAATGTGGTTCGCTTGACCAAAAAAAGCTTGAGTGCACATCACAATCTAGAACATTCAATAACTGAAAGAAGATGGGGAATCTTCATCTCTATTGTTTTAGTACTCCTAGGTGAGGTGTACAAGACACTTCGTAGGTGTCGTAAGAATCCAATGATTCAACATGGAGAGGGTAGAAATATTAGTCAAATAAGTAGAGAATATATATCCTTATTAATTATAGGAATACTATGACTTCTCAATGAGGGAAATATCAAAAAGGAAACAAGGGGTAGAGTACAGAAATGAAGCAGCTAAGTAGAGTTGATCAGATAGTGGTGGTTAATCAGGCTTGGCTATTTACAGTGAGAGGTATGATTCTTTTTAATTCTACTCTCATGCAAGTGTTGTTTGATACTAGTGCATCTCATTCCTTCATGGCTTCACGTGCCATTTTTTCTTATTTTAAAACTAGAAATGATACCCTCTATGATAAAACTATAAAATCCTCTTAGTGAAAGAGAATATAGAGCCTTCCAATTTAGATCATGTTATATAACTATTGATGAAGATGATCAGGAATGGGAATTTGTGATGTTGGAGATGGATGTCTGTGATGTAATCCTAGGTATGGATTGGCTAAAAATGTTCAAAGATGAAATCGACTATTATAAAAGGACAGTTAGTGTCATGATTGAGGACAACTCTGAGCATCTCGTTAGAGGTGAATGTTTTGTAAATATAGGTGCAATGACTGTGTTGGCACTAGTGATGAGAATGATCTCTTAAGAATTTGTGATGTTGACCCTGTAATTGATGGAAGAGATCGAGGAAATCAGTTTTCTAGTAGTTCTGGATCAATTTCTAGATTTTGTTTTCCAAAAAATACGTAGTGTTACCACTTCGAATGGATGTGGTGTTTATGATTTATCACATTTCCGGGACCAGTCCTATTTCCCTTCCATCTTATAGAAAGTATCCAATATATTTTTGTGAATTGAATGTTTAATTGTACGACCAAGAATTTAATGGTTTTATTAGACCATGTACGCCTCTATGGGCAGCACCAGTCTTGTTCATGAAGAATACAAATGCAACTCTTTAGTTGTCTACTGATTATCATAAACTTAACCGAGTTATGATAAAGAGTAAATATCAACTTCCATTCATTGATGATATGTTTGATCAATTAAGGGGAGCTCAGTGGTTCCCAAAAATTGACTTGGGATCAGGATATCACCAATTGAGAGTTCATAATGAGGATATTCTGAAGACTTCTTCTAGAAGAAGATATGGACATTATGAATATATTGTAATGCCTTTTGGTCTTAAAAATGAAGCAGTGGTGTTTATGGCTTTAATGAATTAGTTATTTCAGTGATATTTGAATTCTTTTTTTGTGGTGTTTTTGAAAGACATCTTAGTACATTAAAATACAAGGAATGAGCATGAGAAACAATTGGATATAGTATTGGGAATCTTGATAGATCACCATTTATAGGCCAAATTATATATGTGTGATTTTTGGATACAAGAGGTAGGCTTTCTTGGCCAAGTAATTTCTGAAAAAGGTCTTTTGATGGATGCTGAAAATATAGAAGTTATTATCTCGTGGCAATAAACGTGGAATGTCTTTTAGATAGGAAGCATTATTGGTCTATCTAGTTATTATCAATGATGTTTGTGTTACTTCTCATGAATAGCTTCACCAATGATAGCTCTGTCAAGGAAGAATGCTCGATTACAATGGAATGATAAATGTCAGAAGTCATTCCCAGAGCTGAAAGATCATCTTACATCAGCACCCATATTTATTTATCTAGAATTTGGATAGGGATATGTGGTGTAATTTGATTCTTTGGGTTTGGGTTTGGGTTTTTTCTCATGAAAGGAGACCATTTGGTGGCTTATGGTTCAAGGAAGTTGAGGGTATATGATAATAATTACCCTATATGAGCTTTAGTGTTGGTTGTGGTCGTCCATGCTCAGAAGTCTTGGCACCATTATCTATTTGGTGAGAAATTTACTATGTTTATGGATCATAATATCTTGAAGATCATTTTATCATAGAAAAATTTAAATATATGGAAAATGATATGGATGGATTACCTCTAGATGATTGGATTTGACCTGATGTATACATCGGGTAAAGGAAAAATGGTGGATGATGCATTAATAAAAAATTTATATGCACAGTTGGAAAAAGAAGCTTCAGATGAATGGTAGTTGATGTCATTCCTAGATTACATGCATGTAGAATGTGAATGCCAAGTTGATTTTGTGGTTTTCCTTTCAGTCTCTGAGGTTCCAAATTTTGAGAATATGGTTAGAGGCATAATCATTCGATGTAGAATGCCTGGTTTTGAGTTCAAAACTCAATGGGGGGATACCATTGAGGGATAGAAGCTTGATTTTAGTGCAGGTATGTTCTTTAGAGATCATATGGTTGTACCCACGTCTTGTTAGGAACAAATCCTTCTTTCATACCACTATTCTATATGGGTTGTACATCCAGGTACATAGAAGTTGATTAAGGCATTGAAGGCGCCATTTTGGTAGAGAGGCATGAAAAGAAAGCTGGCCGAATTTTTCCCACCATTCTTAACTTGTTAGTATGTTAACGGATAACATCAAAGTGAAGTGGGTATGATATTGTACATATATATTCCCATGTGGAAATCAGAGTATATAACTATGGATTTTGTCATTGGTCTCCCAAGAAAGGTTGGAAAACATGATTCCATATGGGTGATAGTGAATCAACTTACCATGTCATCCCATTTCATCCCAATTTGTGAAACTCATATGGTGGATAATTTTTCCCAAATATATATCCAATAAGATTTAAAGATACATGGAATACCAGTTTCAATCGTGTAAGACAGAGATCTTAGTTTCAGATATTTTTTGTGGCAATCCTTACAAAAATCCCTTGGGACTCAGTTGGCTATGAGTACAGTGTATCATCCTCATATGGATGAGAAATAATAAAGGATTATGAATATGTTGGAAGAAATGTTTAGGAATTGTGTAATGGATTTCTGTTGCTAATTTAAAGACCATATACACTTAGTAGAGTTATCATATAATTATAGTTATCATGCCTTAATACACATGGATCTATTTGAAACTTTGTATGGGTGTCATTGTCATTCTCCACTATATGGGGTGGAAATTGGTGATACTTCACTAGTGATTCCAAACCTTGTCCAGGAAACAATATAGAAGATTAACTAGACTAGAAAGAGGATGGATATGGCTCAGAGTTGTTATAAATATTATGTGGATCATCGCCAATGGCCATTGTCCTTTGTAGTGGGTGATCAAGTGTTCTTAAGAATTTCTCCAAAACATGGAAATTGTTAAATTGGTAAGTAGAGAAGGTTTTATTATCAAATAATATTCCCTTTTGAGATATTGGAACACATAATAGAGGTGGATTATCACTTTGCATTACCACCCTGGTTCAGTTCAGTGTATAAAGTGTTCCATGTATCTTAGTTGAAAAAGTATCAACCTGATCCTAACCATGTGATCAGATGAGATCACATTGACCTAGAGATGAATGCCTCATTAGTACATATATTAGTGTGGATTATGGATAGGAAAATAAATGTATTTAATGGAAAAAGAATCTGTGTAGTGTGGGTTTTATAGAAACATGGTCAGATCTTGGAAGAGACTAGGGAGTGCGAGTAGCAACCAAAAGAGCAGTGGTTGGAACTCTTTTATGCATTAGTGGGTTTAAGCTTTATAAGGACAGAAAGAAAAATGGTGGGGAGAATTTAGTACCCTAGTTTCAGGTATTTAACCCTTCACAAGTGTTTTAATGTATATAAGGTGTTCGGTTGAAAGTTGTGATATATTTTTAAACATTTGTTTAGTTTTGGGGGGCAAAAGGAAATGTGCACAGTATTCACACAGTTTTCCCAAACTATGAAGAATCCTAGAAGAAACAATGAATTCTTTCTAGAATGAGGTACTTCTCTTTGGATCTGTATCCTCATGGTTAGGGAGATCATGCGAGGGTTTCCTAGAGGTAGTATCTAGTGCATGATTGGCTCACAGCTTATTTAACCATGCGGTCAAATCGTGCAGAGAGTTAAAAGAGAGATCCTATTTTTTAGGATCTTAATAATTTTTTACATAAATCCTTTGTTTTTTCTTTTAGGAACCTTTAAATAGAGATCCATCTCCAAGGAAGTTAGGATAACCTCTCCCAAAAATTTTGGAGTCAATATGGAGCCTTCCCTTGTGGTTTCGAAGTTTTGTTGTTGATGTATGTCATCATTTCTCCTCGTTCTTGATCAGTTTCATAAATCTACTTATATCTACATCTCCTCTCCTCTTGGTTTCATAGATATAACCCTATTATAGGTAGATATATGTTTTTGGACTCCACATAAGTTGAAATGTTTCTGTGATATTTCTCAGAGAAGAGATCTAAGGTGGTTTCGTGAAGAATCACCCCAGTTATTGAGCGTTCTTCATTCGTCGTCAGTTTTTGTCAAAACCATCAAGGTAGGTGGATTCACACTTGACTACTCTTTATATAAATGATTTACGTGATTTAAAATTGGTATTTTATGATGTTTCGATCATATATTGGATTCTTTTAATTGTTGGAGACCCTCTTTTGTGATGGGTTGGTAGTTTGTGGAAAATCGGGGAGATTGGTTCTTTAGTTAAATGGTTTGATTCTTGATTATAAATTGTGGATTTTATTAAATGGGAATTTTTCTATAATTGTGGCACATGGTTTCATTATAAGGTTTTAATTAAAATGACTATTTTATTGAAATGGAATGGATGTTTGGAAAAAATATTTAAAGGGTTTCAATAAATTTGTTTTACTGGAATGGTTGATTGAATTGATTTTGTCATACATAAGGGTTGTGTGAGTCCATGATAATAGGAAATGACTAAGGTATATTTTCCAATGGGGAACAAGGAATGTGACCCATGGCTGAGGGTCATGTGTTAGTGGGACCCAACGTGATAATATGAGAAACCACTCATGAGTATGAAAGTGATGGAATCAAGAATGCATGTATGGGTCTCAGTGAAACATGAAACGAGTATGGACAAAAGGATATTGTGAACTGTTTCTAATTCACTACTTGATATTTTCCTAGAATTATTACGTGATGTAAATTTCATTTTTATAGCAGTGGTGTACTTTTGGTTGTAAATGGTTTTTGAATTTTTTTTCTATATAGTAATAAACTATTTTATAGAATTGTTTTATTTAAAAGATTTTATATAAATGTTGCTAACCTTTCAATACTAGTATCATTAGTATGGAAGTCATTGGGTAATTCCTACTGAGTTTTATAATCTCCCCTTCTTTGGAACCATGGTCCTTTTACAGATTCTATCTTCTAGGACATGGGAAAGGTAAAGTATCACTTGTTTTTAGCACCACCTCGTGATACTTTGATGGTTTGGTGATTGTGGAGCATGGAGCTTGGAGATCATGAAGTATTATGGTATTCATGTTTCTTTTTTTTGTTCTTTAGTTTTTTAATTTTATTTTTTATTTGTCTTCTGTGTTACGTTCATTTATGTTGTTATGTTATGATTAAAGAGGCTAGATTGTCTTCTATTGTTCATTCATCATATAGTGAGCTTTTTAGTTATGTTCTATAGGGAATAAAGTTTTTTTCAAAGGGTAAATCATCCCTCACATGCATTGAAATCCGTTACCATTTACTTTCAGTCTTTGAAATCTTGGGGATATTTCCTAATTCCTAGTAATGATTCGTTTCATTCTCAATATAATGAGAATAAGGGGTTCATTACATTAGATACATCACAAAAATATTGTATTTCAATAGAATTATAACTATCATAGAAAGAGATAATATAAATGAATCACATACATCCATATAAGATTCCTCTCATTCAAGGATCTTGTTAATAACCAAACATGAATAGGAAATAGAATCAGAAACCACAATCATAGGAATAAAAAAACATCAATATGTACATAAAACCATAGGAATAAATTACATAAATAAAATTATCATGGGAGATAAGTCTTAGTAATTTCATCCCTACCATATGTGAGTACACACTATTTCTATTAGATAGAGTACACTACCCATAGAGTGTATCCATTATTTATAATTATGAACACACATTATTTAATCCTGTTATAACAATATATATATAATAATTGAATTTGGATGTAATCATTTATATAAAAAGATACTTTCTAAAACCAAATTAATATGTTATATGAGCCATAAAAATCATTTCTATAATAAATTGAGCATAAATGGTAATTGTTTGATGATGAAAATATCAATATGTTCATCCCAAAAATCTACCTGCTTACTAAACCATAATACTTTCATAATGTGAAACATGTTCATGAATTTATGCCACCAAAATAATTCATACTAATAATCATGGATTTTTATTAAAAAAATAAAACACATACTAAAAAATTTTATACATATCAAAATAATAAAATAGTTTGTGTTTTCTTTAAATTAATAAAATCAAAAAATGTAAAATTAAAAATAACATTCAACAAACAAAGATTAAATTCAAATGAAATTTCATGTTTCATTTAAGAGAGATTCTTTTGTGAGGAACTATGGAACTGACTCGCAACATAATCACTCTTAAATTTAGTAACCCAACTTACTTTATTTGTAAGGATTACATACACAAATAAAATAGTATAAAAAATGAAATAATTATTTGACCTAAAGAATGTCGAAAGTCAAATTAGAGGGAACACATAAATCTGATGGACTACCATATAACAATGAAAATAGATTATCTTACCATACATAGGATACAATATAAACTGAATCTAAAAGATCAAAGACATAAAAAAAATCGTGAAGACTACTTACTATCCATTATCACCTATCATATGACAAGTAACTAAAGAATACAATGTAATATTCCTCACATGCCAAGAAAAAAACTATTATCAATTACATTGTTGTGATCCTTAACCTTTGCATACCAATAAAATAAAAAAATCATAACCATCAATTTTATTTTTAGTCATAGTGTTGACTAAAAATGAAATTATTTTACATCATTTTCATCAAATGGGATGTAGAATTATGTAATAAATTATCAAAATTAAACATCCATGATAGGTACAATAGATCATTCTTAATGCAACTCTAAGACTACCTTCATATGTTCCTCATTTCCAACCTAAAAACTATGATCCATCATAAATATTATTAGGAAATCATTCAATGAACTAACTCTTTGATTTACATGATTACTCTTCCCCCATATATTTAAATCCACTAATAGAGACCCCATTTTTATGGTAGCTAAAAATCTAAACATGGTTCTAAAAAATTTAAAGGAAACAATAAATTCCTTTAACTACTCCCAATCCTTGATTTTTGACAGAACAATACAAATATAATTACTCTTTACCACTAGATATTTTATAATATCTCATCATATAAATACATTATATTCTTATCAGGATAAAAAAAATTATCACCCAAATTACATGTAATTATACCCTCATTAATATTTTAAATGATACTATAAAAAATTAAATCACACAATGAAAACAATATAGAAATAATTTCAATATTTTACTATAAATATCACTTATATCAATAAATGATAAAAAAATACATCCTTCAAAATAAAACAATTTTATCATCATGCATTAGCATCATATTTTTCTTTAAAATACACATATCCCTACCACTCCTTGCACTATAAGAATTCCAACAATCATTTAAATTTTTTTTTTATTTTACCCAAAAATAATGTATAACATAAAACAATAATAATAATATCATATAAAATTCATTATAATAAATCATGATTTTTATGGAAAATACATTTCATCAAAACAATACAACACCGTTACAAAATATAATTTTTAAAAATGAAATTATCAAATAATTATTTTTGTCCACACACTAAAAAATCACTTTATAGAAAAACTCCCAAACCATGTTACAAAGCCAAATTTAACATTAACCAAAAAATTGAATGAAATATCATAAAAAATATTCTCTATTTAAGGAAAAATATTACTCAAAAATCAGTTCATCTTGTGAACATTTCAATCAAAAAATTTCAATAAAAATAGTAAAAAATTCAAACCAACATTAGTAGAGTTAAAAAACATTACATTTATATATTAAAAAAGATACCAATATTATTTATATTTTATTACCAATTTCAATATAATATATCAAAAAAATAAGTATTTTTACCTTTTTGAATAACATAATATTTAAAAATTCAATCATCAATACATTATATTATGTAATTTATTTTAATATTCCTTCAAATAATTTACTAATCAGACATAAATAATATAAAAAATACTAAAAATATTGCTCACATATCCTATTATATATTCTAATTTATTAATTCATATGTCTTGAAATAGTAAAGGTGATATAAACTTAACAGATCTTTATTCAAATTTTAAAAAATCCAAAATTCTTTTTTTCAAATATATATGTTCTTGGTAGACATCCCAATAATGAAATTTATATTATCAAAAAATGATTTATAGAATTTTATAATTGATGTTGATAAAATCATATTACCAAATATTTATCATTATTCCTTAAAAACCAAAATATATCATTCCTTATGTTGTCAATATAATTGTGTAATCATTATTTATATATATTTTTAAAACCCACAAAAATCAAGAAATCAATTTTTAACATAGTAATGGTTTTAATTTTTCATTGAACAATTACTTCATATTAGTCACTAACATATTAAGGTATGAATTTATTAGTGTAAAATTCAATTTAATAAATATAAATATATGAAAATGAAAAAACTTATAAAAAACCAGGTGATCTTATGTACATATCAATACATGTGTCATAGAGAAAAACTATACAATTCGAGACACACAACATCTTAATAAATTATGAATTAACATTAATATGGATATAGATATCTGAATTCTCATTTTTAAACATTTAATTTGGTTAAAAATATAAATGGATTCCAGAACCCTATAAATATGGCATTTCTTAAGTAAAATTTTATTAAATCCATTTTATTTTCTTACATTAAAACCAATTACAAGACATGTAAAATAATTAATGATACTTACCAAACATCGAGTTCCCTATCATGTAATTTTAATTATAATAGTAATTATTTTCATTAAAAATATAGGATTTATGTTATATCACCAGAGGGCCTAAACTACCATGTCATTGATAGTGTGACTTACTATCAAATATCCTATGTTCTATCTATATTATTGATATACTTACTCATGATGCTATTGTTGGTTCCTAAATCTAATATTTACTCTATTAGAGTCTCATAAATATAATATAACCAACCCAAAAAATCCCTATACACAAAACCATTATAATTCTAGTAGGGGAGAATAGAGTTACCCTAAAATTCCTCCTCAAATAATATATCGATCTGGGAATAATTTTTTGTGTATAAAAATAAACAATTTGAGTAATTACCCACATAAATACAAGGAATGTAAGAAGAATCATTAATCATATCCACTATATTAAATAAGGACCAATATCCAATAAATCCAATCATTTTTATAATTCTGGATATTCTCTAAAATAAAATACCAAAATCATCCTCCATCGATGAAGCACATATATATAAACAATATGATCTATGTGCTAATATTTTTTATACTTGTTCAAAAATTATTTATTAAACCATTTAAATATATATATATATATATGTATATGTGGGAGGGGGGTCAGTATAAAATAATATTATTGTTTTATGCACGGAAAATAATATGGGAAGGGGGTGAATCGTGGTTTTCCAATCTCTTATAATGACAATATCAAAAATATATTTCTCAATTTCTTGGGACACATATCTCTTTGAACTGATATATAATGTGACAATATAAATATATATGGACATAATAAATATTACATAGTTCACCTTATCTAGGATAATCAAAAGAGTATAAATAAAATATGTTCAAATATACTAGAAACACTATTCACATTTCTTATTTTGTATAATTTTGAGTGGTTTCATTGACCCAATTTGTTTATAACATTCATAAAATAGATAAGTCACTATTATGTATGTTGTGAGAAGGAAATTTATTTATTATTATTTAATTATTCCTAATAAGCATTCATTCAGCTGCTTACATTGAACATATTGTTTTGTACTAGTTTTATTGAACTAAAAGGGAATATCTAGCTATAGATGTGGTTTTAAGAGTATATTATGTGGAAATAGTAATTCCAATAGGATGAGTTAGATATGTGTGTGAGGATTATTTATATTATCTAGGTTAAAGAGATATTCACATGTTGATCTATTTGTGTTTCTGATCTCCATTATTAATCTTTTATGATGAACACAATTATTACAAGAATAGAGAGAATATTCAGTTAAGATATTTTGGAAGTAGAACTGATATTATATTAAAATGATATAATATACACTGATATAGTTAATTTTGATCATGAATAATTATATAGAATAAATACTGAGTATTTTTTTTTATTTTTTCTAAGAATGTATCTTCTTATAATTTATAGTTGGTCTTCCATTACATTCTATCATATTTACCACATTTTTGATGTTATTATTTTTTATGGATTAATAATTTATATAAACTATGTTAATTTGTTTTTGTTCCTTTATTCTATATTATTTTTATTTTATTTCATGTTGAATTTTTAATTATTCAATGATATTTCTTAGAGACGGTGAAAGGTTCATGTTGTGGGTGGATTTCTATTTTTTATAGATTTGTAATTCCATTAACATCATATTATAGTGTCAATATCATATATACATTAATGAGTAATTATATCCATTTTAGAATTTTTTTGGGTCACCCATAAGATAGATTTTATTGTTCAATAGGTGGAATAAATTATTTTTTCAAATTTGTGAAGGAAAACACAAGCATTGACATCTATAAACCCCGAGGTAGTCCCTCCTTATCATATTGAAATTTATTAGAAAATTTATATCTATATAGGATTAAATTTTAAGAGGTCATGATGAAGGTCTATATATATATATATGATGGTTTATAAGTTATATTTTGGAATAGGAAATTGGTTGACTCTATATAACAAATGTATTTGTATTTCTTATTGATTTGGAAGATGTGAGTGGAAATGGAGAAAATGGAATGGGGATATTCTTGCCAAGAAAGAATAGGAGATTCATTGATTATAGTAGAAAAAAACTTGACATTCAATATATTTTATTGTTCAATAACTATAGGGTTGAATACAGAGATTATAATTATATATGAGAATACATTTGTGATGAATAATGAGTTTACGTTGAGATGATTTTTAACATGATGTTATAAAACGAAATGATGGCTGTAAATCACTTAAATAAATTCAACATTATCCAAAAACATATGGAGTGATGTTGACTGAATTATGTTTTTATTTTATCTTTATTTTATCACTTTAAATGTCATCTGATATGATAATTATTGTTGTGTGTAACTCAGATAAATATCCTAATATGATAACACATTTTATTAGACATTAATTCTTGATTTAATATGTAAATGAACACACAATAAACCCATAATATTTATAAGTATATTATATTTGATTAATTTTTCACATTACTGAAAAAAATAATATAGGGGACCCATTTACATTATTTATAAATTCATTAACATTCTCATAATATTCCATGGTAATTAAAACCACATGGGATAATGGGGGTACATATATAAGAAATGGGTGAGCTAAAAAGCCTAATATGGTAAATAAAATGGAATAACATGAAGAAATTATTACATGTTAGAAGGAAGGAAAATAAATGATACATAAAAGGGGTGACATTAAAATATAATAATAGTAAGGCATGATATAAAATGATAACATAAATGCAACATATTTAATATGGGAACAACATTAAACTTGATATCATAAACATTGGTCAACAATAACAACCAAGAAATTATTACATGGTAAAAAAATTACCATGACATATTAAGTTCATGCAATAATCCCTTTAATGAAATTTCATTAGGGCAAATAATTAACCAATGTAATGTATCACTATATAATTCTTGGTGCACCCATCGCTTTCACACAATGTAGATATGTAACTGTGCCATATATAACATTCATCCCAAGTTTATGTTTCACCACATTTATTTCGACAATCATGGAGGGTGGTTGATATAAATTGATGTCCCCAATAAAAGGATTATATTTATTTCTAAATGAATATTGTTGAGAGTAAATAATAATGGTATTTATATTACAAAGGTTTTGCATTTGGACATCATAGTGAAATCTAGGCATCATCACAACTGCACATAAATATTCATAAAATGGTTTAATGGGAATGGAAGGGGTATCTAAAACGTTTTAAATCAAACATACAGTAATGGGGACAAGTGAAAAAATATTCTAACATTAGGAATTGAAAATAAATGACATAAAATAAAGTATATTCTCGAGAAAATATGATAAAGAATGAATACATTACCTTGAGATGTTGATTCTAAAATATTGGGAGGAGCTTCTTTAGAGATTTGGGGAACCTTGGGAGGACACTAGAGAGGGAATGGTAGAGTAGAGAAATGATAAATAGATTCTGAGCAAAGTGGATGGGGATCATGGGTGGGTTTATATATGAAAAGATAGGGGAGTTATTTATTACCTCTCAAACATTTGTTTTGGACTCTATATAACAGATTAATCAAATGTACATGAATTCCCCTCATTTTTGTACATTATTCTACCAATATAAGAGATTTTAATAATTATATATTGATAGGGTCTGAAATTATTAAAATAATACCCTTGATGATGTGGATGAAAGTCAGGTTCTTAAATTAGTGATTTTAAAAACATAAAATATAATATAGATTTAAATGGATTAATAATGTCTTTATAAAATTAATCATATGACATAAAAATAAAATCATTTTAATTTTAGTAAATATATATTGTCATGGACCCCTTAATATCAATTATTATATCACATTTGGTTTATTATTATTTCATTATACACTCCATATATTTGTACATTATTTAATTATTCCTTGAAAATTACACTATCTCGATAAATTATGAGAAATTCCCTATTAGATAATTTTTTTGTTCTAATTTAAAAAATAATATTTATTTTAACGCAATAATTTTACCGATATTTGAATTTTAAATTTTAAAATAGAAACTACCTTTATTAGGAAGTGTTGGGTTTTTTTACAATAATAGTTTTTGAGACCCATATAGAAATTACATTTGATATAATAAAAATTATTTTATAATTTATAACAAATAATCATTATTTGATGATTATATTTTATAAAAATAATATTTATTTCCAAAATACATTAATTTATCAAAATAAATGTCTTTTTTGAAAAATTTTATGACCCAAAAATACAATTTGTGTTTTATCGTATCAAAGTCAAAATCATTTTTAAAATGGAAACACTAAGGTGTAAATCTAATTTATATCCTATTGAAAATAAACTATATATATTCATATTCTTATGGTCTTGATACATAGACCTTTATTTCACTAATAAGCACCCTATGATTGATGTGCATAGAAATGATATCTTCATGGGGTAGTTCGACGTACATGGTTTTTTCCATTATCTTGATGAGCTTTGACATCTCACATAAATGTTTTCACTAAATCATTAGTTATTGGATACTATCATGGGACATGTCAAGGTAAAATACTTGTGATGCTATCACCCACAAAATCCTTGACTAATGGGATTCATGTTTTACAATTATACTGGTTGAGACCATCACTTCCTTTGCCTGTGTTAATTGAATTTTTCAAAACCATATATTTATACTAATCATATTATCACCATTCAAGGGCAATAAAATCAATTATTATGATTCATAATGGTATTTTAATTCTTATATGATTTAATAGAAGAGACAAATTACATGTGTTTTCTATAACCATAATACATAACTCAAAATTTATTTGAACCACGAAGTGAAATTTATATATAAATGTCCGGGTGCTTAAAATATTCAAAATTTCTAAATTTCCAAATTAAAATTTTAATTTTACAAAAAAATAGTTTAGTTTCATTTTTTATCCCCACTTCTGGTTACCACTTCAATTCTTCAAACCTGTGGTTTCTTCATTGAATTTTTACCATGGGAATTGTCTTATTTCATAGAACATGGTCCGTATGATCTAGGATTATCACTGGTACTCCTCATATGAATAATCATTCTCCATTTTTACCACATCTATTTTAATAATACACAAGGTGTTTGGTATATTATTAATTAATAGGGACTTAAGGAATATGTCAGGTACTTGAGGTAGGTTGCATGGGATTTCTACTTGAATGGAAAACTCTTCGATGCAATAAAGGATCTTAATGGTTGCAAAGGATCATAGACTATGAATTCTTTTAATTCCAAATGTCATGAAATTATTCCATGTATATATGTATAGGAATACCATATCCCCAACCTAAAACTCTACGACTTTTCGATGATTTTCATCATGGGTATTTTGTTGACACTATGATTCCATAATGTGATACTGAGTGGTCTTGGCCATTTTCACCATTTCCTTATACATTTTAGGACACAATAGTTTACATGCATCAAATTTATCCAATAATTTATGAATTCTACATATCATACCATAATATTATTTATATGGATCAACTTTGAATTTTGAGTGGAAACTATTTTTGTATGAGAACTTGACTAGAGGAAGATTTTTTACAATGCTCCTTTTCTTTAAAATAACAATTCTAACAAAATGTAATTGTGTTCTTGGATATACAACTATATTAACCTTATGTTTGAGGGTTATAGGTTGTTCTAAAGAACAACTCTTCATATAGAGCTTCATGGAGAGACATACAAAATAGGGAGTAAAATATTGTTTCTTGAGTAGATAAAATATATATCGGTGTTTCATGCATCATCACCACTTATCCTATGTATATCTATTAATGTTTATCAAGAGCTAAGTCTTATTGAATTTGAATGAAGTGAGTAGTATTTGTAATATTATCTACCACAAAAAATATATAATTATTTCCTCTTGATCTATTTTGAAGATTAATAATAAATTTCAAGGTTACTTTTTAACATTTCCATGTTTGTGTGGGAAATGGTTTTTTCATCCCCTTTTATTTTTTCCTTTGATCCTTGATTTTATGATATACATGAAACTTTTATGTATATTCCTAAATAACATTATTTATATTATCTCACAAATATAGAAATCAAAGATGTTGATACATCATTTTCACACTAGATTCATTGAGATGGTCAAGATATGTGAATCATCCAACAACTCCATATTAAACATTGGATTTGATAGAAAACATAGTTGTGACCAAAGTCATATAAATCTTTTTCCATTAATATTGAAATATAACGATATTTTTTTTCGTATTTCTTCCACAGTATTTTTAATTTCCACATCGCCAATTTTAGAATATGTTGTCTTCTCTAAAAGGTATGGTTGAGTAGTTATTTGTGAATGGATTGATGATGTTGTTTCCCTTATGATTCCCCTTTCTATCCTTTTCATGTTTAAGAAGACTAGATCCTTATCAATTCTCATCATTGATAAAATTTTCATATCCTTTTTTTATTACACGTCTAACATATTATTTCAATTCCAATGATGGTAGTTTATTGAGTTTTCATTGTCCATTATCCTCTCTAACCATCTTCACTAGTTCATATTTTCCTCATTTTTTGTGAATATATTTGAGGCTATTATGATCCATATATATTTCAGACTTCTCCTCAAAGATAAAATGCATCATGGTTTTCATAGAAAATATCACTATATCCATATCCATATTATTCTTTGGTAGTTTTCTTATGAAAATTCAATTGAAATGAGGCATAGGATACCATATTTTCAATCTGTATTAACTCACATCCCAACACCTTCATCAAAGAATCACTATATACCACAAATAGTTCCCCACTTTTTGGTTGTTTAATTTTATGTGTTGTGATAAGAATCCAAATAAACACCTTGAACCTCTATTAACAATTATTATTCCAAAAAACATGACTCCCATTAAGTGAGCTCAGTTTGAGGGTTCTAAAATTCAGAAAAATTTCTCATAAATTGATGAAAATACCCATCTAATCTATTTAAAGTATATATATCTATTACATATGTTACCCTCAGTCCTCATTTAGTTACCTATATCATTGATGGTTCTAAATATGTATCATTACTTATGATAATATTTCCTATGAATTAGACTTCTTTTATACAGATGTAACATTTGATTCACTTTTTATTAAATTTATCACTTTGTAAGGCCTTTACCGCAATGATCATATGATCCTCATGCTCATTATTTATTTTGTGTATATTATAATATATTCCATAATGTATACCAAAAAATTATCGAGTTAATATCTAAATACTCTTTTTGTGATTCAAATGAATATTTCTAGATTCCTAGTGAGTCTGAATGACATTAATATGAACTTATAGTGCCCATACCCTATAAAAAAGTTGTATTTGAGATATCAGCTTTAATCTCTATTACATTTTAATAACAAGAACTAATATCCACATTAGAAAAGTATTGGAATCCATGTAGCTAATTGAAAAATGCATTTTTCTATGGAAGATGATACTTTTTATTTTTTTATCTTATTTTACTCATGATAAACAATGAAAAGATTCATGAACCATCCTTATTTTTATTAATAGGACCCATGAACCCTAATATGAAGAGTATTATTTTATTAACCCTTTATCTACATTTTCATTTAGTAAATTTTTCATCTCCCAGTGTTTTAAAACATATATTTTATATGAATTATTGTATAATTTAAATTCTTCAAGTACAATCTTGATTTAAAAATAGACCTCTCTAATGGGAGGAAGAATAAGAAATTCCATGGGAAACAAATCAATGTATTCCGTCATAAAAGGTATCTCTGCAAGGATTATCATTTCATTAATCTGAATCATTTTATCTAGAAATTATCTTCACTAGGGAAATAATATCCACACTTTATATTTTTCAACTAATGATTATTTATCAACCTCTTTGGACTTGTATATAATCAAGAGTCTATTCACAACACAGAATGTGATTTTCTTCTCAATGAAATTTATCTTAGCGATTAATAATGAAATACAATCCATACCCATATTTTCATCGTATTCCACTAAAGGGGGAATGAGAAGGATCAATGGTATGTTCACCCAACATATTTCGACTGGGGAGGTGATATATTTTTAGGATTCAATAATTTTACAATTTACCATTTTTATGACGACAATGTTCAGGATCCAGACAATAACCTGGTCGTAAAAATTTATTAAAAAAAGAAAAGAATAACAACAACACAATAGATCTTGTGGAACAAAAAGTACCACCAACAAAAAAATGGCTAACAACCCTCCACAAAAATCATGAGAGAAAAAATTCAAAATGAAAAAAGGCTCAAACACCACTTCCAGTCAGTGCCAACAATGAGATCCCTATCCAATACAACATCCCAAGCCTTGCATAACTAATCCTCAAAGTCATCTCCCACACCCTGAGTGCCAACTTGTAGTGAAATAGACCTGTTGAAATCCTAATATCGTAAATATCATGAGGCCATCACTGTCCTAACCTTCCCAACATCTCGAGTTCTGCCTGAAATTCAATCGTTAAAATCATCTCTCTATCATTACCAGCAATGATTGTTTTTCATCTAGTAGTCATCTCCAGCCTCGTGCTCGCATCCCTCACACTGAGTCAACATCTATATAATCAACATAGCCTGTATTTCTTGATTGATATCTACATCAAAGACCACTTCATCACCACCCATGTTCTTTTTCATCCTCATCACATGAGGTGGTGAACATTTCATTTTTTGGAAAATGAAAAAAAGGGTCATATCATGAATGCCTTGTTATGTTTTCCTAAAAATATAAAATGCATTCATATTTTTTTTCTAAATGGAAAGGAAACACATTTCCACTTTATGTTGGATATTATTAGGAATGTATATATCCAAAAATATATTTTATGGAATTACTTCAACCCTAATGAATTGATATATTCCTCAATACTTGTATTCAAATTCAATGTCCATCTCTATTTATCTTGTCCCAATATATGATAGACAACCAATACAACTGTCACTTGATCAGAACATTGAATCTTAGAGAGGATATTTTAAATAGATTTGATCCATTGTAACTTGATTAATGTATTATATCATCCATTTTAATTTAGAGGCCTTTGTATAATATTGGTCTCAATATAAGGATGTTCATTCTAAGGGGGATTTCAGTCTTCCTCTTCATTTTAGGTTTTTTTAGAAAAAGTGTAAATTGAGAGAGATTCTTAATAATGTTCATGATTTCTGTTCCAATCAGGTTGGGTATAACATTTGGAAATTCATCACATAGATCTTCCAATTAGTTCTTTAAACAATTCCTCTTATTTCTAGAAATTTTATTTAATAAAGTTAAACTGAGGAATGATTAAATTTAAATTATTAAACATATAATAGTTTATCCATTAACATTAAATTGATTATTTTTAAATGGAATGTTTGTCCATAATTTATGAATTTCTTGGATATAATCTATTTTGTTCATGATCTATTTTAAACATAGACACATATATGAATATTTATTTCCAATACAATGGTTCATAAAAAGGTTATGAATTTACCAAAAAATAATCCTTGAGAGTCTTAAAATAGGTGTGCTACAAAGGCTATATTCGTGCACCCATTCCCCATCGAGTCTAGCTCAATGTTTTTCTCTTGGGTGTTACACTACATAATCACATATAGAGACACATCTAGTTTTAGTATGTAGCATGAGATGTATTGTCATGGAAACCACATACCATATACTTTTATAATAAATTAGGGATTTCTTCAAATGTTGTTTTTTCATATTTTTAAGTCTTTTCCTCATGTTTTATAATCGTAATACAAAATATTAAAATACTTCCCACTGATAATAACTATGAAAACCCATGTATTTATTAAAAATTAATTAATGATTTATTACATAATGGTACACAGAATATAACCAAAAAAGATTGTAATTTATAGTGGTTTTAGTAATTAGTTACCTTACATAAGGTCCTAAAATTGAAGACACATATCCATTATTAAAACCACTATTATCATGGTCATAATATTCAAACAAACATAAAACTGAATTTGATAACATGAGTGCATATATAAAAAATATGTGACATATAGATCCCAGTAAGAAAACAAACAATTAATAACCTGAAAAAATCATCACATTATTAACGATAAGTATAAGGATGATACATTAAAGGGGTGAAATTCACAAATATGAACAATGAGGCATGATATGTCATGTTAAAATTATAATGAACCATAATTTACATACATTTTTATTACTTTAGTGTTGAAGCATTCTTATTACAACATATACCAAAACCATTAAAGGACCGTATTGGTATAGTGTCTTTAGAAACTGGGAAACATAAACAAATGGTTCATAAAATCAACTACATTGTCTCCAATTTATTTCATCATATTTAGAGTCCCTTTTTTTCATATCCTACTTAATATCCTTCTTCCTGACCTGGGGAAAATAAAACATACAAAAGGGTGAGCTCAAATGCTCAGTAAGGGTAAACAAAATAAATATCAATCATATCATATTTATAAGAACATAACATTTTGAAAATCTTAACCTGAAAAAGAGGTAATAATATCATGTCATGGGATAAATCATAATAATGAAAAGTAATTCCAAATAATCATAACTTAAAACATGAAACTTTGTGGAATACACACATAATCATAGAAAATCATTTCATATTATTCAAGGCTCATTTCCAAGACCATCATAGAGGAAAAAGTCCATTACTGAACCGAGTTCACTCCTCATTCCAGTCATGTATCAATAAACCAGTTTAATTTTCCATTCTAGGCATGTCTATCTCATGAGATATAAATCTTTACGCAATGAAGTGGAGGGAGATATAGGTCCCACCCATCTCATAATTAAACCATTCTTATGTGTGCCAAAAAATCATAAATCATACATCATAGCATAACCCATGTAATAAAAATGGGATTCTTAAACATCATGCCATCATAACATAATCCATATAATATAAAAGGACATCATAAAATTAATTCCATCATAAATAAATCAAATCAATGTAAAAATAGTGATAGAAACATAACCCTATTTTATCTTAGATGGAAAATAATTTTTATAAAACACTTGAACTCCATTCTTGAGGAAAATATCCTTTCTACTTCAAAAACGTTTTTCCTTTCTTAACATGTCATACAATTTTAAACTAAAAGAAGTTGATTAAAAATAAAATTTAAAGCTTGTAAAGAAATCTTCTTGGAAATAATGTTCTAAAAATCCATTCATGCCGTATAAGTTTAAAAAAACATTCTTCTCGTACTTTGGCCAGAAAAGTCAAAAAGTACCTTGAATGAAATAAGACAAAAGATTACGTTCATATCTTTAACTAAAAACTCACTGAAGGGTAAAATTGGATTTAAACAATTGTACGAGGATATATATAATATTACATATTGAGTAAACATGTTTGTGGATGATAAATATTCCCTAGTAAATTCGGAAGTATAAATAATCTCGGATAAAAATAAGATTGCGAGATTTTCCCTTACCTTAGGTCCAATATGCTTTGTACGTGTCCGAACCTCATGTATAATGATTTAAATAATATCACTGACTTATTCCAGAATCATACTCATTGTTATGATATCATATATGGCCATATTCTTAGCTTCTTATTAGTAATATTTCATTGCTACTTGTTATTCAGGTGTTTATTGCTTTATGTTCTTATGTGTGTTTTGTCAAACAAATTCTTATTCTTATTTTTAGGTTATAGAAACATCATTTCCAGAATTTTATTAGTGTAATATATATCATATTTATTCATTCAATTCATTTATTTAATCATTATTCAATGAAGATCATGTAGAACGAGTCGCATCACATCGTGCAGACGGTAGGTCGTACGTATGCACGAGCGATGATATCATTCCCATGATCGTGGAATTTTATTGAAGTGTATGTATACTATTTCAGAATCAATATCAATTTACAATAATCATATATAGTTATTATTTACACAATTATACCCATCCAAGTAAAGTGGTGGTGTAAAACAGATTACACCACGGCGTGGAGGCGGTATTCCGTACGTATGCACGCGCAGTGGTTTCATTTTCCATAGGATGGATATAAGGTGAAATAGGGTTGTTTTATATTTATAATAATATATCCGTATATGAGTGATACTGATTTTATTACTTCATAATGAAACAAATAAATAATAAGAAGTATAAGAAGAAATAAATTTGAAAGAATTGGTAACAGATATTACCTCTTCTTTGACACTCCTCTTTGAAACCTCCTCTTAGGGCACTAAGATTAGTCTTTGAAGTAGACCAGGACCTCTAGGATATTTCTAGAGAAGTGAAGAAGATAAATTGGCAGATTTTGGATGATATTGAAGTCTCAATGTGGTGTGAGGAGGACAGGGAGGAGGTTCCCTTTTATAAGGGAGGAGAGGGGCACCTTTAGAAAGTGTGGAAAAATATTTTATTATAAACATATATTCGGTTTCAAAAGGTCCAAAAATAATTAAAGATGAAGATAAGATGACTCATTGTCGAAATAAAATTATCCAATCATAATTGGACATGTTTTGGGAAATATTTTAATCATTATAATCTTATTTATTTAAATCATTTATTACTGAGGTAAATACTTCATCATTATTGTGTCATAAATAATTTAATTTATTTGGTGTCTAAAAATTATGAAAAAAAACATCATCATGTAGGAAATAGTTTTATATTTCCAATGAATATTTATAGTCGAAAATATAATTAATATAACCCCTTATAAAAATTAATTACTAAAATATTTTTGTTAATGTGAATTTTGTTTTACATTAAATTAATTAATCCAAATTGTCATTATCACGACCATCTGGCTCAATTGGGTCCCAAAATCGACCCAAGGATTCACATGGTCATCCAATACTAATCCAAGAAGATTAGGATTAGTTTCAAGGTAATTTTGAATTATTATAATATTCTTTTAAACTCCTATTTACCATTAACCGTAGTAAATAAAAATTACCGTAGTTACTATTCATAATATCAAAAAAAATAAATGTAACCTATTAAAATAATTTGGACCCACTGATTCCAAATATTGGATCCATTTTTAAACATTCAAAACACATAAGTTTCAGTAATTAATTTAAAATTAATCCCGTTGTTAAGCAAACGAGTTTTAAATGTTAAAACATTGCCAAAGATTGAATTGATTTAACCTACGAATTCAATGTAAAATCAATGATAATGAAATACATTATATTAAATGGTAAAAATATATTCTATTTATACTTTAAAACCATTAAATATTATAATTTAACCACATAAATTATTACGATGAAAAAAGTTGTTTTTAATTAAAATATAGCGTGTTATTACTATTCATTAAAATATGAAAGTTATCAGAATAATATGAAAAATTTATCCAAGGTAAATTTTTATATCATGATTCCAATGAGTAATTTTATTTTTTAAAATTGAACTTATAAACATGTAAAAAACTAGATTTAATGTGGGTGCACCATCAAAAGGGGGGGAAAACTACATATTTTGAAAAATACTTATTTTACCCGAAAAATTTATTTTATTCTCATACCATGTTCTAGAAAATGAGTAAGATGGATAATAATGTTATAAAACTGAAAATTTAGTTAATACTATTCATAACATCTAGTTCATGATAATATTATAACTATATATCATTCTTTAGTGAAACCTAGTATTGCGTACAACACACGCTATCGAGGAAGGTCGCGATTGCTTGTAGTGAAAGACTTCTTTGTTGTTGTGAATAATAGAATCCAACCATATTTCATTTATATAATGAATATATATATACATATATATATATATACACTCAATGTTTCGTATAATAATTACTATCAAACGAACTCGAAATTGTGTGTAACACGATCCAAGATTAGTGTTGCGTATACTGCAAGCTAATACGGTCTTGCGTATAGCGCAAGATAATCTTGGTGTAGCGTACAACAGAAGATATCAAAGAAATTAAAAAGAATAAATCTCATAAAATCTCGGGGTGTTACATTCTTCCCCCCTTAAAATGAATTTTCCCTCGAAATTCGTCAGGGTTATAAATGGTTTATTACTTTAGAGTTTCATTATTAGAAACCAACATCTTAAAAATGAATAACAAAACTTAACTTTAAAAACTAAATTATGAAACGTAATGATTACCCAAAGTAACTCATCACTGGGTTTCCATATAAGAGAACATAGGTGAAAATATGGATATGGAAGAAAAATCTAACCATCAAGTTCTGATGGAGAGTGGTAGAGAACATGACTATAAAAAAGTCATCAATCACAAAGCCATAAATTTGTGATGATCTAAGGTACCATCTGATTCATCAGATATAAGATCACTAGGACAACATTTTGGGTTTTCAATATCATTTCCCTAAATTTGAAAATTTTGAATTAGAAGAAATACTTACTTGATTTTGGTAAAATATCACTGTTGTTCGTGCTTTGAACAATTTCCACTTCATCTCTTAAAGAAATGAAGTTGAATTTGTTATTCGTGAAGTGTTAGCAGATCATGTGATAGAATGATGGGTCATTCCATCTGTTTCAAACAAAAGGTTATAAGAAGTTACCAAATATACATAAGTCTATCTATGGTGAGGTTAATTGTATACGATTCCAAAAATGAACTCATACTTCATCTATCATACCACTTAATAAAATAAAACTAGTTTCTACTAACTAGGGACTTCCTGTAGGCCATTGTTCTGTGATAAAGACAGGTCGCACTTCAGTTGTGGGTTCGATTCCCACAGCCTTGTCCGAAGCTACGGGTTGTCGCCCATCCTACAGGTTGTTCTTTTTCTAAAATTACATCATTATGACATTCCATCAATAATATCAAAAAAAATTCTCGCCTTAAAAAATACTAACTTGTGTCCAACATAATCCATTCCAATCTTTAGGCTTATACAAAATACATATGTCTAATCTCGTAGTATAAATAAAACTATTACTTGAAAGGTCACATAACAAGCACGTGAATACCATCATTTATACGATATATCTTGTTGGTATCATTACAAACATGTGAATACCTTAATCATGTATTCTCTTGAAAAATGAAAACCCATTGAAACTTAGTGAAAACATGAATGCTGTCAAAATTTAATTCTATCCAGATACCAAAGTCCCAAAAAATTTATATACTCAAACCATGATATCACTTAGTCCTTATATCAATCTTGAGCTCATTTCATTTTTCATTATGCATTAATTATGCGCATATCATCTTCTTTCCAAAAATATTTCAATCACTTTTTCATGGTTACTAGTACCATATAATTATTGAAAACCAATACATAGATATTCCAAAATTCCACAATACCATAAATGAGATTCCCTGATACTATTTTGAAATCTCATTACATAAACACTTAATCATTACACAACATCATTGTCATACTCAACATCACAAATATTGATTGCATGATACTTCCCTTTATCCTTTTCCTTAAGAGGTTACTCACGTTGATCATCATTAACCCGTTTATTAAGGCATTTATTAGCATAATGCCCCATTTCCTTACACTTGAAGCATTGAAGTGTTGGTGGAGCGTTCTCTGTAGTCTTTTATTTACTCACATCATTAGCAACCCTTTTTCCATTACATCAACACTCAGTACCTTTTAGGCAATCTCCACCATGCTTCTTTCCACACTTTGAGCATACAGAAACATTCATCTTCTTTTCACCATTGTTCTGAGATTTCCCCTTGAACTCTATCTTTCGTTTCTTGTCCAAACCATGAGATGGATATGTAACACCAACTTCCATTTCTACTTTGATAGCACAATGCACAATTTCTTCATAGCTACTAAAGTCTCTTATAGATTATTCCCTTCGAAGACATGGTTTTATGCCACTGAAGAATCGGTCAACTTTACTTTCAGGTTGGATGATAAAGCCAGATTCATATCTTGAAAGCCTTGTAAAATTAGCCTCATATATTCCAACAGATTCATCATCCTTTTGCTTAATCTCAAGGAACTCCTTTTCCATCTTTGTTCGAAGAATATGAGGGATGTACTTATTGAAAAATAAGTTCTTGAACTCATCCCATTCGATGGATTCAATTTCACCTTGGGGCCTTGTGTTATTAATTAGAGTACACCACTAGTCTGCTTCACCTTCTAAATGGTAAATAGACAAAATGAATTTTTCTTGTCTTGAACAACAAAGTATGGAAAATATCTTTTCAATGGTACTGATCCATTGTTCAGCAAAAAGTGGATCAAAAGACCCATTGAAAGAAGGTGGACGTTGCCTCATGAAGTTCTCAATAGAATATTGTTCCCTTCTCTACTCATTTGGAAGTCCAGAATGACTCATAGATTGTGAAAGTATAACAATAAGATTTTGTACTCCATCTCCCATAACATTGGTTTGTTCAGGAGGAAAATCATTGCATTATCCACTACATTTATCAACATTGTTCCTTCAGGTTACAGCCGTCGTCTAAAACCCAAAAAGAATAGTGTGAGAGGAAAAAATCATACTAGGGAAAACAACATCATAAAGGGGGACCACCTTCAATATCTAACATCTTAGGTTTAATTCTAATATCGTTACCATAATTCTAGCACTATAACCTATACTTATACTTAACCTTAGGGACATCCCCAGACATACCTTAGAAAAATCTATAGGGATCTCACTAAAGTTTTCGCATCCTAGTTTCCAAAGGTTGACTAAAAATTTCCTTTGATACCAACTATAACGACCCATACTTTACATACATTGTTGTTACTTCAAAGTTTAAGCATACTTATTACAACATATACCAAAACCATGAAAGGACCGTATAGGTATAGTGTCTTTAGAAACTGGGAAACATAAAAAACTGGTTCATAAAATCAACGACATTTTTTCTCATTTATTTCATCATATCTAGAGTCCCTTTTTGGAATATCCTACTTAATATCCTTCTTATAGACTTGGGGAAAAGAAAACATACAAAAGGGTGAGCTCAAATTCTCAGGAAGGGTAAACAAAAGAAATATCAGCCATATCATATTTATAAGAACATAACATTTTGAAAATCTTAACCAGCAAAAGAGGTCATAATATCATGTCATGGGATAAATCATAGTAACAAAAAGTAATCCCAAATAATCATAACGTAAAACATGAAATTTTTTGGTATACACACATAATCATAGAAAATCATTTCATATTAGTCAAGGCTCATTGCCAAAACCATCATAGAGGACAAAGTCCATTACTGAACCGAGTTCACTCCTCATTCCAGTCATGTATCACTGAAAAGGTTTAACTTGTCATTCCAGCCATGTCTATCTCATGATATATAAATCTTTAACCAATGAATTTGATGGATATATAGGTCCCACCCATCTCATAATGAAACCATTCTTATGTGTTCCCCAAAATCATAAATCATACATCATAGCATAACCCATGTAATAAAAATGGGATTCTTAAACATCATGCCATAATAACATAATCCATATAAGATAAAAGGATGTCATGAAATTAATTCCATCATAAAACAATCAAATCAATATAAAAATAGGGATAGAAACAGAACCCTATTTTATCTTATAAGGAAAATAATTTTGATAAAACACTTGAACTCCATTCTTGAGGAAAATATCCTTTTTACTTCAAAAATGTTTTTCCTTTCTTAACATGTCATACAATTTTAAACTAAAATAAGTTGATTAAAAATACACTTGAAAACTTGTAAAGGAAATTTCTTGGAAATAATGTTCTAAAAATCCATTCATTTCGTATAAGTTAAAAAAACATTCTTCTCATGCTTTGGCCGGAAAAGTCAAAAAGTACCTCATACGAAATACGACAAAATATTCTGTTCATATCATTAACTAAAACCTTACCAAAGGGTAAAATTGGATTTAAAAAATTGTATGAGGATAGATATAATATTACATATTGTGGAAACATGTATGTGGATGATAAATATTCCCCAGTAAATTTGGAAGTATAAACAATATCGGATAAAAATGAGATTGTGAGATTTTCCCTTACCTCAGGTTCGATATGCTTTGTACATGTATAAAAATCTTGTATAATGATTTAAATAATGTAATTTAATTATTTCATAATCATAATAATTTTTATGATATCATATATGGCCATATTCTTAGTTTCTTATTAGTAATATTTCATTGTTACCTTTTATTTCAGTGTTTATTGCTTTATGTTCTTATGTGTGTTTTATCGAATAAATTCTTATAATTCTTTTTAGGTTATAGATACCTCATTTACAAAATGGTATTAATGTAATATATATCATATTTATTCATTTAATACATTTATATAATCATTATGCAGTGAAGATCATGTAGAACGAGTCGCATCACATCGTGGAGACGGTATGCCATACGTACGCACGAGCGACGATATCGTTCCCATGATCATGGAATTGTATTTAAGTGTATGTATACTATTTCAGAATCAATTTAACTTTACAATAATCATATATAGTCATTATTTACACCATTATACCCATCCATGTAAGTTGGTGGTGGAAAACAAATTACACCACGACGTGGAGGCGGTATTCCGTACGTACGCACGTGCGGTGATTTCATTTTCCGTAGGATGGATAGAAGGTGAAATAGGGTTGTTTCATATTTATAATCAGTATATGAGTGATACTATTGTTATTAATTCATAATGAAACAACTAAATAATAAGAAGTAGAAGAAGAAATAAATTAGAATGAATTGGTAAAGGATATTACCTCTTCTTCGACACGCCTCTTTGAAACCTCCTCTTAGGGCACTAAGATTGGTCTTTGAAGTATACCAGGACCTCTAAGATGTTTTTGGGGAAGTGAATAAGCTAAATTGGCAGGGTTTGGCCAAGCTTGAAGGCTCAAAGTGGTGTGAGGAGGAGAGGGAGGAGGTGCCCTTTTATAAGGGAGGAGAGGGGTACCTTTGGAAAGTGTGGAAATATTATTTTATTATAAACTTATCTTAGGTTTCAAAAGGATCCAAAATAATAAAAGATGAAGATAAGATGACTCATGGTCTAAATAAAATCATACAATCATAATTGGACATGTTTTGGGAAATATTTTAATCATTATAATCTTATTTATTTAAATCATTTATTATTGAGGTACATACTTCATCATTACTGTGTCATAAATAATTTAATTTATTTGGTGTCTCAAAATTATAAAACAAATATCATCATGTAGGAAATAGTTTTATCTTTACAATGAATATTTATAGTCTAAAATATAATTTATATAACCCCTTATAAAAATTAATTACTAAAAGATTTTTGTTAACATCAATTTTGTCTTTACATTAAATTAATTAATCCAAATTATCATTATCACTACCAAGTGGATCAATGGGGTCCCAAAATCGACCCAAAGATGCCCATGGTCGGTCACTAATCATCCAATAAGGTTAGGATAAGTGTCAAGATAATTTTGAATTGTTATAATATTCTTTTAATCTCTTATTTACCTTTAACCGCAGTAAATAAAAATTACCATAGTTACTATTCATAATATCAAAAAAAAAGTAACCTATTAACATAATTTGGACCCACTTATTCTAAATATGGGATCCATTTTTAAAAATTCAAAACACAGAATTTGCAGTAATTTATTTCAAATTAATCTCGTTGTTAAGCAAACGGGTTTTAAAAGTTAAAACATTGCCAAAGATTGAATTGATTTAACCTACGAATTCAATGTAAAATCAATGATAATGAAATAAATTATATTAAATGGTAAAAATATATTCTATTTATACTTTAAAACCATTAAATATTATAATTTAACCACATAAATTATTACGAGGAAAAAAATTGTTTTTAATTAAAATATAGCGTGTTTTTACTATTCATTAAAATATGAAAGTTATAAGAATAATATGAAAAATGTATCCAAGGTAAAATTTTATATCCTGATTCCAAATAATAATTTTATTTTGTAAAATTGAACTTATAAACATGTCAAAAACTAGATTTAATGTGGCTGCGCCATCAAAACGCGCCAAAACTGAATATTTTGAAAATACTTATTTTACCCAAAGAAATTATTTTATTCTCATACCATGTTCTAGAAAATGAGTAAGATGAGTAATATTATTATAAAATTCAAAATTTAGTTGATACTATTCATAACGACTAGTTCGTGATAATATTATAACCATATATCGTTGTTTAGTGAAACCCGGTGTTGCGTACAACCCACGCTATCGAGGAAGGTCACGATTGCGTGTAGTGAAAGACTCCTTTGTTGTTGCGTATAACAGAATCCAACCAAATTTAATTTATAAATTGAATATATATATATATATACATATATATATATACACTCAATGTTGCGTAGAATAACTACTATCAAATGAACTTGAAATTGTGTGTAACACGATCCAAGAATAGTGTTGTGTATACTGCAAGCTAATACGGTCTTGCATATAGCGCAAGATAATCTTGGTGTAGCATACAAAAGAAGATACGAAAGAAATTAAAAAGAATAAATCTCATAAAATCTCAGGGTGTTACAAAAATAAAGGAAAAATGGGAAATTATGAAACAAATTTAAACATTACATCATTAACATTGTTCAATGATACCCACAAATACATTATATCATGGTTGAAAATAAGTCATGATAGATTAGGTTCAATCCGAAATACATTTTGTATTTTCCTGACACAGCTTACCATCAAACCATTAGCCAGACTGATCACCACATGACCTCAAGAACATCTCCCCATATTCCTAATGCTTTCAAATAGAATCAAAGGTGTAAAGTTAGTTTAGTGGGGAGAGTATACCCTCAATCTTAGAGTGCATAGTGGTAAACATATAGTAAAACTCATAAATTTTTGGAAGAAGTTTAAATATATATCTCAAGAAGTGAATGATAATTTTAATAATTACTGAATATAGAAGAAGGGCCAATAACAGTTGTACAATTCATGTATTCCATATGATGATACATATCTGGAAGTAGTAAACAAACAACATGCTTTACAATAACATACAAAAATAAGAAAAGTATAAAAATTCCCACTGGTGATCTCCATGAGAATCCTGAGCTTCACCTCATTACGTTTCTCCTAACACTCCAATACAAGATAATACATCAATCATCCTAGATCCTATAAATATAAGGTCTACTCAGGTACAATGGGTACCTAAGAAGAGTGTGAGATAAAATCTCAGTAGGTTGGTACCCACCAGTGTCTAGACCAAACTATGTAGTGAATAGAAATTAATAACTATTCAAGTAGAATGATGTAATAATAGAATTGAATAAATTAACAACAACCCATCTAGGTGCCTAGGTGACACCTAATGACGATACCTGCTTGATCTCGTAGTTGGAATAAGAGTCGAAATGGGAACTATATATATATAATTAATATGCAAATTATTATCACTTTTTTATTTTTTCTTTATTTAATCATTTCATAACTCTAGGGTTCCTATGTGAACCCTTAACTCAATACTAACTTTTTCTCAAATAGGATCTTGAATCATTCCCAAGGTAATATCATATCTTAATACCTTCATTGACTCGTACCGATGCTTGAATTATTTTATGGTGGTACGATATCTTAGAACCCAATTCCCCTCATGTTAGAGTATGAATTATATTCATGTGAGTCCATAACTCAGAGTACTATGTGTCAGAAGTCTCACATAGTCCCTCAAAAATCAAACATAATCTCACAAAGTTCTCTTCTTCAAAGGCTCACACGATCCTTTAGAAAATAATCATACATCAATATAATGGGTGTATAATGTCATGTATAAAATCCCAAAATCCATTTGCGTACACATAGTCACTAGTTTATACATACATACAGTATAGAACACCATGTCTAACACCCAAAACCATTAGTGAACACACAATCACACTTGTGCACACCATGTCACTATTGTAGAACATAATGTCTAACACTTAAAAATCGTTTGTGCACATGTAGTCACATTTTTTCACACACAGTCACTAGTGTAGAAATTCATGTCTAACACCCAGGAATCATTTTTTCACATGTGATCACTAGTCTCGAACGACATATCTAACAACCAAAAATCATTTTTGCACATGTAGTCACATTAAGATGTCCAAGTTACCATTCCATAATTCACACACACATTTTAATGATCATGTTACCATTCCATAACTCATATACACATTTTAATTTCCATATTACCAATCCAAACTGACACACATAAGGGTGACTCATGAAAGGACCAACCACATTGCTTTTGACCTTTCATTTACTCATGTGGTCACATTTCTCATAATAAGAAACACATGTAAAATAACATATTACATGGCCTTAACCTTAATCATCTCATGTGGGCACATAAACAAAGGATGAAATTCATTCCTATTAATGAAATTGTAAAACAAGGTCAACTCATGGTCTTTACTTTAAATACTTACATGGAAGTTTTAAGTATAACAAGCCAAACAAGCTTCTAAAGGGATTAGTTATAATATATATCATGTGGGAAAGGCATTAGAAAGCATCAAATGATTTCACAAGCCATTATAGGGAAATTAAATCAATCAAATAACATGGTAAAAACTTTATAACAAGCTTCTGAAACTTAGAAACTCACTACATGATGTTGTAGTTTTAAACTCACGTTGGCATGGTAGTATGTATCTCACATGGGAATAGACGTTCAAGGAAAAACATGCTTACTCAAGCAATGGAATAATAAGGTCTTAGGGACTTAGTCACTCATTATTTCCCAAATAATTCATTTAATTTATCATTGGAAATTCAAACTAATTACATAAATAACATCCCACGACATGCGGTAAAAATACACACTGAAGGGTTTCAAAAGCCTAATCCATTCAAGTTATGTTTTACAATAAATCCTGAGGGATTCAACCAGTTTTACAAACTATAAAACATGGAATAGACTAGACATAACTCATGTGGGAAACATCATTTAACAAAATGAAATGTATTTGGAATAACATACCATATATCAATGATAGCAGGAATAAATATAAAGATGAAACTAAGACATTCTTAAATAAAGAGTCAAAGATCGGGACCCTACCACAATAAGACCAATCCAACACTTGGAATTCAGAAATTTCTATCTAATGAAGTGATCCACCGATGGAAACATACATCCATATATATATATATATATACATGTATATATATATATATGTATATGTATTCCCTTAACCCAATGCCCATATTCCCTGCTCTATGAGGGAATACTCAGTTGGAGGATACACATATGTATATATATATACATGCATTATTATAAGCCTGCAAGACTTCAAAAGGCACTGAAACTCACTACAACAAAGCCTGACACCCATAAAAATCTAAAGGTTCTAAATAATGAGGTGTAAAAAAACAATGTGTTTAAGAGCATACCACAAAATTATGGATGTAGAGAAAACTAACCATAACCTCCTCGACTTTAGTAACAGTTGCAAAAATGCAAACCAACACAACCCAAGAGGTCATTTTCACAACCCTAGAAACAAGGAATCGATTAAAAACGCATCAACCCTATGGAAGGGTTTCAATCGAGTGTCCTAGGTTGACAGATTGGCCAAAATCGGCCAAAGCGTTGTTGAAGAACATGAGATAAGGCTTTACCTCGAGGATCTAGTGAAAAATCATGATGGAACCATGATGAATATACAGACAGAGAGGGAGCCAAAGGAGGAGGGTCCTGTCACACCTCAAAGGGGAAGAGGGGGATCGAGTCTCACCTATTAGGGAGAAAAGGAGAAGCCTCCCTTTTGGATTTAATTAAATCCTAAATTAAAACCAGTAATATTAATAATAACAACAATTATGTTATTATTATTATTATCATTATAAAAAAATTTAATTATTATTATTTTATCTTTTAATCATCATTTATCTTAGTTTCCTTTTAATTTTTAATTTAATTAATTTTAATTTCATTAAATAAAGACACACATCACCATGTTTTGGATCTTGAAATAAAAACACGTTCCAATGCTCAGTTTTAAATTCAGCCCATTCAGCAATTTCCCAAATTTCAAAAAACCTCGTTAAAATCACCTGGTCCAAAACACTGGTTTCTATAAACTACCCACCCTAAAACCTCTCATCCTAAAGAATGCTTCATCAACTATGAAAACATCGACCAACCTACCAAGGTTGTGAATCCTCATTTGAACGATCATGTTTCATTTCAAAACGCCAACCATACCCTTGACCATTTGACAATCTCAACGTCTTAAGACTTTATAACCTAAGACAAAGATCAAATTACAATCGAAACATAGAATAAAAGTTTATCCAAGACAACACCACATGAGACATGATCCCATATTCATCTCTTTAACTATCCTACCTTTGGTGTTTTTCCCCAAGGGTATTATCTTTTAATGGTCATTTCCAAAAAAACGATTATTCCACCATTGGAATTTCCAAAGAGGGAATGTTATAAGCATCCCAGTGATGCTTCTCACATGAAATATTTAACTAGAAATACAAATTACATCCTAGTACATAATAAGGAACTCATTGAAAGAAATATAGAATCATAGTTGGCCAACAACAACTGGTCATGCATTCTTTCCTCGAAAGACATCACTGATCCATAAACCACACACTCCCTTAAACCGACCACCTACCTTTAAAACAATTCCCTCACCAACCATATTCCACAATAAATAAGGGGAAAACCCAATCCACATCTGGAAAACAATCAATGACGATACCCGATTTAGTTGTTTAACTCACCATGAAAGGAACTAGAAAGACTTCCTCCCTATGTCATTCATCAACTAACATGTTCACGTACACCAATGTTCTTAACCGACTTCCTATGAAATTCATAGGTCAATCCATCACCTTGATATTTTATAACCATCATGAATCAACATGAATAATGGAGTAACCCAATGAACCACACATCCCACTCATAACTTTGATAACGACCACATTTAAATCCAATCAACTTTTAAAACTTTAGTGTGACATAAGACCAACGATATCTTAGTGCCTCTAGGGAAAGGTCAATATAGGTTTCCTAATCATCTCATTCAGAAGAGAACACTAAGAGTAAGCCCAGGTCACTAAAAATATTAGTCGAACCACTAATGGTCACCTCTCCATAATAGTTAGGTTTTACCAGCAGGGGCATCATCAACCGAACCCCGATGTCTATACCTCCTGAGGAATTTGTGTTTAATAAAACCTTACCAATAAAACTCCTCCAAAATAGATAGAGGTTATAAGGGATTTTCATAATGACAAACTCATTAAATTCTTACATCCAAACAATCCATGACACATAGACCAGGACCAATGTGATGCTACCAAAATTAGGATTTTCTCTGTCATCGAAATAAAAGACCAGCCACTCACAAGCATACAAACTCAGAACCCCTAAAACTCAAATGTAAAATTCCAAGAACCATAATCAACATGTCAGAACATTTTTCATGGGGGCCAATCAATAAACTGATTGGTGTTTCATAACACCTAAGTCTCAAAAATTCCTCTCGAGTAGTGGAAAGAACTCATTTCCCTAACACCCCAGTCACTTTACTCGAAAGTTAACTTAACAATGTCCTCAAAATTATAATCTTAAATTTCACAACAAACTCAATTGGTTCATTAGATCATTAAACAATAAACAAGCACCAGTATGTCAACACATACAATCCCAATTTCACAAAAGAGAATGACACATCATCACATACAACCATTAACTCGAATGAAGAACTACTCAGTCATCCCTTATTAAAGGAAAGAGAGGCACACAAGAAATCTTATGAAACTAACCATTCCTGAGGCAAGTCTATCATGTTTAAACAAGAATTACTAGACACATGTTCTCATATAATGGGTCATGGTACGAAAACCACCCCTCCAAACAAGGGTGTTTTTTAAAACCCGAGTGTCCTACAAGGGACAACATCACCCAAATGGAACCAAAGTCAAAATCTCATAGTGGATGCAATGGATATCAAGGTAATTGGGTGATACCTACCAAAAATAGATACTTATGAAGCATACATGTAGAAACTATCCCTTTTTCATGCAAAACAGATTAACGAGGCTCAAGATCCCCTTATCATTTTAGCAATTTCTAAGAAGAGACAACCTATGGATAAATACTCACACAACCATTCCAAGGAAACTCAGCGTATGTACTCTAATGCCTCTTGTTTCTAATCATAGGCCCACTATTTTGGACCTCATGATTGACCACACCAAAACACTGTTCCTTCCTAGAATTGGTAAAGCCATGCCCCGCTTAGAGGTGTCTAAGCTATGTTTATGTCATCCCAAGGGTTAAGTAGTGAGTATTCTACATATTCCTTGAATGTCGTAAAACTACCTAGCACCAATTTTATCATCCAATGACATAAAATAGTAGAGTTATCATATGAAATGTTTGTGGGATTCCCCATGTACGACCATCAAGGGATTCCACCTCCTCCTCCACCATGTTATGTGGAAACCATAGGGGGAAGCTTCACACTTTTGATCAATAGACCTTCTTAGGTGCTCTCTCCTAGGGATGTGCCTCTATGATCCATATCAAATGGGAATTTTGATCAATATCATTACATAACCACATGATTCTATACTTGTGACCCCATGTAGATAACTAATTCTAATCATGGGATGCCTAAGGTAAAAACCATGGATGATATGAACCTATGGTGTCAGCTTCCTCATGCTAAAAATATGATGCATGTGGTGAATGGTATAGAAGATATACACCTTTGGCATCTGATTCCTCGTGATCAAGATGAGATTCCTTAGGTTTCATGGCTAACCTGCCTCCATGAGATTCCCTCCTATGAAGATAAATATTAGTGACTAATGTTCCTAGTATCTAGACATGCCAAAATTCCAAATGTTATTACTATAATAATCATTGGTTTCTAACGTGTCAATCTCCTTTGAAATATATAGAAAAAAGAAATGAAGTTAACCAGCATAAAAAATGAGATAACACCCAGAATAATTTCCATGAATTTTACTTTACACTATAATTAAATCCAAGAAAATGTGACTAGTTATAAGGAAGAATCTGTGGAAGGGGAAACTAATATCCAATCATACCATTTCATTCAAGGAGTATAAATCACTACTAAAAGTGATGAATTCCACCTATATTTGGAAGGAGGAAATGTTGGGAATGAAACACAGATCACTGTGAAAATGCATTCCCCGAAGAAATCATTAAAAAATGATTATCACAACATGAATCTATTCTCATTCAACAATTAGTATTAGTAATTCTGGACATAAAATCAGGTTTTTTGTTTTGAAATGAAAATATTATCCATAACCTGGGGACTTGTAGCATTCAATACATCCACAGATTAGCATTTCATATGATCTAGCTATCTAGATATAGGACCCACATAGAAAATAGTGGGTCTGACATGGAACTCAAATGAAATTGAAATAGTAAAAAATTTAGGTGTTCTGGTCAATGACAACATCATGGTGTATCTTCCTCTCAAACCATGGAATATTGGTTGAAAATGGGGAATTTGGAATATCGGTCCTTGTATCCCTATTGATAACTAAATATTAATGTTTTAAATGACATAGGTTGTAGGGGACATACCACTACTTTCCCAAAGATGCAGAAGCATTAGGAACACTAATATAGACATCCTACATGATTCCAACTTTTCCAAAACTCCATCTACAACAATAGCTTCATGGATACCATTCCCCATCTCTCTATCTGATGTAATCCAGAGGATGGTGATTGATGAAATCTTAAGGAGGCAGTAGATGTAAGGGTTCATTACCATTAGAGATATGGCCCTTTATGACTTGTAGAACATAATGCCTCATCAACATCACTACCTAAAAGGGCTATATAGGGAGACACTGCTCTACACTCCCATGAAAAAACAACTTTAAGAGCCTATCCTTGAAGAAATACAATGATTTTTTCCTATACCAAAGCGGTGGGGGGAACTCAAGTCATCCTGACTGCGACTGCCTCTTGAGAGCTGCCATGGAGGGACCCACCAATCCATTTCCATACAATTAATGACCAGTCCCTTAGGATGAGAAACAGTTTGAACACACCCCTTCCCTATCATCCTTGGTCTAAACCACCTGATGCCAATTTTAGTCTCAAGCCCAGGATAATTCCCATCAAGGGTAATTGACTTCCATGGATCCAATTTCTCCTACCACTATTAGTGAATTTCTCTAGGTACCTACCCCCAATGAATGAGGACCCATCCATACTCTATTGGGATCAAGACCTCAGCTACCTCATAAGTTGGATGTGTTTACTCCTCTGACCATTGACATGAACATAATGAACTACAGGCCAACCCGTGATGATGATGAGGCTCAGTATGGATGTTATCCCAGTACTATCACCAAGGAAATAAAATTTCCTACCTAATATTACAATCATCATAGAGTCCCTCTCCATAATCCCATCAATCAATGCATGGACCCTACCTACATTGAAAACCAATATAAAGGTCCTCCCTATACTATTGTATCTAGTCGACACAAAGGTCCTACCTGTGTCCACTCCAAGCAGCACATAGTCTATCCTAATTTCATTCCTAGCTAATAAATATGATCTACCTACATTGGGAACCATTAAGGAATACCTAAACATACCTTCTTTATTCTCAGTCATCACAATGCCCCTCCCCATGTCACATAACAATTCAATGGAGGTCCTCACCATGTTTATTCCATGAATAATTACGGTCTTACTCATGTTGGTTCTTGTTGAAGTGGATGAAACACCCCCTTTGAGGATCATTATATAGGTACTCCCTATATTATAACCACTATTTAGCATGGAATCTCACCCCATGGTCACACTTGGCATAGTGTATGTCCTACCTACATCACTACCAGTCAGTACAGAGGTCCTCCTTGTACCAATTCATCTCAGAAGGGAGGTCCTCCCCATATCCACATTGAACATCATGATAGACCACCTCAAAATCAATATTTAGGGCATATAGGTTATCCTTATTCCATCATTACTAGTTATAATTAAGGTCCTCCCCATGATCCCACATACCAAAGAAGAGGTCCTCCCTGGTCCATTGTTAAAAAGATTATAGGTCCTCCCCAGTCATAGTGCTGTAAATGTGCAGGAACTCCCTACTCTTATGGGATTAAATACAAAGATCCTCCAAATATCCCAAATATCAAACATGGAGGTCATACACATACTTAATATTTACCCTACATTGATAAACCTTCTCATAGGTAGAATTGAAAACCACTATCATTGAAGGGAAAAATATGAGAAGTGTCATGTCATTGTCAATCACATTCACCTATATGATTATGAGGGGGAGTAATATATTTTGATATTACCATTAACCCCAATAATCTATATCAGAGTATAGGGAAGGATCCCAGATGATGATTCTCTTCATTCTAAAAGGTGAGGTCCAAATACTTCAGAAATAACATTGATGGTACATGATAGTGGAAGATGATTTAGATTACCTTTAAGAGATCACAATACAATAATTTTCATCATCATTGGTTTCAATCTCTACCTATTCTTGAGATCACGGGTAGTTATTCTATAGTGTAATAGATGATCGATATCCATTTGAGTCACAAGTGAGCAATGTCCCCCTCTAACATGAGGCCATGGTGAACACCCAGTCATACACAAATATTATGGTGTGGTTGATACATCCCATGACTGATGATCCAACATGTGGAAACCACCTAGATTGTGTATTGATTATTCTACCATCTATCCAACTACCACAATAATCCACATCAGTGTCTTCCTTGATCTATTGGCCAGTAGTATCCAAATATTGGGCTAACAAAGAGGAGGACCCAAATTCTAGTAAGCCAAGACGGTGGGATACTATGGTATCCTATTAGCTACATGTCATGTTCTGGATAAAGGAATCCACCACCATTGATATCCCAAAGTCACTTACTGAGAAAAATCTCTGTAACTTCCACTGAAACCTCTCGAGGCATAGTTCCTCCTCTATGGTTATGAGTTAGTCTACCAATGAAGATGAGAACATTACAATGAAATCAATTAATAGTCACTTACTATTGGATTGAAATCACTCCTAGTGGATTACAACCTTGAAATTTCTTGGAAATCATTGGTCCCTCAAAACATGGATGCATTTAGAGATTTAAAGTTCTCCTCATGATCATTGATGAGGAATCCCCATACGTTAAGATATGGGGCCTAGAAAAATACACTACACTTCTTTTCATCCATATAATATGTCATCCTGAACTACCATACGACATAGATTATATTACTCTAGATATCATTATTGTGAACATGGTTGTCGCCATGATATCAAAATAATGGTACACCATCATAGGATCTAATAGTGAAAATACTCCCCTTGGAAACAGAACAATACTATGATGCTCATACAGGTGTCTTCACTCACTTGAAAATCGATACCCTTAGCCTTGTACATTCCACTTCATCAATACCCAATGTTCAGAACACCAATAAGGGAAATGAGTAGGCTAAGACCTCCAAACCATGCGGTTTTTCTATTACCACACAAAATATAGAGGTCAAACTCATGATGGTCTCCTTATGTCATCAAGTCACTTATCAGAAGTAGATCATCAATGAACTCCTCAATGAGAATCACCTAGATTACGGTGCTCCTTGGCCAGATCTAGTCCCTCTCCCACTAGGTAAGTAGGGGAAGACACAAGTCATTGTCAGATATATTCTATTGATTGATCCATTTCATCTCGTTCATCTCGAAAGAAATGAGGTGGGAGTGTACTGCAAGCGACCATGATATGAGATTCTAAATCTATCAGAGAAGCGTGAAAACCCTCCTCAAGACCTATATCAAGAAACTCAAGGACCCACAAAGCCAGCATATAGATATAATGAGCATATTAACAAACTATTGGTTAGGGGTCCTCATCATGATAGAATCCCTTATAAAGAAGATATAATAGCTACACTCAAAAACTTCCTAGAATCTCTTGAGACATGAAAGGTGGATATCCTACCTTACATCAACTCATATTTGAATTTGGTTGATGACATGCGAGCACCCAAATATTTTGGGAACCCTAGATTCTCTCCCTTCTATGGGATGAGAAACCCACTATAGTTTCTATCCCACTATTTCTCATGTTTTAGGCTCATGTTTGGAACCCCTGAGTAGAAAAAGGCCCCCATTCATTAATTTTCTATTCATACATTAGAAGGGACTACATTTTTCTGATACAACCATGTTCCAATGAGGTGCATCCATATATGGGAATTCCATTGCAGATAGTTTTTCTACTAGTTCATCTCAACCACACAAAACGTAATAATTCCTATCCTCATCATGTACAAGAAAATTCCTATAGAATGTTTGACATACATTTTGGTTAGAGGAAAGGCCTGACATAATCACGTGATATGTAGCTAACCTAGGTGGAGCTACAGAAATTGTGCATGGGGAATATCAAGACCAAACAGTTCCCTATACACATCACTCATAACATCCATGGTGGGTTTGTGGATTTCTCTAACATGGCTCAACACCTAGAGGAAGCCTTGAGGCAAGACAATCAAGAATGTCCACTGTCTTATCCCACTCTAGAAAGAAGAAAAACCATGGTAGAGACTTCTGAAATTATATATGTAGATGACACTAGGATACTAGAACTTTTTTACAGCATTGCCTCACTAGGAACAACCTCATCAGGTGTGTCAACCTCATTAGACACGACCTCTACCAACATAGAATCATCATGCACCACCTCCATAGGAACAACATCCTTGAATAGGGAATGATTCTCCATCCCCTTATCAGGATCCAACCCATCTTCAGGGTCAGACTCCCATAGTTCCCTTCCCAGACATGATAAATAAGACATATTCTATTGAGGATGCATATGACCCTATTTACTTTAGTAGTGCCTTGTAATAACGGTTCTTGAAACACTCAGAGTGAAAGAATAACCTTGAAGAAAATATCACAAATATAAAAAACTATTTACCCTACCACAAAATCCTTGGAAGTACCATTAAGTAATGTTATATGTTCAAATATTGTATCCAGAAGCAAGTGGATTGTGGTTTGGTTAAATAGGGACATGTTTCGGTTCATGTTTCACATAACTATGCCATGCCGAATCGTGAAAGTGAAGGTTCCAGTGAGTAGAAGAAAGTTTTCTTCCATGGAAATAAAATATATGATTACTAGTTAGTTCCAATAGTGGGATTCCATTCCTATGGAATCATATGTTCTCTCATAGGCTTGCCAAGACATTCTAAACCCATTTCATCCTCCATGGCTTCCACTTTTTCATCCACTTCTTAGGCTTCCACCTCACATAAGATTATTCAATGATGACACGAAGGAAATAAAGGTCCCCATATAGTGACAAATCTATTTTTCACACTCAGAGACTTCATTCCTATAGAGTTGAGAATAAGACCTACAGTTAGACCACAATTAGATGATTCCTGCAATCCTAGTTTGGAGTATGATTCCATGAACACTGTCGAATTGCTAGGACTCTTTATGGTCCCCAATGATTAGAATTATCAAGGAAATCCTTTGATTTCCTCCGGTTATTGCCTCGAAGTGGAAATCAATTTCAAGAAAACTGTTTGAATACTGAGGGAACCACTTCAAGAAAAGTTTTGTACACTTTTTAAACTATTCATAAGGTGTTTCTTAGAGATCAATAGGATAAATATTCATAGACTTATCTGTCAGTTGTGGTACCACAAGTGACCATTCCATATTAAATTTGAGAATACCTGCAACAACACAGTGATTGGGAACACCCACTTAAATACGAGCCTCAAAAAGATGATAGTCAGTCGTAGTTCTTTTAGGTGAGTTGTTTGATGCAATAAAATTCATTTGCAGCACCAGTCCGAATCTAGTGGCACATCTAGTACTCCTATCATGTCTCCCATAAAAATAAAGCTCATTTTGATAGTAACTCATGCATCATGTGGAAGTATAATGTGCTAAAGAACCTCACCAACTTACCTTAAAAGCTATCAATACTTGAGGCCCTAGAAATTTTATAGGAGATTCATGAGGCTCTTACAAAAGAATTACGACCCCCACCTATTTGAAACATTCAAAGAATCTATAGTGGTATTTCAAGGTGAGGAAATCCAATAAGACGAATGTTACACCATTATATCTTTATCCAGATAATATGAGTGCTCCCTCATGCTGGGATACATCTTCCCACTGTATAACATGGGTAAATTCAACAACATGGAAATTCATCACTGTTTATTCAGCACAGGTTCTAGGTTCAATCACACCCTGACCAAAACACTCCGTATGTTATTACTGACTGAGGAAGACATGACTCCCTATGAACAGAGAATCATGGGTTATTATAGAAAGGACTAGAGGACATGTGGATGAATCGTGTTGAAGAAAAAAATTCAGTGGTAGGTTTCAAAGGATGAATTCATGATGGTCTCATAGGATACTGCTTACAAAACATTACTAGGTAGGCCCTACCACCACCAATATGTATTCATTACATCAGTGTATCACTAGTTCCTCAAGTACTCCCTTAATGGTAGAGTAGGTATTATTCAAGGTGATACGTCCCCCTTTGACTCATGTGAAGTTGGATACCTATATTCTACCTACTACAAGTGTAAGTAAAAGCACGTGAATAACAATACAGATAAGCATGACACCATTGTAGAAAAACCATAGATAGATATGGATGATTCTTTCCTAATCCCAATTAACCTTTTTTATTATACAATGCTGAAATTGGGGAATTGATTAATAATTTTTGGGAGAAAGGGGAATTGTGTCCCCACGAACATGGAACACCAGGAGAATACCTCACACACTTACACAGGACAAGCTCAACTCTAACAAGAACCCCCTACCCACATGAGTTACTGAGATTTTCACCCCATGGCTACAACTGTGCACCACTCACACATTTTTTCCTGATCTGGGTGGAACCAACACAAACCAAAATCCCACCACTACTTGGACTTTAAGCATGGGACCCTCAGTTGATAGCATAAGGGAGTCAGCTCAAAAAACATTGGCTGCATAGTTTCAGGAGTGCATGATTTTCCCAATTACAACACCACATATATTCAAGTAGGAAACCATGAAACAATAAGATCAGTTAGTTGAAATGAACAATATCCTCTCACTAATTCCCATACCTCATACAATAGAGTAGATTTGGATGTCAATCCTATCATATTCGAAGAGGGTGTCTCTACCACGACCGATGAGATGATACAGTTGAACCTTGGGTTCGAATTAGATTATAGGACAACACAAATCATTATTGTTATCACTCTAGAGGAATAGTATAAGTACATTGATTTATTGAAGAATCATCTTGCTGTATTTTCATGGAGTTACAAAAGATATGGTAGGACTAGACCCTCAGGTTTCTATCCACCATCTCAGTCTTCTAGTTAATCATTATGTGTTAAAGTAGCCTCCTAAGAAAATGAACATCTATCAGGGTACCATGGTCCTAAATGAAGTTGATAAGATTATTAAGTATAGCTTCATCAACAAGTTTCATTACCCTAAGTGACCAGCCAACATAATTTCACTAAAGAAAAAATAACATAATGATCAGTGTATGTATCGAAAACTTGGACTTCAACCATAATTTTCCAAAGGATGAAATTACCCATCCATTGAAAATGATGTTGATTGATTCCACAACTATATTCCAGGCTCTCTCCATAATTGTCAGGTGTTTCGGGTATAGTAAAATATAGATGGTCCCCAAGGATGATGATTTGACCACCTTCTGAAAGCAGCAAGGGACCTTGAGTTATTAAGTATTTACCATCTTATAAATCAATATAAAATCCACTTATTAGTGAGACATGTACCAAATTATTAAACCTAGCATCATGATTCTAGTTGAATGAAATCTAGACTACTTGGTGGTCAAATTATGGTAGTGTCAAGAACATCTCATTGATCTAGAAAAGAGAATCCTGCTTCCATCAATATTGTCATATGAGGATGAACCCCTTGATGTGTGCCTTCATAGTCACCTCCTGGAATATTCTCTCCTTTATAGTCATATATAGAGGCATTGATATTGAACTAGATAATATCATGTCAATCTGTAAAATACCTACTTTGAGAAATCTTTCAGATCTATAAGGCCATTAAGTCCACTTTTCCTACATCTGAAAATTCATTGTGAATATGGAGAGAAGATGTCATCCCTTATACATGCTCATTAAGTAAGTTACCATTTACTAGTGAGATTAATAGCGCTAGAACTCCTTTAAGAAAATAAATCAGTATATACTCTATCCTCTGGTTTTGAAGCCACCTGTCATTGAGAAAACATTAGTCATCTATGTGGCCACCCTTGAATGATCCCTTCATGCCCGAATTTCGAAAAAGAAAAATTTAGAGAAAATGAAAACCTTATATTATCCCATTCACATGGTCCTTGATGAGGTTTCTAGTTATTATCCCATCATGAATAAATGCCTCTTTTTGGTATTCAGTATTTAGAATTTGTGATATTATCTAAAGAAACATGTGAAATAGCTCATATACCATGTGGATCTGCAAAATTATTTCATGAATCACCAAATATTGATATAATTACTAGTGAACTGGAAATTGATTCTCCATCAGTTTGATATTAGGTTCATGTCATAGAAATCCATCATGGTCCAGTCATTGGACAGCTTCTTGTCTGCCCATCCGACTCATGAAGTGAAACCTCTAGATGTTTATTTCCTAGATAAGGATATCATTTTAGTCGATTAGTCTATTACACATTGTAAAATTAATTTTTATGGTTCCTCTTATATCCAATCAGATAGAAACCTTAGTGATTCCATTCTCAATAGGGTAGGCATAGGGATTGCCTTCATCCGCCTTATACATGTTGTTCTACCCTACTCATTCCTAATGTTAGAAGGCTACACCAACAAGGAGGCAGATTATGAAGCTCTTATTACTAGTCTTGAGCAGGAACTTAAAATTGATGTCCCCCACTTGCATGTTAAGATAGATTATGAGCTAGTCATCCACCAAATCAATTGTGGCTGTATCTTTAAAAAGCTATAGCTCATTCATTTTTTGGTGTGCACTCTCCAGTTCATCACCTAGTTCTCTTATATACCAGAGGTGACTTATTTTCCCATGTCATAGAATGGTCATGATGATTCCATGTCTAGAAAAGTGTCATCTCTTATAGAGCCCGAATAGGGTGACCATTGTATTCTCATAGTCTATCAAAGTTTTATCACCCTCATCAACTTTTATGATAACAAAACCCAATAGGTAAATAGGTTGAATAACAGTGCTTCTACATTGAGATCTCTAGATCTTCCCAATGTAGAAGAACTTATGTTAGAAACATACATTATGATGAATATCTCTATCATGGCTCTCTCCCTTCGGATAGATTTTAACACAAGTGAATCTATTGGCGTGCAACATAGTTAACCCACCAGATTAGGCCTACCATTAGGAAGAATCTCTATAGATGTAGTTTTTATGGAATCCTACTCTATTTCATTCAGGGAGATGAGATTAACTTGGTTATTCATGAATATTATATCTGATTTGGGGGTTCTCATTAGGTAGGGTTGATACTTTCCCACCATATTCAAATAATGGGGTACTTATGGTCAATAATGGTCAATTATTTCATTGAGTTATCCAAGAGGTCCCACACATGTTAAATCATTTTCAACATTATATACCAACTATCCAATCCCCTCAATACAACTAGGAATTCTTTACCCTTTGATGTATGGGGAATCTACATTGTGGGAACATATCCACCAGAAATAAATCGCTAGTGTTGCTTCATTCTGACTGTGATAGATTTCTATTCCAAGTTGGAAGAAATGAAAAATCTTAAGGAATTCAAGTTACAATAAATGGTTGAACTCATGAGCTTAAATATCATAAATCAATTCATACTCCCTCAGTATATTCTCACCGAAAACAACATAGAATGTTGGGTGTCTAAGATGAAGAAGAATAATGCCAATTATATCATCTAGTAGAACCATACCTCTTTCAACCATGTGTAGAAAATGAAAATATTTAGGCTTTTAAAAAAACATATCCTTCATTATCTAGAAGATGGTGGTCTAGAACAATATGTTTTGGTTGGACAAGCTTCTTAACTCTCTCTAGGAAAATCTAATGATGTTGTGAAATTTCACTCTAGTGTCTCCATATTCCCTAGTGTACAGAACAGAAGATTTCATGCAATCAAGATCAAATTTCTAATAATCTAAATAGTTTTTTATGACAAGAAAATGTCATGAATGATAGAAAAAATTCATCTAGAAGAGCTATAATCGCTCCCTCAAAACTGGATCCAAGCCTTGTACAATGTAAAGAGGCACTAAAACAAGATAGAGAGAGCATTCAACAAGAAGGTTTTCTTCCACTCCATCCTCCAAGGAAACATAGTGCTAAACATTGGATACCAATGATACTAGGAAGAACACCAATGGAGATGGAGCCCAAGTGGGAAGGATCTTACATCATCCACAATGTCGGTCCCAACAGAAAATACTCTTAGGTTAAAATGGATGTGGAGTGCATTACTCTTACAGCCAATTATAAGTTTCTCAAATAATACATCTTGTGAGGATACACTGCATCATCTTGATTGCATGACATAAAACCGTATGGTGCATTATCTTGATTATATGAAATCAATCTAGAAGTTATTTTATCTCTACTATAGAAATTTAAAATTCACAGGTCATTCTTGTCACTCATCTGTAAACTGGGACATTAGCATCTCAGGAACACAAAGATAAACATTGCACATTTTCCACACTCTATAACCTGCAACTAAATGTTAAACATCCATCATCATGCCCATAAATTATTTTCATGTATTAAATGGGAGTGTGTTGGGTAACTTGGTCATCTTTGATATCATTCACATCATATTATATCTATTGCGTCATGCATATCCCTATTAGAACACCAGTCACCCCCTAAATTTCATAGATTCATAATGATAAACTTTGTTACAAATATAGTTTGAGAAACCAGAATCTAAACTACACCACATGATCATCTTTACCACATGAAATTAAAATTCATAGACTACTCTAGTCACATAACATTAAAATGAAACATCATTATCTGGTCCATACTATGAAAAACTGCACAATACCATTATGTTCTCGCTTGAGAAAACGTGTCCTTATTCATCGATCATCTACCTTTCCATTTTTGAGAACTATATACAGATTCATTCCTATTTTTATAAGATATGAGGAATCATTGAGATTTATATATCCTTTTCTATCAATATAAAAAATGTATTATTTTCCCTCCTTGTGCATTGGTCAGACATACATTGGGAGATTCACATCATAAAATACATGTGTCTTTATTTATGCATTTTTGGGATATGTAGTGATGCCATGAAACTTTCTCCTAAGTCCCATACATAATTCATCAAACCCTATTCATCCTCAGAACCCATTTATGGCATGCTGGTCCAACTCGACCCTTATTCATGTGAGGTGTGTCTTCGATCCATGCCATTCGACTTCCCATGGGGATAACCTAAAATTTACTCTCATATATATGTGGTGCGGCACTATAATCTTTGGCCTTTATTCAAATCTAAGTTTTCAACCTAACACACCATAAATACTCATCACTGGGATGATAAGTCCAATTTTTATGACCATAAACTAAGAACCCCATGATTTGAACTCAATAAAATTAAACTCGGAATCATAGTCCATCTATATTGACTTTACACTATGTGTAAACCTCATTGAGAATATTCATGTGTTCTGTGGGACACTATGTTCCTCATTTATAATGGGTTCATTTTATCACCACATTACGTATATCCATTTTGGGGAGCTCAACATTTGTTTTACATACAAAGGCCATGAACTAAAAGATAGAATCCTCAATACATGATGTTAAAATACAATCCTACCCTTAAAAAATTTAGAATGCTTCACTATAATAAAGGGATATTCTAGTTTCCTCACAAGATTGGACTTTCCTCACAAGTTTTGGCCTCTCATGGCACCATGTCTCAAGAACTATGTGTGGCATGATTCCCATTCTAATGGGAAACCAAGTGACATAATGACATTTTTTCTTTAGCCCAAATACATGTTCCCTAAAAATTTGGCCCCATAGAATTGGTCATTTTATAGACCATAAGAGTTCATGTGGTTCATAACTAGAATTAGAATTAAATCATGTGCATAAGAGTTTACTTAACTTATTCATGTCTAGTTTTATCTCCAATGACTTATGCAAACCTTCAAATTCCCCTTTCATCTTTTTCTAAGTAACACGACCTTAAAATGTTCAGACCAAGTACAATCATCATGACTTTAAATAGTGTGATGGTTTTTATTTTGGGTGTCTTGTGTGGTTTTGGGTCTCCCTGGCCCTTATTCACTTGGGGTTTCTTATATCATCACACTACACATAAAATTAGATAAATCCCATTCTTGTGTTTGAAATCTATTACCATAAAATAAGAGTTGATTCCCTCTAATGCATGATGTTAATCTTTGTTCCCAACCTGAACAAATTCATGATGCCTCATGATAGTTGTGGGATGCCTTAACTGTCTCATCAGATATTATTTACCTCACCAGAGTTTTCATCTCACTATGTAGTTTTTCCAAAATTATTTTTGGCTTAATTACCATCCCTGTGGGATACATAGTTACACATGGACATTTTTCTATTTGGGTTTATCCACAAATATATCTACATTTTTTCCCTTATCCTTTGTTATAGTCTATGAAATACAACTATAAATATCCTTCCATGGTATAGGCCTCACAATGTTAAACTATTTTTCATAATCCAAGAATTATGACCATAAGATATTTTTATCCGTTATGGTTTGAGTTTTAGGAAATTAATCAAGAGTGACTATCTTTTTTAAATGTATTACATTGAAATGTGACCCCTATTTTCCAAGAATTATTAATTTAAACTTTATAAAATTACTTTTTAGGTGTGAATGTAGTATGTGATTGTCTTTGGCCTCATTCCCATTGGATGTTTTTATCTTTTATTCCATATATATAACTATAGGAATGAACGTTTCCTCAAAAGTGCAGGTAATATAACTTTAATAGTTTCAACAATGTATATATGTCATGGCCTTAAACTGTATGGAGTTCATCACCCAAACTGGAATCTCACTTTCTAATAAATTATATTTTACACTTTGAGCCTTTCTCTTTTTGCGCTTCAATTACCATTCTAATCCTAAGGGACCCCCTAATCATGATGTTTTCATGCCATTCTGACTCACCTCTCATACTGGGCCAATTCCCCAATGTATCTCATACAGCAAACAATAAATCAGGTGTTTCAAATCTACTCGATAGTTGATCATAAATTATTTGAACCCAATAATTACTATTATGGATTTGATTCTTCTATTTTGAATATGGTAAATAGTCGATACTTAGCTACTAGTCACCCCCTTTATCCAAATAATGAATGTATCAACTTATCTCTTTTCCACATACCTATGACTTGGTTGAGTTTAAATATAATTGTTGTCACACCTAATTCGAACATCCATGTTTTTGGAGACCCCATACCATTCCATGTTTTCCAAGCTGAGCATGACTCACATGGAGTTTAGATTTCTTGTGGGATCATTGTCGATGTGGTAAAGCTACCTAAGGATGTGTGTCGGCTGATTCATTTTAATTGTGTGGTACTTGATCCTCCTTAGATTATTCACATTTATTTTATTTCTTTTATACCACAAAACTAAATGTGTAACGAACTCATTCTCAATACCTCTAATATATCTATATAATATTATCCCATTGTCCAAGAAACGTGAATTTAAAATGAATGTGGATTTCATCCCCAAGGATACATAGTGTTGTGTTTGGGTTTCTTGATCAAACAATGATAAATTGTTCTTGGTATCATCCTCACCATATGATGCTAAAGTGTGTTTCTATTTACATCACAATACAACATAAAATAATGTGCTTGTCATCCAAAATTGTGTGATATAGAACTTCCAAACATCATAGGCCCTTACCTAAGAAATAACCCTTCACTTTTGTTGGTCACCTGCTATGCCATTCACATTTATAGCTATTGATCGACTTCTAGGATGATGCTCCATTGGATGATTGGTTTACTCCTTATTTATACAAATGCACCTACACATGTTCTCCCTAATCCATGGTGGTGTAATTTAATGAGTGTTGGAACACATATGAACATTACATCACTCCATTTCAACACATTCTATTCCATTCATATGAATTCACATCCTCTTCCATGTCATGAGTGGCCAACTAATAGTTTGGCCTCATGCAATTTTCCCCACCTACTATCCTAGGTCAACATCCCAAAAGACTATGGACAACATTTTCATATTGGTTATTTGTTTTGAAATTGGTCAACAATCAACCTAGGGTTGTTTGCCTCTATACCAGGATAATAATATAGATACTATATTTCAAAAATGGTCAGCTATTAACCTCTATCACCATGCCACCCTCCTTGTTATCCTGATTTTGGGAATTATGATTCACACTTCTCATTCTCCCTAGTTTAGGACAAAAAACACCATGTTATTTAACATGACCATGAACAAGAGCACATTAATTAATAAATTGGTTTTCATAGAGCCATGTTCTCTAGGAATAATCTTTCTGACCATGAATACTGTAGTTTTTTTGTAAATAATAGAAGACTCTGAGTGTTCAACGATTATTTGACACTCTCATACTAGTGAGGAGTCATGTATTCATCTTTATTTCCACACAAGGCATGACATATTTGATCTTATGGATTGTTTATTTGTTTTATCAAAATATGATCAAATAATGATAATTATTGAAGAAAAAATAGATGTTTCAGAACATGGAACAAAAAAATCTATGTCAACTGCAATGTCTCAGTTCCAGAAGCCACCCAGAGGTGCACCGTACCCGGTTGGTCACATGGCCTCAAGCGCATTTCCCCAAATGCCAGAGGCTGCCGACTAGAATAAAGGGCCTTGAGTGTAATAGTGGGGGAAACTATGCCCTCATTGACAGAGTACTCAATGGAAATAAGTAAACATGCAATAGCAGAAGCAGTAAAGAACCAACAATAATAAACAGCAGAAGAATAAATTAACAAACTGGAGCACATATGTATGTATATGAAATGATGCATGATACATATCTAGGAAAGAAGCCAAACAAGTCACAATGCTGAAAAACACCATAGTACCAAAACAAGTACAAAAGAAAAGTAAACAGCTCCTCAGCATCGCAAGCCAAAGCTTATTCCCATGCTCCCCTGCTCCAAGCAATCATGTACCAGAAGTCGAAAGGCACTTTCCCTTGTCTATACCTGCAACAACATAGTTAGTTTGGGCCCAAAAGCATGACCCAAACATAGTGTGAGATTAAATCCCAGTAGGCATTCACTCAAAGATCTGTTCCTAACAGTCAGTGAGTATATGGCAGGTAAAAGTACAATAAGCAGTAAACAACAACACCAAAGCAGCAGGCAGTAAATAGGATGATACACAACAACAATCAACTACAAACAACAGCAGTAGTGAAGCAAAACAGCTAACACAAACAGGAAACCCTCTGGAAAGTACCTGCAAACATCCCCTCTGGTCCTAATCAAGATGTACCACAACCCTATGGCAGTGCACTCATCCTAACCCCTCTGGCATTTTCATACGAATTTGTGAGACTCTCTGGGGAAGCTCACTTGGTCAATTCCCCTTATAGTCTAGGGTAGTCAGGGAATATCTGAGGAAGATCACACAGTCTAACCCTCTTATCCCTAAGGTCTAGAGACTCTCTGAGGAAGCTATCTCTGTCAATTCCTCTTATAGCCTCAGGTATACCACATATTCTCTGAGAAAGCTCACTCGGTTAATTCCTCCTCTAGCCTGGGAAGGTTCTTAAAAATATTCAATAAAATTAAGACTCTCTGAGGAAGCTCACTTGGTCTACCCTCCTGTAGTATATAATATCTGAAGGCACTCTGGGAAGCTCTCTCGGTCTATCCCCTATGTCCTATAATGTCTAAGACTCACTGAGGAAGTTCACTTGGTTTATCTCTTATAGTCTATAGCACCAGGTTCTCTCAGCCCCATGACAGTCAGTGCATAATAATGCTATAAGGCCAAAGTACACATATAGAGCTACTTGGATAACCAAAGTACACCTATAGAGCTACCTGGATGAACAGTCTACAAAGCAATAAGCATGTAATGCAAAAAACTCCATCCTATAGACACAAGGCATGGAAACAGTCATAACGACCAAAGGCTATGAAAATCCAAAGGTCGTAAAAAGTGAAAAGAATGGGAAAAATATCTGAGCACAACAAATTATCCTCTAACATGATTAATTTACCTCTACACAAGCATACAAGTAAGGAATGAAAACAACAAGGGAAAAAAGGTAAACGTGCAATACCCCGTTTATGGGTATTTGTGGAATTTTCACATAAAACACAAAGACTTTGAACAGTAAGGCACAAAACACCTACCTCGATCCGAGGAGATTGATATAATTGAACCACAAAGTTTGAATCTCCAGCGAACATCATAGATCTGAGAAAACGTCTAAAATGCTCAACCTTCGATAACTTGAGAGAGAGGAAGAAACAAGAAATGAAACTCAAGAAGAAGGAAGAACTCACCGCTGTGGTTCAAACACAATCGAAGGTGGTCGAATCGGAGAATGGATAGAGGCTCGGGAATCCAGAGACGTTTCGTGGATGTACAATGTCTCTTGGTCAAACAAGACCTAGAAGAAGATGTTTCTGGGGGTTAGCCGTGACCCTGATCTGATTAATGAATAAAATAAAGTACACGATGTGTACTTTTGGAGTACACAGAGTGTACTAGTTTTTTCTACACTCTGCAAAAATCGGCTTCCACATCACCCCTACACACCGTGTGTGTGTCCCGAACACGGCCAACACACGACTTCGAGCGGGAAAAGAGTACACGACGTGTACTCCGAAAGTACACGACGTGTACTCAGAAAGTACACGACGTGTACTTCAAAAATTTCCAGAAACTCCATTTTTGTCAAAAAATAAAGAAAAAGGGAAACATACCTGAAACGAAGATCCAGGTTCTTACAAACTTCCCCCCTTAAATTAATTCTTCCACGAATTTCCCTATAGAGGCGTAGAAGAAGAAACCCTAAACAAATCTAGCCATTGTGATCGATCCTCGACCTCCCTCTCCCATGTCTCGTCCTGTACTCGCCCGTTCTGCCATAGCACCCATACTAGAGGAACAAACCGGCCTCATAGAACCTTCACACTATAATAAAAAATCAAGATGGGATGCTCCTCAAACGATACATCCGCTTCAAGATTAACCTCCTCGGGATGGAAGACACGAGACGGGTCTGAAAAGTAACGTCAGAGATGAGATACGTGGAAGATGTCATGCATAGCCCAGTACCTCTGAGATAGCTACAACTGATAGGAAACCGGCCCAACTCTCTCCAACACCTCAAACGGCCTGACGTACTGTAGTGAAATCTTACCCTGTCTCCGAGTCCTCTTGTGTCCCAACCTCGGTGTGACATGCAGAAAAACCTGATCTCTAACCTCGAACTCCAGTGGTCATCTCCGCTGATCAACATAAGACTTCTGTGGAGACTGTGTTTTAGCCATCCTCTTCTGAATCAACTATATCTTCTCTGAGGTTTCCTGAACAAGACGAGGTCCCAACCAAGCTTCCTCTCCTGCCTCTGGCCAGCATAAGGGTGATCGGCATGGCCTACCGTACAAAGCCTCGTAAGGTGCCATCTGAATGGTTTCCTAAAAACAGTTGTTGTAGGAAAACTCCATAAGAGGAATATGCTTCTCCCAAGAACCGCTGAAGTCTATAATGCATGCTCAGAGCATATCCTCAAGCACCTGGATCGTATGCTTGGACTGGACATCAGTCTGGGGATGGTATGTTGTACTCAAAAGTACCTTTATACCCAAAGCCTTATGAAGTCCCTTCCAGAACCGAGAAGTAAAGTGCACATCCATGTATGAGACGATGGAGTGTGGAACTCTATGTTGACGTACAATCTATCGGATGTACAACTATCCCAGATCATCATCACTGAAGTTCTCCTTGATCGGCAAGAAGTGAGAAACCTTCGTAAGCCTATCGAAAACAACCCAAACATCATCGTTTCTTTGAGGAAACCTCGGAAACCCGGTCATGAAGTCCATCGCGACATCATTCCACTTCCACTTGGGAATGGGTAACTGCTGTAAAAGCCCTTCTGGTCGCCGATGCTCTGCTTTCACCTGCTGACAAGTAGAACATCTCATGAAAAAACTAGAAATATCTTTCTTCATACCTGGCCACCAGTACTGGCGGTGTAGATCACGATACATCTTGGTGAAGCCAGGATGAACTGCCCAAACTGAGGAATGAAAATCCCACATCAGCTCCTCATGTATGTCTGCTAGCACCCATACATGTCCCTGGAAACACAAGATCTCATCCTCGCCCTCTGTCCATCCCGGAAGAGGGTCCCCTCCTAACACACTCTCCCACATGGCTAAGGCCTCTGAATCTAATATCTGCCTCATTCGAACCCAATCAAGAAGTGTAGAGGTAACAACTACAGAAGATAGGATAGTCTGTCCCTGCATATCGTGCACTTCCAAGTGCATCTCAGAGAACAAATCCATAAGCTGCCACTCACTACTGGCCTCCTGAACTTCCTGGATCTGAGTTCTTCTGTTCAATGCATCTGCCACTTCATTGACCTTTCCCGGCATATAGGAGAGCTCAAAGTCAAAGGACTGAAGATACTCAACCCACCCATGTTGTATCAGATTCAGATCACGGTGAGTGAAGATATATATGAGACTCTTGTGGTCGGTGAAAACCACAAAGTGCTCTCCTAGAAGGTAGTGTCTCCAACAGCATAAGGCATGAACAATAGATGCCAACTCCAGATCGTGCGTAGGGTAATTCCTCTCATGTGGCCTCAACTGCCGAGACCCATATGAAACGACTCCATCTCCCTGCATAAGCAGAGCTCCCAGCCCGATACCTGAATCATCACAGTAAACATTGTAGCCCTTGCCCGGCTCTGGCAAGACTAGTATCGGTGATGACATCAACCTCCCCTTCAGCTATTGAAAGGCTGACTCACAAGAATCTTACCATAAAAACTTCTCCCCTTTCTTGGTCAGACCTGTCAACGGTGCTTCTAGGTGCGAGAAGTCCTGAATAAAGAGTCTGTAGTATCCCGCCAGCCCTAGGAAACTCCGTACCTCAAAGACGTTCTTCATATGTCCCAGGAAACTACATCTCTCACTTTCTCTGGGTCCACAGATACTCCAACCTCTAAGATGATGTGACCCAAGAAGTGAATCTGATCCATCCAAAAGTGGCACATTGAGAGTTTAGCGTACAACCGATGCTCTCTCAGTGTACTCAGAACGATATCAAGGTGTGTTTCATGGTCGTGTTGGGTGTGAGAGTACACCAAGATATCGTCCACAAAGACCACGATGAAGGAGTCCAAGTACGGATGGAACACTCAGTTCATCAGCGCCATGAAAACTACAGGTGTGTTCGTGAGACCGAATAGAATGACTGTATACTCGTATAGACCATACCAACTCTTGAAGGTTGTAAGAGGTATATCTGATGGTCTAACATGCAACTAATGATAACTGGACCTCAAATAGATCTTCGAGAACACCCGGGCTCCTCGAAGCTGATCAAAGAGGTCATCTATCCTCGCCAAGGGATATTTGTTCTTGACCGTCAACTGGTTTATCTTATGATAATCCACACAAATCCAAAGGGTACAATCTTCCTTCATTGCAAAAAGGATGAGCGAACCCCAAGGAGAAGTAATGGGTCGGGTGAAACCCTTTGCCTGCAACTCCTCTAGCTGCTTCTTGTGCTCCTGCAACTCAGGTGTATTCATCCTATAAGGAGGAATGGACACCGGTGCCACTCCTAGAACGAGATCAATAGATAAGTCTACCTCACTCTCCGGAGGAAATCCTAAAAAGTACTCTGGAAAGAAATCCCTGAATTGATCCACCACTGGGGGAAAGTCTAACGGTGAAGTCCCCTGATCATCCAAATAAAGACTGGAAATCTGGGTCGTAACTCGTCCTATGCCATGATGCTCGGGTCCAGCTCTACCCGCTTGGAAATCCTACTCACCTATATGAAGAAAGGATTTTCCCTCTGGTGATATGAAACTCACCCTGCGGTGATAGCAATCAACGACTGCCTGGAAGGGAACCAACCAGTCCATACCAAGAATGACGTCATAGCCTGTCATCCCTAAGACATAGTGGTCCCATAAAAAATGACACCCTGCAACCTCAAGAGGGAACTCTCTGCACTGACGTACGCTAGATGTCCCTGTTCCCAACAGTGTGTCAAGAGTCAACAAGTCGGCAGATGAAAAGATACAGAGCCCAAGGCTCTTCACCACCACAATAGAGATAAAGCTCTGGGAAGCACCAATATTGAAAAGAGCTAAAGATAAAACTGAGGCTACTAAGATCGTACCTTGATCTTCAGAAGGTTCGGGATCCTACTCTTGATAGGTCTACTCCATGACGAAATATTGGCCTGCACCACGGCCCTGCACCCCTGGCTGACCACTCTAAGTTGATCCACTCTGCTGTCACTGATGACCTGGTGACTGACCAACATAGTCACGACCTCCACCTTGGCCCGAACGGCCGGAAGAACTCCAGTTCCCAGACTGGTGAGAAATTGGTGAAGCATCTCCAGAATGTGGGGTCATAGAGGAACCCATACCACTAGCAGAAGGTGAGTAGATATGAAAAAAATGCTGAAGATGGCCCATCTTTCCGCAAGATCGGCACTCCATCGGATCGCTCTAGCACTGAGGCTCAGTATGCCCGCTCCTACTGCACTGGTAGCATACAACCTGGATTCCAGAAGACACACCTCACGTACCCCTATCTCCTCAAGAAGACTGTCTACTATGCTTCCTACTATCTATAGAAGGAACACCAGCTTTGGATGTTGAACCACCCTGGCTTACTGCTCCAGAATCCCTCAGATTGCGCTCAGAAATCAACGCCTGGTTGACGATGGAAGATATCAAATTCAAATAGAAAATATTCACCTGGGAACAGATCTCCAACCAGAGACCGTCCTAGAACTTCCTAGCAAGGAACAACTCATAACCTACTGGGATTGGTGTGAAATAATGCAGCTCAGTGAAATGAGATGAGTACTCCATGACAGAAAGAGTACCCTACTGCAGACTCAATAACTCCCGGGCTCGATCGGCCATCAGGGTCTCCGGATAGAAGTAGTTATAGAAGGTGCATTGAAACTCATCCCAAGACACACCCTGCTGACGCCCTTACTGTGAGATAACCTCCCACAACCTCTTGGCGATGTCTTGGAGCATATAGGTGGCAAGATTTACCCTCTTCTCTGGGGGTATCTCCAGATTCTCAGACATAGTCAGGGTGGCCTCGAACCATGACTCTACAGCCTCGGGTCCTCCATCACCTGAGAAAGTAGGGGGATGCTGCTACTGAAAAACCCTCGTCAACTCATCCATCGACGGGGAAGGAGGTGGCGCCCCCTGAAAGGTCTACATCATCCTCAGGAAGTCCTCCCTGAACTGCGTATCAGCGCCTATGACGGGTATAACTGCTAGTGCCAAGACTGGCACATCAGGGGGATCAACAGGAGGTCCCTGGTCGGCCATATCTGGTGTCTGGTTACCATCCTACAACTGAAGTATGACCAGAGGATGTCTCGGAGGCATATATCTGAAAGATCAAAAGCACACGTAGATTAGGATTAACAAGGATTTGAAAAACAGGAGTACAAAACAGGGACAGGGGAAAGAAACTATCAAGTTTTACAAAACACAAATACACGACATGTATATAAACTACACGACATGTCTTATTTATCCATTAACATGGGCATGTACTCCTACCAGTACTGGTCGTATAACACCTCAAACTACATGGCGTGTTGTTCCTACACAAGGCGTGTACCTGAACTCTAAACCCTTGCCCGAGTTTCCTTACACGGCTAACCCATACGTTCCAAACTAACCCCAGACTACACGGAGTGTTCCCTAGGGAAACAATGTGTACTATACAAGGTCTCGGCGGCCTATGTTTTTAGTTACATGGTCGTCTACATGGCTGCCCTTACACGACGTGTTCCGAACAAACACGACATGTATAGGAAAAGATAACACCGACCCATGTTGTTTGTGACACGGCCGTGTACCTGGGTCAAAACTACACAGTGTGTTCTTTACCAACACGATGTGTTCTTCTCGAGCTTCCCTGACCCATGTTGTTAGTGACACTACCGGGTACACAGCTCTAAACTACACAATGTGTTCTTTACCAACACGGCGTGTTCCTAAAGTTATTTTCACAACACCGTGTTTCTGATCACATGGTCAGTGACACGGCCTGAAAACTACACGGCGTGTATCCAAATAGTACACGCCATGTATTCTGGGTTTTTCCGGGCAGTAGCTTAGAAACTGCACAAAAGCCTAGAAAACACAGAAAACAAGGCAAGGAGGCGCCAAATTCCGATCCGTGAGGGCCCATACTCCCCACGAATCAAAGCATGGCATCCAAAACAGTCATACATAAGGAAAAAAAGGTCAATGATCCCCCATGTTCTGATTAATGAGGGACCATAACACCTCAATAACCAAAACATGGCGTTCATTTTAAGCAATGTAAAAAAACATAGTTCCCTAACAGTCAGTAGAGATTCTATCAAAGCATCTATCACAACAGCATGCATAATCTACAAAAAGTCTATCACAACAACATGCAATTTCTAATGCACCCTAGATTTCATGGAAAGAATGCGTGGATGTGATTTCTAACAAGTGTCTATACGATACAAGAGATGTCATACCCTCATCTCATCGGGTTACGACAGAAATAGAACCATAATATCAAAACAATAAGGGCACAAAGCATGTGAATCACTCTAGGTGAAATCATATCAACCGTAAAATCTCAAAACCAGAAAACTAAAACTAATGAGGTAGTGTGGATTTTCCCTATACATGGTTTAGCTACTCTCGGGAACAACTTATTACCATGTACCGAATCCATCCTATCCCTGGCTAAGGTCTCCAAACAGAAAATCAAGAGAAAAGAATTCCTCTGATACCACTTTGTAACGTCCCGGTTCCGGAAGCCACCCAGAGGCACCCTATACCCGGTTGGTCACATGCCCTCAAGCGCATTTCCCCAAATGCCAGAGGATACCTACTAGTAGCGAGGGCCTTGGCTATGATAGTGGGGAAACTATTCCCTCATTGGCAGAGTACACAACAGAAATAAGGAAACATGAAATAGCGGAAGCAGTAAATAACCAACAATAATAAACAATAGAAGACTAAATTAACAAACTGGAGCACATATGTATGTATATGAAATGATGCATGATACATATCTAGGAAAGTATCCAAACAAGTCACAATGCTGAAAAACACCACATTACCAAAACAAGTACAAAAGAAAAGTAAACAGCTCCTCAGCATCGCAAGACAAAGCTTGGTCCCATGCTCCATTGCTCCAAACAATCAAGTACCAGAAGTTGAAGGGCGCTTTCCCTTATCTATACCTGCAACAACATAGTCTGTTTTGGCCCAAAAGCATGACCCAAATAGTGTGTGAGACTAAATTCTAGTAGGCATTCACCCAAAGATCTGTTCCTAATAGTCAGTGAGTATATGGCTGGTAAAAGTACAGTAAGCAGTAAACAACAACAGCAAAGCAGCAAGCATTAAACATGATGATACACAACAACAATCAACTACAAACAACAGCAGTAGTGAAGAAAAATAGCTAACACAAACAGGAAAACCTCTGGAAAGTACCTACATCTATCCCCTCTGGTCCTAATCAAGAAGTACCACAACCCTCTGGGTAGTGCACTCAGCCTAAACCCTTTGGCATAGTCATACGAATTTATGAGACTCTCTGGGGAAGCTCACTCGGTCAATTCCCCTTATAGTCTAGGGTAGTCAGTGACTCTCTGAGGAAGATCACGTGGTCTAACACTATTAGACCCAAGGTCTTGAGACTCTCTGAGGAAGCTATCTCGGTCAATTCCTCCTATAGCCTTAGGTAACCATAGACTCTCTGAGGATGTTCACTCGGTCAATTCCTTCTCTATCCTGGGAAGGTTCTTAAAAACATTCAAAAAAAGTAAGAATATCTGAGGAAGCTCACTCGATCTACCCTCTTGTAGTCTATAATATCTGAAGGCACTCTCAGAATCTCGCTCGGTCTATCCCCTGTGGCCTATAATGTCTAAGACTCACAGAGGAAGCTCACTCGGTCTATCCCTTATAGTCTATAGCACTAGGTTCTCTCAGCCCTGTTCAGTCATTTCATAATAATGATATAAGGACAAAGTACACCTATAGATCTACTTGGATAACCAAAGTACACCTATAGATCTACCTATCTGAATAGTCTACAAAGCAACAAGCATGTAATGCAAAACACTCCATCCTATAGACATAAGGCATGGAAACAGTCATAACGGCCAAAGGCTAACAAGACCCAAAGGTCGTAAATAGAGAAAAGCATGGGAAAAACATCCAAGCACAACAAATTATCCTCCAAAATGATTAATTTACATCTACACAAGCATAAAATCAATGTAGGAAAATAGCAAGGGAAAAAAGGTAAACATGCAATACCCCGTTCACGGGTATTAGTGGAATTTTCACATAAAACCCAAAGACATTGAATGGTAAGGCACAAAACACCTACCTCAATCCTAGTAGATCGATATACTTGAACCACGACGATTGATTCTCCCCCGAACATTGTAGATCTGAGAAAATGTCCAAAACTCTCAACGTTCGATAACTTGAGAGAGAGGAAGAAACAAGGAATGAAACTCAAGAATAAGTAAGAACTCACCATTGTGGTTCCAACGAAATCGACGGAGGTCGAATCATAGAACGAACAGAGGCTCAGGAATATGGATAAGTTTTGTGGCTGTATGGCATCTCTCGGTCGAATGAGACCTAGAAGAAGATGTTTCTGGGGGTTAGCCACGACCCCGGTCCGATTAATGAAAAAAAGAAAGTACACATTGTGTACTTTTAGAGTACACAACGTGTACTAGGTTTTTCTATACTGCACCAAAATTGGCCTCCACATCACCACTACACACCGTGTGTGTGGCACGGACACGGCCAGCACACGGCTCTGAGCAGGAAAAGAGTACACGGCATGTACTCAGAAAGTACATGGCGTGTACTTCAAAAATTTCCAGAAACTCTATTTTTCCCAAAAACTCTAGAAAAAGGGAAACATACATGAAATGAAGATCCTGGTTCTTATATCAACAACAAGCCAAAAAATTTGGGTAGTAGCTGAAGGCATCCACAATTTGGTGCCTCTTATGAATCCTGTCAAAATAACCCTGATTTCTCTGCTCCTATAATTGAGTATTGCTGCTCTACTAGTCTCTAGCAGGCGACCTTGGGACCTGCTATAGCTTCCTATTCTCTATTTACTACTCATCTATCATGATATGAATTTTATTTTCATTGATCTATCTCGAGTCTCACCCATATTGGTGTTTGTATACATTATTCACTGCTTTTTTCATCTTCCATTCAGCCTCTCTAAGTTTATCCCTCACTGTATTGATCAATTCTTTCTGAGACTCAATGAATGTAATGTGCTCGGTGGTCTGTTACTATAGCCATTGGATCCCTTGGGAAACTTCTTAGAGATTCCTAATGTTGTAAAAATTCACTTTATGCCCTATGACTTCAGGGTGTTGGATCCCTTTCTACACCCATTCAATGAGAATATTGAAAACTAGTGCAGGATGACAATGATTTCCCACTCCAAATGAAGATAGGATATGAAACTAGGGAAAAATATATACCATAAATTACACCAATTATATGTCTATAGTATTCATAAGGAAAGTTTATATTTACTTCCATGACCAGTGTTCAATGATTTGGTTTTCTTCATCCACCTTAAAAATATAATCATCCTATTCCATAGGTGGCGCAGTTTGGTATTTAGGGAAGGTTGTATGAATTTATATAGCTGGATATTTTTCTAGAATCCTTTCATAAGGAATGGTATCCATGTAAGGGGCTTAGACGTTGTCAAATGACCACACAAAAACCATGTTTTCTCCACCAACCTTGAGTCACACCACACCAGTGGCATCACTCGTAGTTGCGACCAAATGTTCACATGGGACTTCAGTCATATTAGAATGAATTACCGAATCCTCGTAAACCAATGTGTTCATAAGTTTAGAAACCCTAGATATATTCACATATTTTTCATCCATTCCATGCTTCAAGAACTATTTATAAAGGATCACCACAGTCATCATGATGAAACATTAGTATGTGTAATACTATGAAATTAAGAGACTTATGATAACTCAATACCACCAAATTGAGCTCATTTGTATTATAAGAGACTCAAGGATGGTGGATACCCTGTATCAATTCATATTCTGGTGGTAGGTGTTATCTACACTTGTTTGGATCGAGCAGTTTCTAAACAAAATAGGAAGACACATTAGTATGAAGGTTATTTGATTCCTAGATTTCACTAAGGATTTGTAATTTTCCATCACCTTGAAGTGGAAAAAAATAATTTATTAGATGCCTCAAGTGTGATTCCTATATAGATTTTAATTCCACTATTGGAAATCTATGGCATTATCCCTTGTAAATTATTGGGATATCTATAGATTCAGAAGTGGTCACCCTGACAAACTAAGACTTTATCAGCCCACTAGTCACCTCAGACCTGGGTGTAGATCGTAGAATGTTCCCTTCTCCACCTTTTGGTTCACCTTCATCCCCACCAGTATGATCCCCTTTCCCATTCTTGAGATTATTTTGTATGTTATGTATTTCAGTTAGAGAAGGAAGATTATGGAAATAGGAGAGGAGCTAAAATTGTAGGTACGTTAGTAATTATATCGACTACATCATCCATCTAATTCATTGAGACATTGATTTGTACACTCTCATGGGGACACCCGTGATGTTCTTTTGTCCCCCATGGTTCCACATCTTCATATTCTTATTTATTCTAATCATATGAAATCTATTAACATGATTTACTTGAATCATCTATTGGCAATGTCTCTATATGTCCATGATCGCCACCATGCATCACTAGCATCAGGATGGGTGGTTCTATTTCTTCCCCCCACTAGAATCATAAGTCTCTTATGGAAGAATTTTTTTGTTCCTTTAATGGATGTATACTTTGGTATTAACCTATGAAACACCAAACAATAGAATCCTAACCCTAATTCAGGTTAGTTTCCTCCATAGGATTTCTGCTGAAATTTATCTTTGCAGTGTCCTCCATGCATTCCATAGCACTGGAAAGGTGGTTTCATCATCAAATTGTAATTTATAATTCATCTTTTTTCACTAGTTCCTCCCTTTTTTCTTCAAAAACCAAATTGGGGAACCTTCACCTCCTAGAGTAGGAGGTGTAATTGTGCCTTGCGATGTCCTCGACAACATGGTCCCAGCTTGTACCTACCTTTCCTCATGGGAAGAATATCTTCTAAATCCCCATTTCACTTTCACCTTACACACTAGTTCAATCACTTGAATTCAATTTTACATAGAAGCTTCTAGATATGGCTCTACCATGTTGTTATCATAAACCATCGACTATCCCACATCAACTTCCATTGGTGTCTGCGTAATTGGGTCACAATAATCCACGATCACCAACATACACATATTTGACGAAGGATACATTTTTGTTGATCCTAGATAACCCACATGTAAACATACATTTTCAGTTTTGGAAGTTACCCAAAAATCCATGAAAATAGGGATATCATGAATAACTCATAGATAATATTTCCATGAATCTGGGAAACAAGAAAACAACCTCTAAAAATCTGAATGTACTCACTTTTCTCTCATGAACAATTCAGATTATCCTCCATTGGAACAATAGTTGTATTGAATGGGTTAACGATAAAATTATCTTGGTTACCAATTTGAATTAATACTCTATAATAGTTAATTGTTACCAACCAAATTCTATAAATTTATAGAAATGATGTCCAAAGACTGATATTTGGAGCGTGAGTATCATTCAAGAAATCATATCCATCGAGATTCACTGCAATCTATCCATGAAAAAAATAGAATGTCCATTAGATTATCCTAGGAATTTTTTCCCTCAAAACATTTTTTATTATCCTACAGAGTCTACCCATCATAGTTACTCCCACGTATAGAATTTTAACAACTAGTAGGATCTCCTCCATAACCAGCATCCTATGACTTATCCCTATTTTATTGTCTCTGATCGACATCAACTACCCACTTATGAATTTTGAATGTAAAGTGGTTTATTAGACCAAGGGGTCCTAGGACCCATCCAATGTGTACCCCAACATCTAATATTCCACATTATCCAATATCGACCAATATAATAATTATTTTCTCCTCTGTGATGCGATGGTGCACTATTTCCCACGACGCAACACCATCACCTTCAGGTCCTTCTTCAAAAATAGATCAAAGAATTACATCAAGATTATATCACCATTAAAGATAGGTTTGATTTAAAGATTCTCATTTATATCCTCAGAAATCTATTATTCTAGGACAAGTGTCCCATACTCATTCTCCAAGGTATTATGTGGTGAAACAAACTCATCAAACGGGAATCCCATCAGTGGGATTCCTCCATTGCAGTGGATATCCCACAATATTGTGTCATCATCCCCATGATAGAGGTAATTTTTTTTATCTAGAAACCATCAAGTGAGGATCTTTGGCATCATCTGCCATTGGTAGTTTTAATGTAATTGTGATGTCCATAATTCTTCCTACATTCGTATCTTGCACAGAACTTCCTTTCAATCATATCTTGTGTAGTGAACCTAGTATTCCCATGACCATTTAATAATGATGGTGAACTCGGGCCTCAGGTACCATTCCTTATGAAACCTCAAGCTTTCATTCCTCATACTGTTCTAGTATGTGTGTTCATGGTGATTAGGGAACTCTTCCACCTCTATTTGGTTCCCCATGATTGTTATGGTCCTTCCGTTTAGTAGATAGATAACCATGTCTCGATGAGACATGGTGGTATGATTGTGAATGTTGATGTTATAGTGATGGAGGTCATCTTCATGCATGAACCATAACCATGGAAAATAAACTATGAATGCTGATATCATCACCTAATTTGGTAGCCTTAAGTTCCACAATGGGATACTATCACTCATAAGATATCGTTTATCCAACTGTGTCAGAATTCCCTACATCATTGGGTTATCTGAGAAAACCCTCATGGATTATAAAACATGAGGGTTTCCAATAATTTAATCCCTTTTTATATATAAATTGGATTCAATATTAAAATGATTCTTGTGTTTTTTTCTCTTGATTATTTCTAAAAAGTCTAAGGATGAAGCATGTATGGAAAAAGGTTCCATATTCCAGAATCATTGATGCACACAAGATTGGGCATTAGTCGTAGAAAATGATTTGATTATCACAAACTCTAGATCATTCTAGTCACATTATATGATTTAAAGAAGTAGTCAATTTTTTTCATGAAAAATTTTCAAGCATACTCTCATGAGAGTGGTTTTACTATCACACAGAAAGTAAAGGTACTATAAATAGGACCCCTAATCACATTTCCATTCAAAATTCAATATTACCCTTATACAACTATGTTGAACTAATTTTGTATAAAAAATTATAAAAATAAATAAAAAATTTAAATTAATATTTAATTCAATTATATTGTTTTAATTACTGATAAAAAGAATAATTTTACTTCGATTTATGGTTTCATTGAAAGCGAAGGTGATTTGGAGGACCCTAGAGAAATTTGAAGAAAATGGGCCCAACTTCGTCAGAATAGAAGCACAAATGTGAAAACAGCCAGACACTAATATTGATCCATGATTCCAATTGAGAAGATATTTTCTAATCCAAAATTCATTATTAAACATTTCATATGAAGTAATCGAATCCCAATTCTTCCACTAGAGGCCAAACCAAACCGATATTTCGAGGAGATTGAATCTACAAAATATTAAATATTGTATCCATTATTCAGACAATATATCAAAATATATTCATCCAACTGGTGCCAAATTTTAGGTGGAAATATTGAAAAGGTATGTATACAAATTTATAGTTCTCTAAAAAGCTAAATAATATTGTATGGCCATCCGAAAGCATGATCGAAAGTGTTTCTCGAAATCAGAGTGCCCAAAACCACCTTCCACATTTCCTATAAATTGGCACCTTAAGATACCAATTTTCCAGTTCGAACCAGGATCCAAGATCTTCCATTTTAGAGACCCAAAGGATTCATCCCCTCATAAAATAATATATGGAGTCCCTTATTCTCCTAGGGGTATCAAGGATAAATAAGATGATCCACTCGAGCTTCCTCCTTCTCTCGATGTCGGGTTAAATGGTGGGCGTTCATTGTGAGGGTGTTACATACATGTCATGGGAGTTATAATGAATATATTAACTACTATTTTGGAGTAATTTGGGGGTTAATACATGTATATCCATGCATATTTCATTATTTCTTATTTTAATTCAATTTTTGATGCATGTGATTGATTATCTCATAATTTCTAACCGATTAGTGTGAGGTTTTGTGTTCATGGATCTAGTTGTTGTGATTAGACAACACAATAATCCTTTTCTTACCGAGAAATTTTTATTTCAATCTACTTTGGAATCTCTTATTCCTTGAATATGTTCTACAGATTGGATATACCACTGTCATGTTAAGGTTTGGTTTTCAGGCATTGATATAAAAGATTTTAAATTAATAGAGATTCCAATTTATTTCACTGAAATAATTACTTAAAACATTTTTCAATCTATAAAAACAATAAAATTGAAATGTGTGTAGTGAAATCACGAAAAAACCTTTTTATAAAATTTTTCAAAATACACTTTATCCTTGAACTGTTAAACTCTTTAAATTTTGTTATTTTATTTAAACTATTTTCAAAACCACACCTTTCTTTAAATAATTTTAATAAAGATTACACACACTAAACCTATCAATATCTCCTTGAGATACTACATTAATTCTTCCCTATACTATAAATAGTATTTAAAAACATAATCAATTTGACATGTCATGAAAACATGTTCAAATGTTTGTGCTATTTCGGGGGAGCGCTTTGGTTTTTAGTGTGTGTTCCCATAAGGTTTTTGTAAATTTTCAGAAATTTTTTTCTCTTATACCTTTACCTATATTTATATGTTCCGTTTTGTTTATTTTGGAGGTTTTTTACATGATGTGTTCTACTCTAGGATAAATATATCCTTTAGAAGTTGAATCACAGAAGATCCTACATCATCAATACCGAGGCACACAGGAAAACCACTTGAAGGCGGAGGAACCACAACTTGATAGTTTTCTAAACCCCTTATCTTCTGGAACAAAATTAGAAACTGAAATGAACATATCTAACATGGATAAAAACAATAGAACCCTAAAAGAACTAACCTCAATAGTTGTTGATATCCAACACACTTATATTCAAATGAAAGGAGATGCACCCAATTTTGAACATAAATCCAGTTTATTTCATTTATTAAAAAGATTCCAAGGACTGGATAGAGAAAATCCACAAAAGCAGTTAAATGAATTTCATACTGTGTTTTCAATATTAAAACATACTAACGTAGATAAAGAACAAGTAATGATTATGGAATTTCCTTTTTCTTTATATGATACTACAAATGACTGTGTTTACTATATTTAATTCACCAATTAGAGGCTGGGAAGACATGAAACACCTTTTTCATGAAAACTATTTCCAATCCACAAGAACCAAAACAATAAGAAAAGATATATGTGGCATAGGCAAATATCAAGGGGAAATGCTTCATGAATATTGGGAATGACTAAAAAGGCTCTGTTAAAGTTTCACAAAATGACAAATAAGTGATAAACTTTTAATTTATTATTTTTATTAAGGTTTTATTCCTATTGATTGAAACATGATTGATGCTACTATAGGTGGTGCACTAGTTGATAAAACCCCAATTTTTGTAAGAACCCTAATTGAAAACATGGCACAAAGCACTAAACAATTTAGTTTACGGTCTAGTGTACCCATTCGAGGTTTCAATGAGGCACAAAGTACTATATTAAAGATTAAGGTTGAAACGTTGTATGAAGAGGTAAGTTGTAAGAACTCGGACCTTCTTTAAAGGTATGTTTTTCCTTTTTGTATATTTTTTGAGAAAAGAGGAATTTCTGGAAATTTTCAAAGTACACGTAGTGTACTTTATGAGTACATGTCCTGTAATTCTATGCCACTAAGGGCCGTGTTCTAGTTGTGTAGGGGCTACACACAAGGCCATGTAGGGGTGTTTGGAGGCTGCCTAAAGCGGATTATAGAAAAGGTGAGTACACACCATGTTCTCAAGAAGTACACGCCGTTTATTTTCTTTTTTTCATTAAACGCACTAGGGTCGCATCTGACGGATAGAACACCTTTTGTTTAGGTTTCGTTCATCTAAGAGAAACCATACGACCACAGATCTTCTTCGATCCCCCGAGCCTCCATCCATCCTTTGAATCGAACTCTGTCAATTACGTTGGAATCACAGCGGTGAGATCTCTCTTCTCCTTGAGCCTCATTCCATGATTTCTCCTCTTTTCGAAGTTATCATGGGTTGAACATTTTATGTGTTTTCATAGATCTACGATGTTATAAGTAGATTCAAGCCTTGTGGTTCAATTATATCGATCTCCTAATCCCAAGGTAGGTAGCTTATGCCTTTCTATAAAAATTCCTTGAGTTTTATGTGCAAATTCCACCAATACCCTTGAATGGGGTATTTCATGTTTACTGTATTTCTCTTATTGTCTGCCTACTTTTCTTGTATGCCTATGTAGATGTTATTGTATGTGAAAAGGGTAATTTTCAGTGATTTGGAAGTTTTTTCGATGCATGTTTGTCTGTTTATGACCTTTTGGTCTAGTTTTCCTTGTTAGGCTATTTCCAGTTTCCATGCCTAGTATTGCAAGATGGTGTGATTATCTATTCTGATATACTGAGATATTGTAGATTTCTATCCAGTAGTTATTGAGGGTTACTTTGGCCGATATGAATTTCTATACTTGTTTGACTTTCACAGGGCCGTGTGAACCTGTTGTAGTAGACCAGGGAGAATGGACGTAAGGGATTCTCCAGAGTGTCTTTATAATACGATGCGAGACCATATGGGGAATTGAAGTTGAGTGCTTCCCCAGAGTGTATGTAGTTCCTCGACATGGGCCTCAATGGGAATGAGATGTTGAGTGCTTCCCCAGAGTGCCTTTAGTATGATATGAGGCTATAGGGGGAATTGACGGTGAGTGCTTCCCTAAAGAGTCTACTCTTTAACGAACTAGAGGGGTGAGACTGTGTGTGCCTCCCATAGGGTTGCTAGAACTTGATGTTTGAACCAGAGGGGTTAGGATGTGAGAACTACCCAGAGGGTTACCTGTTTGTTCTTCTTTCTTGTGTAGATTATTACTTGTTTTTGGATTAGATGCCTGAAACGGTTGATTGGTTACTGTTTGATACTTTCTTGTTTATTGCTTCTGTACTTTAGCTTCCATATATTCATTGATTGTTAGGCACATATATCGTGGTGATTTCCTACTGGGATTTAGTCTCATATCCTATTTTGGCCATGATTTTTGGCCCAAACAGATTATATTGCTTCAGGTATAGATAATGGAAATCACCTGTCTACTTCAGGTACTTGATATGTTGTGGAGCTGGAGAGGACATGACCAAGATGAGGCTTGTGATGCTGAGGAGCTGTTTATCATGTTTTCTTTTGTACTTTGGTTTAGTACTATTTTATTCCATCATTGAGACTTTTTTGGATGGTTTCCTAGACATATGTATGATGCATCATATATATATATATATATATATATATATATATATATATATATATGTGCTCCTTCTATTTATCATATTTGGTCTTCTGATGTTTACTTGTTGTGGATTGTTACTGCTTCTGCTATTTCATGTTATTTACTTCTGCTATGTACTCTTCCAATGAGGGAATAGTTTCCCCACTATCACACCCAAGGCCCTCGCTTCTAGTCGGCAGCCTCTAGCATTCGGGGAAATGCACATGACACCATGTGACCAACCTGGTACGGGGTTTCTCAAGGTGGCTTCTGGAACCGAGATGTTACAAAGTGGTATCAAAGTGTTTCCTTTATCTTGACTTACTATTTGGAACCTTTAGCCAGGGATATGATGGAATAGGTACTTGGTAATAAGCTGTGCTCGGGAGTTGCTAACCCGTGTATAGGGAAAATCCAATCTTCCTCGTTTATTTCAATTTTTATGGTTTTCAATTTTTACAGCTGATTTGATTTCACTGTAGGGTGATTCACATGTTTTGTGCTGTTACCATTGATATTATTGAGGTTTTATTTCAATCTCAACCCAATGAGATGAGGGTATACAATCTCATGCATCATATAGAAACTTTCTAGAAATCACATGTCATGCATTCTTACCATTCCATTTAGGGTGCATCGGAAATTGCAAGTTGTTGCGATAAATGTCATGTAGAATATGCAAGCTGCTGTGATAGATTCCTTGGTAAACATATTTGATTCTTGTTAGAGCATTGATTGTGTAAGGTTTTTCCTAAATGAACACCAAACTTTTGTTCTTGAGGTGTTATGGGCCCTCGTGGACCGGAATTTTGTGGATCATTGATTTTTTTCCTTATTGTAACTTGGTAAAGATGCCAAAATTTGATTCACGTGGTGCATGGGCCCTCACGTATTGGAATTTGGAACTTTTAGTGTTCGTTTTAGTGTTTTCTGGGCTCTGGAGTAGTTTCTGAGGCTTACTGTCTGAAAAAACCCAGAATACACACCATGTAGTTTGACTACAGAACCTGTGTTCTTCTGTTTGGGAAGAAATAGTTTTTCTTATGTACACACCATGTACTTTCTGTACACGCTTTGTATTCTCTTACCATGTCATAGGCCGTGTGGGAAGAGACACAGGATAGGGAAAATCTAGTTGGCACACACCATGTACCAGTTATGCACACCGTGTAGTATGATCTTAGGTTCCCGGCCGTGAAGCTAACAGCACGGGTCAAGAGAGTATTTTCATATACACATCGTGTCAGGTTTGAACACACCGTGTAGTATGTCCCATCTACCCGGTCATGTCACTAACAACACAGGTCAGTGTTATCTTTTCTCATACACGCCATGTCCTCCTGGAACACACCGTGTAGTGTAAGCCATGTAGCCAACCGTGTAGCTAACCACACGGTCTATTTGAGACTTCTTAGTACACGCCGTGTCCGTATAGAACATTCCATGTAGTGTGACATGAGCACATAGGTCATGTCAGTAACAACATGGGCCAGGTGAAGATTGTAGTGTACACGTCGTGTCTACCTTGAACACGCCGTGTAGTTTTGTCTTAGGATAGTCGTGTGGCCTAACCGTATAGAAGGACTCGGGCAGGGGAATAGAGTTTAAGGATATTCCTGGTGTTTGGGAAACACACCGTGTGATGGGGGTGTTCCATGAACAGTTGTGATAGGAGTACACGCCCTTGTAAATGACTTAAGATAAAACACCATGTAGCTTTTATACATGTCGTGTAGTCATGTTTTGTGAAATTTGAATACTTTATTTCTCATGTTCCCTTCTAACGCTCCTAGTTTTCAGTCCTTGGTAATCTGGAATCTATGGTGTGCAGTTGACCTTGCAGAGTCATACCACCGAGATGTCCTCCGATTTTATTCCAGTTACGGGGTGACCATCAGACACCGGACATGGCTGATCAGGGACTTCTAGTAGATCCTCCTACTATGCCAGTTTTGGCTCCAGCAGTTATACCAGATGTAGGTGATGATGCACAATTTCGGGAAGGATTTTTGAAGATAATGTAGGCCTTATAGGGAGCTCTGCCTCCTACCACATCTATGGAAGGATTGATACGGGTTTTCCAAAAGCATCATCCTCCCACCTTCTCAGGGGAACGAGGACCCCAGGCTGCAGAGTCATGGATAGAAGCCATGCTGACGATCTTTGAGCATCTGGAGACACCTCAAAAAAGTCAGGTCAATCTTGCTACCTACATGCTATGAGACTCCTCCAAGAGGTGGTGGGATGTGATCTCACAGGTGGGTAATCAGCAGGTTATGGCGTGGGAGGAGTTTTAGCGCACCATCTATGACAACTTTTATCCGGAGACTTTAAGGGCCGACCAAGCCCAAGAGTTCATGAGCCTAGAGCAGGGTACTCATTCTTTCATAAAGTATTCCTCTCATTTCACCGAGCTTCAGCGTTTCACACCCCTCTAGGGAGGAGATGGGGTTTTCTTGGTAAGGAAGTTTGAGGAAGATCTCAGAAGGGAGATCCTCTCACAAGTGAATATTTTTAGGTTGACCTCCATCGCTTCCATCGTCAACTAGGTGCTGATTGCGAAGTGCAATCTAAGAGATTCTAGAGCTAAGAGAAAGGGCGGTTCCGCTTCCAGTGTTAGTGCTTCACCAGTTGACAGTAGGAAGCACTGTGGGGAGTCTACATGTGGTGATCCGAGGTAGCGATACACATCTTCAGGTAGCCAGTTGCTATGCTACCAGTGTGGAAGGGCTGGGCATACGAGGTCGCAGTGCCAGAGGGACCCAGTGGAGGGCTGATCTTGTGGCAAGATGTGTCACCTTCATCACTTCTCTCAGGTTTTCGCACCACCAGCTGGTGACAGGGGTCATTAATGACTCCTCGTTCAGGAGTAGCGCCCCCAGTTTCTCACCATCCTGGGAACTGGAGTTCTTCCGGCCATTCAGGCCGAGGTGGAGGTGATGGCCGAGGAGGAGGTCACGACTACTGTGGTTAGTCACCAGGCTACCAATGAAAACAGGGTGGATCTACTCAGAGTTGTCAGGCTGGGTCACAGGGCCGTGGAGCTGGCTAGAACATTGCAGTGAAGCAGACCCATCAGGAGAAGGATCACGACCCCTCTACGGTTCGAGGTATGATCCTAGTACCCTCAATTTTATCTTCATCACTTTTAGATATTGGTTCTACGCATAGCTTTATATCTGTTTCTATCATGGAGAGTAGTGGTATCTGTTTCTTTTCTTCTGCTGATGTCTTGATGCAAGAAACTCCATTGGGGACTAGAACGGATAGTATACGTCAGTTCTAGGAGTTCCCTCTTCAGGTTGCAGGGTGTCACTTCCTTTGGGATCTCTATGTCCTAGAGATGACTCTATATGATGTCATTCTCGTAATGGAATGGTTTGTACCCTTTTAGTCAGTCGTTAATTTTTATCACTGTAGGGTGTATTTCATATCTTAGAGGGTGTATTGTTTCTTCATAAGGGAGAATGGGATGTCTAGGCAAGCATGGCGGGACCATAGCTTCATGGGTTAGGAGGAGTCATAGCCCAGATTTCTAGTCAGTATCTGGATGACCCTGGGACTTCACAGTTAGAGTTTCTGCCAGTGGTGCATCGTTTTAGGGATGTATTTTTAGAGGACTTTTCAGGTTTTCCTCTGGAGCGTGAGGTAGACTTCTCGATTTAGTTTGTTCCAGGAGTGACACTGATGTCCAAGAATCCTTATAGGATGGCTATAATAGAGTTGCAGGAGCTCAAGAAGTAGTTTGAGGAGTTGCAGAAAAAGGGTTTCATCTGACCCATTACTTCTCCTTGGGGTTCACCTGTCCTTTTTGTGAAGAAGTTGGACGGTACTCTCAGAATGTGTGTGGACTATCATATGTTTAACCAGTTTACGATCAAGAACCGATATCCCTTATCGAGGATTGATGATCTCTTTGATCAGCTTCAAGTAGCCCGGGTGTTCTCGAAGATTGATTTGAGGTCCGATTAAAATTATTTTTGCGTTAGACCATCAAATATACCTCTTATATCCTTCTAGAGCAGGTATGGTCTATACGAGTATTTGGTTATGAATTTCGGTCTCATGAAAGCTCTTGCAATTTTCATGGCTCTGATGAACAGAGTATTCCATCCATACTTGGATTCTTTCGGGGTTTTCATTGTGAATGATATCTTGGTGTACTCTCACACTCTACATGACCATGCCACACATCTTGATATCGTTCCGAGTACACTAAGAGATCATCAGTTATATGCTAAGCTCTCAAAATGCCACTTTTGGATGTATGAGATTCACTTCATGGGACATATTATCTCAGAGATACGAGTGTTATTTGACCCAGAGAAAGTGAGAGTAGTAGTTTCCTGGGAGCATCCAAAGAACATCTTTGTGGTGCTGAGTTTTTTAGGGGTGGCTAGATACTACAGAAAATTCATTCAGGACTTTTCATGCTTAGCAGTGCCACTGACGGGCCTGAATAAGAAGGGTGTGAGGTTCTTGTGGTCAGAATCTTGCGATTCATCATTTTAGTAGATGAAAGAGAGGTTGACTTTAGCAATGATACAAGTCTTGCAAGAGTCAGGCAAGAGATACACCATTTATTGTGATGCTTTATGTATCAGGCTCAGAGCTGTGCTTCTGCAGGGAGATGGAGTTGTTGCGTATGGGTCTCGGCAGTTAAGGCCACATGAGAGGAGCTACCTGACACATGATCTGGAGTTGTCATCCATTGTCCAAGACTTACACTATTGGAGACATTATCTTCTGGGAGAGAACTTTTTGGTTTTCACTGACCACAAAAGTCTCAAGTACATTTTCACTCAACGTGATTTAAATTTGAGACAACAAAGCTAGGTTGAGTACCTACAATCGTTTGACTTTGAGCTTGCCTATACACCAGGAAAGGGCACCACAGTGGCTGATGCATTGAGTAAGAGGACACAAATATAAATAGTTCATGAGGCTAGCAGTGAGTGAAAGCTTATGGATATTTTCTCTGAGATGCATCTGGAGGTGCACAACAGACATGGACATACTTTTCTGTCTTCTGTAGCTGTTACCTCTACACTTATTGACAGATTTAGAATGAGGCAGCTATCAGATTCTGAGGGCCTATTTCTAGGGAAAAAAGTGTCAGGATAAGACTCTATTTCTGGATTTACCATAGGCGATAATGAGATCTTGAGTTTCCAGGGATGCGTGTGGGTGCCAGTAGATATACGTGAGGAGTTGACTTGGGACTTTCATTCCTCGGTTTGGGCAGTTCATCCTAGCGTCACCAATATGTATCATGATCTACACCATCAGTATTGGTGGCCAGGTATGACAAGAGATTTTGCTGGGTTCGTCATGAGGTGTTCTACCTGTCAGTAGGTGAAGGTGGAGCATCAGCGACCAGCAGGGCTTCTACAGTAGTTACCCATTCCCAAGTAGAAATGGAATATTGTCACGATGGATTTCATGACTGGGTTTCCAAGGTCTCCTAGAGGGAATGAACGCAGTATGGGTTGTCATTGACAGACTCTCGAAGGTCTCTCACTTCTTTCCGATCAAGGAGACCTTCAGCATTGATCATTTGGGATAGTTGTACATCCTGGAGATCTTACGTCTACATGGAGTTCCAAACTCCATTTTATCAGTCAGGGATGATCGTTTTACTTCTCGGATCTGGAATGGGCTTCAAAAGTCTTTGGGTATACAGGTAATTTTGAGTACAACATACCATCCCCAGACATATGGCTAGTCCGAGCGTACGATTCAGGTGCTTGAGGACATGATCTGAGCATGTATTCTGGATTTTGGAGGTTCTTGGGAGAGACATATACCTCTAGTGGACTTTTCCTAAAACAATAGTTTTCAAACAACTATTCAGATGGCACCTTATGAGGCTTTTTTTGGAAGGCCATGCCGATCACCCTTGTGTTGGATGGAGGAAGGAGAGGAAGCTATGTTGGGACCTCGTCTTGTCCAGGAGACCACAAATCAGATTGAGTTGATTCGAAAGAGGATGTATACTACATATTCTCCTCAGAAATATTATGCTGATCAGCAGAGTCGACCTCTGGAGTTCAAGGTCGGGAATCAAGTTTTTCAACGTGTTACACTGAGGTTGGGACAAAAGAGGATCAGGAGACAGGGTAAGATTTCATCGAGGTACGTCGATCCATTTGAGGTGTTAGAGAGAGTTTGTCCGGTTGCCTATCAGTTGTAGTTAACTCAGAGGTACTGGGCTATGCATGGCATCTTCCATGTTTCTCAGCTCCGATGTTATTTTTTGGACCCATCTCATTCTTTCTAACCCGACGAAGTCAAGTTATAGGTGGATGCATCTTTCGAGGAGCATCTGATCCGGATTTTCGATCGTAGTACAAAGGTTCTCTATGGCCGGTTTGTTCCTCTAGTATGGGTGATATGGCAGCACGAGTGAGCACAAGATGAGACTTGGGAGAGGGAAGCTGATGTACGATCGAAGTGGCTGGAGTTGTTCGAGTTTTCTTCTTCTACGCTATGCTAGGGAAATTCGAGGATGAAGTTTTTTAAGGGGGAAAGTTTGTAAGAACCCATACCTTCTTTTCAGGTACGTTTTTCCTTTTTTGTGGAATTTTTGAGTAAAGAGGAATTTATGGTAATTTTCAAAGTACACTCCATGTAATTTATTAGTACACGCCATGTACTTTATGCGTAAACGCCGTGTACTTCCATGCCGTGAAGGGCCATGTGTTGGCTGTGTAGGGGCTACACACATGACCATGTAGGGGTGTTTGGAGGCCACCTAAAGCAGAGTAAAGAAAAGGAGAGTACACACCGTGTACTCAAAAAATAGATGCTCTGTATTTTCTTTTTTTTTCATTAAATGCACCGAGGTCGCGTCTGACGGACATAACAACTTTTGTTTAGGTCACGTTCGTCCAAGAGAAACCGTACAACCACGGATCTTCTCCGAGCCCCTGAGCCTCTGTCTTTCCTCCGAATCAATCTCCTTCGATTGCGTTGGAACCGTAGCGGTGAGCTCTATATTCTCCTTGAGCCTCATTCCATGATTTCTCCTCTTTTCCATGTTATCGTAGGTTGAACGTTTTTTGCGTTTTCATAGATCTATGCCGTTATAAGGATATTCAAGTCACGTGGTTCAAGTATATCGATCTCCTAACCCCAAGGTAGCTGGTTTGTGCCTTTGTGTAGAAAGTCCTTGAGTTTTATGTGCAAATTCCACCAATACCCTTGAATGGGGTATTGCCTGTTTACTGTATTGCTCCTGTTGTTTTACTGTATTGCTTGTATGCCTAAGTAGAGGTTATTATTTGTGAATAGGGTAATTTTTAGTTCTTTGGATGTTTTTCCCATGAATGTCTATCAGTTCATGACCATTTTGTCTAGTTTTCCTTGTAAGGCTATTGCCAGTTTCCATTCCTAGTATTGTAGGATGGTGTGATTATCTATTCTGGCATGCTGAGGTACTGTAGACTACTAGCCAAGTAGTTATTGATGTTTAATTTGGCAGATACATGTTTCTATACTTGTTTTACTTACACAAGGTCGTGAGAACCTATTGTAGTAGGCCATAGGGAGAATGGATATAAGGGATTATCTAGAATTTCTTTATAATACAATGCGAGACCACAGAGGGAATTGACATTGAGTGCTTCCCTAGAGTGTATATAGTTACTCAACGTTGGAAATAGGGGGAATGAGATGTTGAGTGCTTCCCCAGAGAGCCTTTAGTATGATACGAGACTGTAGGGGGAATTGACGGTGAGTGCTTCCCAGAGAGTCTATTCTTTAGTTGAACCAGAGGGGTGAGAACGTGTGTGCCTCCCATAAGGTTGCTAGAACTTGTTAGTTGAACCAGAGGGGTTAGGATGTGAGAAATACCCAGATGGTTACCTATTTTTCTTCTTTCTTTTGTTGCTAATTACCTGTTTGTGGATTAGATGATTGAAACTATGAATTGTTTACTGTTTAGTAATTTCCTGTTTACTGCTTTTATACTTTTACCTAACATATATTTACTGACTGTTAGGCACATATCTCGTGGTGGTAGCCTTCTGAGATTTTGTCTCACACCCTATTTGGCCCATGATTTTGGGCCCAAACAGATTATATTGTTGTAGGTATAGAAAAGGGCAAGATTATTTCTACTTCAGGTACTTGATATGCTATGGAGGTAGAGAGCACAGGACCAAGCAAAGGCTTGAGATGCTGAGGATCTGTTTATCCTGTTTTCTTTTGTACTTTGGTTTAGTACTATTGTATTCCAGCATTGTGACTTGTTTGGCTATTTTCCTAGACATAAGTATCATGCATCATATGTATATATATATGTGCTCCTGCTATTTATCATATTTGGTCTTCTGCTTTTTACTTTGTATGGATTGTTACTGCTTCTGTTATTTCATGTTATTTACTTCCACTATGTACTCTGCCAATGAGGGTATAGTTTCCCCACTATCACACCCAAGGCCCTCGCTGCTAGTCAGTAGCCTCTGGCATTCAGGAAAATGCACTTGAGTCCATGTGATCAACCGGGTACGAGGCGCCTCTGGGTGGCTTCCGGAATTGGGATGTTATATAAGTACCCTTCTTTAACAACTTTTCCTTTCCCAATGGAAATTTATATCTTATCTTTTAACCATTATGATATCTGTTCTGTTGACACCAATTATTCTAATAAATTTCCTCTATTGAGAGAAACACTTAATAGTTATGAGTCCACCATTCCAGGATGCCCCTCTAACCTAAACCATTGGAAAGAAAAATACTATCTATCAATATATACGTGGAATGAAAACCAAGACTATAGGAAAGGCGGGGGGGTATTAAAACTAACCTCCTCAAACATTGAATCAATACGGGTAGAGTAGTCATCCACCACCATAACCAAGAATTACTCAACCACCCCAAAATCCGTTCCAACAAAAACCTCAAAACCCACCCTATATTAGAAATCATGACAAAAAATTTCCTTCCAACAATATCTAATTCCAAAAAACCACTCAAGGTACCATAGAAGACATCAAAAACCAATTTGGATAACTAGCCAACTCGGTGGGGGGGGGGGGGGAATCCAAAGTCATGGGTCGGATGAAGTACACTATCAATGTCTAGTCAACCCTAGGGATAAGGTAAATGTTAGTTCCATCACCCTTAATAGTGTAACTCAACTTAGAATCCGAATGAACCCACCATTAGATTCATCCCCTTCTGAGGAAAACAATATTCTATCCTTTGAAATTAGTACAAATGTTCATAAAACTTGTGCTCAGAGAATCCATTACAAAGGAAAGAGTGTGTATGTTGATGAGTCACATGGCCCAAACATTCCTCTTTTATTTTACCAAAGTGCCACAAAAACTAGAAAACAAAAAGTAACTAAACTTTAAAAAGAATCCTCAGAAACTTTAAAAAAAGTACAAGTTAACATTCCATTGTTTGATTATGTGATGTAAATTTCATGATACGACATGTTTCTAAAGGATATGTGTACACATAAAAGGAGACTTTGAGGTGATGGGAAGGATTCCATGGAGACAAAAATCTCAACACTAATAGATTCATTACTTCCCAATAAATTCAACAATCTGGGAACATTCTCAATTCCATGCACCATAGGGGAGTATTCCTTTTCCAATGTTATGATTGATTTGGGTGCTTCTATAAATGTGATTCCTCACTATATTTACTCTTAATTGAAGGTCAGTTAACTAATGACCACTGTTATTGTTGTTCAACTGAAAAAGTGGAGTACTACAAATCCTTCTGGTGTTTTAGAGGATATACTTGTGTGACTGAAAATTTTAATTTTTCCTACTAATATTTTTGTGCTCAAAATGTAATATCATAGAATGAGTGGATGTGAATTAATTATATTGGGGAGGCCTTTCTTGTAAACTACCTAAACCATAATTAATGTCTATAATATCACTTTATCTATAGATTTTTGTTGTGACATTTTCCACTTCAACATCCTTGATGCCATGAAGAACCCCTCAGAAGAACATTACTATCTCCTTGATAATTCAATTGATGTACTCCCTTCCCTTGACAAAACAACATTTCCTTCCCTCGATCCCCTTTCCATGTTTTCATCCTTGGTAAAAATTTTATTTAATGAATCATACATAGAATGTTTTACCGGTCCATAAAAATATCATGCATGTTTTTTAATTGATGATTTCATGAAAACTAAGGATCTTATGACCATCGATGACACTATTAAGCTTGTGAGAGATCATTCCTCATCTTAGGATGTTATCACTGAGCAGTTAGTTGAGATGATTGACCTCTCACCTTCACAAAAACTCCCATCAATCCCAAATACACCAGAATTAGAACTGAAAAAACAACCTCAAGATATAAAATATTATTATCTTGTAAATGGAAGCAGGCTGCCTATAATCATTGGTAGTTCACTCTATCATGAACATGAATTGAAACTATTTGAACTTTTGAGGGAGTATAAAAAAGATATTGGATGGAAACATGCTAAAAAACTTGGTATTACCAAATTAATTTTCACCCAACATATATTGTAAAATTATTATTCTACACCCCGGAGCTAGAAACAATGTCGATTTAACCCAAACCTTCTGGTTTTTTTTAAAAAGGTAATAAAATTATTTTATGCTGGAATATTTTACCCAATATATGATAGGAAGTGGGTTAGTTCAATTCAAGTGTTTCCTAAATAACTAGGCTAACACTAATTAAATATGAAAACAATGAATTGGTTTTAACTCAAGTGAAAAATTGGTGGCATGCTTGTATAAAGTATCATAGACTAAACAAACACTATAGGAAGGACCATTTACCAATGTCATTTATTGATCATATTATATAGAGTCTATTAAGTGAGTTCCACTATAGATTCCTTGATGGGTATTCTAGATAATTTCATATCCATATTTCCCCTAAGGATTTGGAAAAGACAATAGTCACTTTCCACTTCATCACATTTTAATATAGGAGGATTCCATTTGGTCTGTGCAACGCTATAAGTACATTATTGAAATACATGGTTAGTATTTTTTAGGATTACCTAGATAATTTCATTGATTTATTCATTGATTATTTCCTGAATTATGGATCATATTTTGAAAAATTATTGTGAAGTCTTGGTTTTATTTCTACTTCACTGTATTGAAAAGAATCTTTTATCAAATTACGAGAAATGTCATTTCATTTTGGGACATGGTATAGTACTTGGGCATGTCATTTATGGGGATGATATCCAAGTCTATAAATAAAAAGTTGTTATTTCTTCCATTCCATTACAAATAATATGTTTGAGATGTGGGGTCTTTCCTAGGATATGCTGGATTATACCATCATTCCATTTTCTACTTTAGTGAGATTGCATTCCCCCTCGCCTAATTGCACCAAAACGAAAATGGAATTTTTATTTTGATAATGAATGTGGGGATGATTTTAACAAATAAAAATACACTGTAACATCAACCTCTTAATCCATCATCCTTAGTGGGATTTACCCTTTAAGCTTATCTGTGATTCCTATAACCATGCATTTGGGGAAGTCTTGACAAAAAGGTTCAATCGAGCTCCAAATGTTATTTTCTATGCCTCAGATACACAGGACCCTGGCTAGGGAAACTACACTACAACTAAAAAATATTTTCTTTCCATTATTTTTTCCTTGTATAAATTTAGTTCCAACCATTTAGGGATCAAATTCATTATGTTCTTAGACCATGAATCCCTCTAGTATCTCCTTATGAAACTAGAATCCAAACCACATTTCATTCGATGGATTATCTTACTTATGGAATTTAATATTGAAATTAGGGATAAAGAAGAGCAGAGAATGTGGTGAATGACCATATAAGTTGGAACCACCCATCCATAGAAATTAACTCATCATATTATATACCCATGAATGATATGTTTCTAGATGAACAATTGTACCGAGTGCAAGATGTTATTCCTTGGTATACTAGAATTGAAAATTATTTGGTAGCATCTTTCATTCCTAATGATTTTAATAAAAACAAATATGTCCATCTAAAACATGATTCCCATTGGTATAACTTGGATTACCCCAACGTTTGGAACATGTGAAGTGATCTTCTCCTCAAGAATTATGTTCCTGATAGCATGTTTCAGTCCATCCTTATGTTCTTACACACTGTTGCTTATGGGGGCCACTTTGGTCACCAAAGGACTACTCTCAAGGTCTATGATTCTTTTCCCTTTTTTCAAACACTATTTAAGAAAGCCCATGATTTATATAATTATTTTCCACATTGTTAAAGAATGGAGAATGTCTCTAAACATAATGAAATTTCACAACAAAACTTTCTCTTTTAGGACATTTTTTATATTTGGGGCAATGAATTAATGGATCTATTTTATAATTCCTTTGGAAACATAAACATAGTTATCATAGCTGATTACATATCAAAATGGGTAGAGGAACAATCCACAAGGAACGGTTATGCCTAGAATATTGTGGAATTTTTTAGAACCAAAATCTTTATAGGTTTACATTACCTAGGTTCATCATTAGTGACTAGGGTTCTCAATTCTATAACTAAAAAATGAAATATAATTTTGTTAGTATGGGGTTGGGCATCAGGTTTCTACTAATTATCACTAACAAAATAATGCTCAAGAGGAAGTATCAAATAGAGAGGTAAAACTAATTCTTGAAAAAATGGTTCATCCCAATAGAAAATATTAGATTCTCAGACTCGATGATTCATTATGGGATTATGATACTCCATTCAAAACTCCCATTGGAATGTCAACATATGAGCTAGTCTTTGGATGGTGTTTTCATCACCCTATTGGGATTGATAACTCGGCCAACTATTATATTGAACAGTTTAATTATAATCATTCTGGTGTAGGTTCTGAAAGGATGCTACAGATTCAGGAATTTCAAGAATTGTGTAGAGATTCATAGGAAAACTCTCTGATCTATAAGGGGTGAACCGAGGATTCCCACAACCATTTCATCCTTTATCATCAATAAAACAATGAGAATAAGGTCCTACTATATAATTCACTATTAATGTTTCATCTAGGTTAGCTTTTTTCCCACATGTTGGTCCCATATAATGTTACTAATGTTTATCCATTTGGTGTAGCATAGGAACAAAATGAATAAAAAAAGAAAACCTCTACTATCAATGGCCAGTGGCTTATAAAATTTCATGAAGCCCTTCTAGAGTAATCAATAGAGGAAATCCATGTTCATGAAGCATATGAACAAAATTACACACAAAGTTTTATCCTTCCGTCCCACATTCTCTTTTATTATAATGAGAACATTACACACTCTAGGCGTGGGGGGGGGGATGATTACATTTTTGGTTCTGTTAGGAATTTTCATTTTCATTCTTCATTCTCCTCTTTTTTCTTGCTTAATAGTATTGTCACTCCCCCAACCATATTTCCCACTATCACATTTATACTATAATGTTAATTTTTTATACTGACATTATCATGGAAAATGATTCCCTCTTAATCATGGAAGTTATTGAAATGTCATGAGTCATTTTCTTATTTCATTTTGTTTTAACATTTATAAAAAACAAAACATATTTTTTTAATGATATTATTTGTGTTTTAGCATGAATTTAAATTTGAGATTTCAGTTTCTCTTAAATTGTAGTTGTTTTCAATTATATAAAAGGTTGTATCACATTGAAAACATTGAGTTGAATGGTATATTTTTTTAGAATAGTTTATGGGAAACTTTTGTCACTAAATATCCCCAAAAATCATTGAAATGATCCATTAAGTGTTATTTTTTAACTTAATATAATGTAAGTATATGTTAGTTTAATATTCATCTTCTTTTCATAATGTTTTTCCATAGGTTCATTACTTATCTGATATTTTTCATTCTTGTACCAGATTGACCTATTTATGTATACCTATTATCAGACTATTGTACACCATCATAAAAAATATTCAAAAAAACACACAAACATGGGTGGGTTGGTGGTGGTTCTCTGTTGCAGGGCTTCGTGGTCTTCTCTCAAGCTGTGGGGATGCTCTCCGGGCTTTTGCGGTTGTTGGTTCAGTTCCATGAGTGTAAGACCAGTTCTTGTTGATGGCACACTCTTCGGAGCGCTCGTGGTTTTGATCTCGGAAGGTTGCTATTGTCACGTGGTGAGTATTTTCGCGTTTGGGGGTCGTGCTCATAAGCCGGCGGTTTGTGGGGTTCTTCATCCTCTTAGGTGAGTTCGTTAGGGTTTCGGTGTGTCTGATGCAGTTGTTTTGTCTGGTGGCGGAGGGATCTTCTTCTCTATGGTTTTGTTTTTCTTCTGCTGTGTCAGGGTGAATCTCTCGGCGAGAGTGCTGTCGAGATGGAGCGATGACGATGATGTGTTTCAGGAGGCATCTCCATGGATCTTTTTTCTGTTGATTTTAGTTTTCCATTCGATGTTTTGTTGAATACTCTGTCATGGGGTGATGATGATGATGACAGACGTCAGCGAAGCTCACCGGCGATCCGGTGATGGGAATGAGGGGAGGGATCGCATAGGAAACTCCATGGATGATGTTTTGTTGAATCCTCGGTGGTGTGATGGGGAGGCGATGTGACGAAAGATGCTGGTGACGCTCATCGACGATCCAGGGATGTGGATATGGCTGTAGTACATGGAACATGGCGTGTCAGATCTGATGGTGGCTCATTGCTCGAGGCGGTGCAGGCTCACGACTCGAGGCGATAAGGCGGTGGTTTGAATTTTGAAATTTCATTTTGAATTGTGATTTGGTGTCTGGTTATTGGCTGTTTGGGTACCGGCAACCCGCAATCCAACTTTCTATAAAATGAAAAAAAAATATTTGCAGGTAGGCAGGTGATCAAACAAGGATATGTAGAGGGGTGTGAGATTTTTTCTAAGGGAATATTTTCATAAAAAACATAATAATAATATTAATAAATGAGGGGAGTGATGAAATATAAAATATATGGAGTTATATAGGTTGAGATATTATGTTTTGATTTCAAGAATTCTTAAGTGTGTGGGTATTGAAATTTTATTAAAAAATATGTAGGGTAGGTTTGTTTAATAGAATCATTTGAGAAGTGAAATTTTAAAATAAACTATATTTACAAGATATAAAGTGGAAAGAATTACATTGAATGGTTTCCACACACTCACATAGAGAATTATTTAAATTGTTATCTTTTGAATTATCTTCTCATATTGATATCATGTATCACTTAAAATTTTGTTCTGATACAATTTGTGAGACATCTTTTCCCATAATCATAAAGAATAACTCCTTAGTGTGGTTTTTGTTTTGATCACATTACTGTCACATTTTTTATTTTGTTTTAAATTTACATATTCATTTTTTTTGGGAATATATCCATTATCCATTTTAGAAAATGTGACTTTTACCTTGAGTGAAAATGTTTAGGTGTGGGGGTGTGATCGCACCGTGATTCAATGTTCCTTTTTACCCCTATACCACTATGTTAAACTGATTTTGAATCATAAATTCCAATTTTAATAACAAATTTTACTTCATGTTTGATTCAATTATTTTATGATAATCACTGTTAAAAATGGTAATTGCACTTTCTTGCATGGTTTCATTGAAGGTGGAGGTGATTTGATGGACTAGATATAATGTTGATGAAAATGGGACAAATTACTCAGGAATCAATGCACACCAGTGGAATCAACCACACACTGATACTGATCTGTGCATCTAATTGGGCTGTGATTTTGTTGTATGATATATATTTAAATGGTATACATTTCATATGAATGATACCAAGACAAATTCTTCCAATAAGTGGCCCATCTAAACCGATCTTTCTAGGGAATCTAATTTACACAATGTCAAATGTGGTGTATTGTATTCTATCAATATCTCAAGATTTAGTTGTAAAATAGATCCCAAAAGATATAGAAATGAGGTAAGACTACAAATTTATAATTTTATAAAATCCAAGATAAGGCATTATGGCCATCAAAAACCATGGTCCAAGTGGTTTCTTTAAATCATTGGGCCAAAAAAACCTTAGAAATTTCATATAAATTGGAACCTTTGAATCTCCATTTCAATGTTTGAACAAGGAGCCACGATCTTCCATTTTAGAGACCCAAATGAGTTCTCTACTCATCCATGACTTTTTGGAGGCCCCTATCATCATATAGGTATCAAGGATAAAGAAGTAAATCCACTGAAGCTTCCTCCTCCGATCGATGTCGGTCAAAATGGTCAGCGTTCATTTTGAGGGAGTTACACACATGTCATGGGAGTCTCGATGAATATATTAACTTCTGGTTTAGAGTAATTTGGATTTTAAAAAATTTCAGTCCATGTATCTTACATTATTTCTTATTTTAATTATTATTTTTATGCATGGTATTTATTTTCTCTTAATTTATAACAAATCAGTGTGAGGTTTTGAGTGTGTGACTTGTGTTGTTACGAACAAACAACTCAAGAATCCTTTTCATAAACATATTTTTGAGATTTCAATCTGGTTTAGAAGCTCTTATTCCATGCATAAGTGCTGGACCTTGGAAATATGATTATCATTTCAAGGTTGGGTTCATCAAGAATTGAAATAAAATCTTAGGAATTGATCAACATTCCGAATAATTTCAACAATAGAATTACTTAAAATGTGTATGAATCTCTAAGAACATTGAAATTGTTTTTTTTGAAGTGATGTCACAATAAAAACTTTTTCTCATATTTTTAAAAATACCTTTGGTTCTTCAATAATTAATCTTTTTAAAAATAATTATTTTCTTTAAGCTGTTTTAAAAAACCCCATCTTTTAATAATTTTTTATTGCGAATACACACCCTAAACCCATCAACACTCCTTGAGAGACAACATAGGGTCTGTAATTGTCTATAAATAAACATTCTAAACATAATAAATTTGATGTGTGACAACAACGCATTCATCGCCCCGTATATTTATATGTTTCAACCAAGTTTTCCATCTATATGAAAAGAAACACCCACCCTGAAGCACGAGGTTTTCACTCAACTATGTGTATAAAATCTTCTCTTTGGTTTTTCCCTAAAAAAACAACATTTCCCCCTTTAAGATTATATTACATGGGGGAAGATTTTGGCATTGAATTCCTCACAAAACAACAATGGTTGAAATTATTCAGACTAAATCCATAATTTGACTTGATGGAGAATTCCATGAAGGTAATGGAAGGTGCGTGAAAGATTGAAATTTTTCACACAATAATGGAATGTTCATGGACGACTATTACATGCCATGTAAAACATATTTCATGTAAATTCTATAATAACCATTAAAATAGCAATGGAAGCCACACGAAAGATATCAATATGGCACTAAAGACATTTCATAAGTGAGGAAGTCTCATATTTTTTATATTTTAAATATCTCTCTCCCTTAAACAAAGGAATGTAATAATGGAAAAGGTAGGTGCGTGCAACATTACTCGATTGGAAATAATGATTTATTAGTGTGAAATCATCATCTGAATCAAATGTGAAATTATTTGGACACTTATGTTATCATCCTATATGGATAAATATAGTGATGCATGAATGTTCACTTAGGGCATCAATTCATGATTGCACCAGTTCTACCCTACGGTCAATCTGCCAAGATGAACCATCTCCTCCCAACAATTACCGTACCTCATGCAATGAAGAAGATTTGTAAGTCACTCCTCATACTTTTGGAGAGGGTGCCCCTAAAATGGTCTAGGAGATGATATAGTTGAACCATTGTACATAGGTAGATTTTACGCCTAAACTAATCATTATGGCTATGAATCCATAGGATCATCAGTAGTACAAGGATTTACAGAAGAAAACTGTGATGAATTTGTATTTATTTATATAGAGATGTTAGGACTAGACCATCATAATTTTGATCACTGTCTCAGTATTTCAGTTAAACATAATGTGTTATAAAATCCTACAAGGAAAATATACATATCTCATGGTGACATGGTCAAGGATGAAGTTGATAAGCTTATCAAGGATATCATTATCAGGGATTTTCAGAACCCCAGTGGCTAGCCAAGATCAGTCCAGTTAGGAAAACGAACAGAAAAATTAGGTTCTGAATGAACATCTGGTACCCCAACCATCATTATCCAATCTATGAAGTTACCCTTCCAATGAAATATCCATTGATTGATGCCAAATCTGGGTTCCAGACTCTCCCAATCAAGGATGGGTATTTTGAGTTTATTCAAATCTACATAGTCCCTAATGATGAATACTATAGTACCTTCTAAAATATAGAAGGGGACTTCAACTATCATGTAATTCTTTTTAGACTGATGAATATAGGATCCACTTATTAATGACACATGCAACATATCACAAACCCATTATCGGTATACCAGTGGAATGAAATATATACTACTTGGTGTTCAAATTATGATATTTTAACACCATATTAGGGATCTAGAAAAAGTTTCCATCTTCCTTCTATCCTAGAAACTGAAGATGGACCCCTTGACATGTTCCTCCAAGGTATCTTCTAGGATGTTTCTCGAATTCATATTCAGATATAAAGGCATTGATTTTGAACTAGAGAAGATAAATTCCATCATTCAGATTCCTCCTCTGAGCAACCTTTGGGAGCTCTGAGGCCATCAAGTTAATTTTTTCTAAATATGCCTATTAATTGTGAATATATCCAGAAAATGTCATCCCCTCTATAGGATCATGAAGAAATGTACTATTTACCAGCGAGATGATGAGTACCAAAATACCTTTCAAGAAATAAATCATTATATGCTCTAGCCTTCGTTTCTGATGCCACTAATCACAGAGAATATATTGGTCCTCTACATGACCTCCCTATAATAATCCCTCTATGGCCTACTTTCACATAAGAAAAATGAATATATAGGGAACAATTTATACTATCCCATTTGTGAGGATCTAGATAAAATTTCTTGATATTCTCCAATCATGAATAACTACTTCCCATTGGTATTCACCATTCAAAAGTTGTGACATTATCTAAAGCATCCTGAAATAAAATTGGTATCCCATGTGGTTCCACAAAAATATATCATGAATCTTCCAATATTAACAGAATGAGTTGCACATTGTGTAGTGATCCATCAGCAGTTTGACATTAGCATCATATCATAGAAGGAAATAAAGTTTCAGTAATTGTCAAAATTCATGTCTTCTGATCTCAAGGCTAAATTGAAAACTATGGATGTTAATTTCCAAGATGAGAATATCCGTTCAATTGATCTATCTATTCCATACTGGAAAAATAATTTTGAGGCTGCCTCCCATATCCAATCTGAAAGAAGGCTCAGTTGTCCCTAGATGAATAGTGTGGGCCTTTGGATTGTCTTAATCACCCATACACATGATATTCTACCCTACTCATTCATAAAATAATAAGGAAACACTAATAACGAGGTCTAGTATTGGGTTATTATTACTAGAGTTAATCTAGAAGTCAAAATTTATTTATGTTTCTTGCATGTGAATAGAGATTCTGAGGTGGTCATCAAGAAAATTAATGGTGACTTTATCATCCAAAATCCAGAGTTCATGCCCTTTTAGGGATGCAGTATCATGCTGATAACCCAGTTACCTTCTCAACCCTGGGTGACTCATGTTACCTAGTTATATAGTGGTAGAGTCAGTGCCTTGTAAATCCTTGAATCGTCTTTTTCAAATCCTAACTAGGGTGAAATTTTCATTCACATTGTGCATCAAAGTGTTATCGTTATCATAAACATTAATGAAGATGATAAAAAATTGGAAAATAGGTTGAATACTAGTGAATATACATCAGGATATACATATCCCACCATATTTGAAGAGACTTTTGATAGGAACACCAACTTGGTCGAATATCTCCAGCATAGATCTCTCCCATCTAATAGAGCTGAATGAAATTGATTCTGTCGGTGTATGGCATATTTAACCCTCCATATTGGGCCAATCCATATTAAGACTCTCTATAGATTTAGTTTTTATGGAATCATAATCTATTTATTCTAGAAGATGAGATTTCCCATGTTATTCCTGAAGTTTAATTTAGGCCCAGTGGTTCTTGTTAGGCTTGGTTGAAACTATCCCACCAAATTCCAAGGCTAGGATAATTATGGCCAACAATGGTCCATTATTGAATCGATATATCTAAGAGAATCCATTCATGTCATATCAATTCCAACATTCTGTATCGACTATTGAATACACTCAATACTACTAGGAAATTTTAGCCCTTTACAATATGGGGACTCAGAATTGTGGGACCCTATCCACCAGTAATAAATCACTAGTGTAGAATAATTATTACACTGATAGATTTATATTACACATGGGTAGAATCGATCATGAATAAGGAATTAAAGGACCAATAAATTGATGAATTAGTGAGCTCAAATAACATACCTCGATTCATAATCCCTCTGGATATTCTCACCGACAATAGTACCAACTTTCGGGTGGCTAAGATGAATATTTTTTACTCAAAGTATAGCATCGGTTCCAACCATACCTCATGCTATCATGTGAAATATATATGAAATATTGATTCCTTAAAAATTTACTCTCCAGAATTCTCTATAATATGGTGAGAAATATAAAGAAGTGTTAGCTAGACAAGCTCCCTAACACTCTCTAGTTCATTACGAAGATGACTTGAAATTCCACCCAAGTTACACCATATTCCCTAGTGTGTTGAACAAAAGTAGTTCTACCTCAGAGATACAGTTTCCATAGATTCGAATAGATATCTATAACTAGTAGACAAAATAAATTTTTTCAAAATTATATCAGTGGAGCTGGAATCCCTAGACGGAAATAGGCTCCATGCCTTGCACAATCTAGAGAGGCACCAAAACTAGATAGTGAGAGCATTCGAAAAGAAGGTTCTCCTCTGATCCATCCTCCAAGGATACATGGTATTGTCCAATATAATGCTAATGATTCCAAGAAAAACACCACCAAATATAGAACCTATGTGGGTTGGAGCTCATATCATCCACCTGGTATATCCCAACCGAGCATACACATTAGTAAACATATATGTAGAAAGAATTAATCCTTCAACCAATGAAAAGTTACCCAATTACACATTTTGTGAGGATCCATTGCATCATCCTAACCACATAAAAATAAACGTCATGGTGCATTGTCCCAGTTTCATGAAATTAGATGGAATGGTATGGTGCCTTTACTATAGGATGTCAAAATGCACAGGTAGGTCCTTTCACATGACTGTAAACTATGACATTAGTGTCCCCAGAACATGATGATAAACTGGGAACATGAAGCACTAATAACATAAAATAGATATTCAAATTCTAGTATCATGAATTTAACCTACGTGGAGGTCTTCTATGGGAGTGTATTGTGCAACGTGGGACTTTTTAGTCCTCTTTCATGTCATGATCTAGATATAATGTCACACACATAACTCTTAAAACACCAATCCCCCAACTTCATAGTTTCATGATGATAAACTGTATTAAAACTATAGTCTAAGCTTCCTAACTCAAAAATGAACAACATGATTTTCATTACAACATGATGTTAAACTTCATAGACTGGTTCATTCACACGACTTTAAACTACAACATCATTGTCTTACACATATGACAATAAACAGCATAGAATAATGATATTATCTCTTGAGATAAATTCATACATACATTGGGAGATTCCCATCAGGAAGTATATATGGATTGATTATACCCTTTTGGGATACATAGTGATGGACTAAATTTTTTTATTCTGTCTCAGCTACAAATTCATCAAACCATATTCACCCTCAGATTCTATTTATATCACATTGGGCCTACTTGGACCTTATTCATATCGGTTGAGTCTTCTATCCACGCCATTCGGGTCCCCATGGGGCCAATATAAAATGTTACCTCAAAGATATGTGGTGTGGGTCTGGACTCCTCTTTCCTCATTCACGTCGGGTTTATAAACCTAAAACACTAGAAATACTCATTTGTGGGATGTTAGGTCTGATTTCTATGACTATTAAATATGAACCCAATAGTACAATATCTACAAACATAATCTTGGAATCATAGTCCATATAGAAGGAATTTAAGCTTTGTTCAAGCCTCCACGAGAATATGTATATGGTGTGTGGGACTCTATAGTCTTGAATCACATTGGTTTCATTCGGTCACCATGTTACACATAACTCTTTTGGGGACCTTATCCTTTAATCCAACCTCTATAACCATTTACTATGATATATAATCCTCAATGCACTATGATAAACTATGATCCTACCCTGAAAATTTCAGGACGCCTCATAGTAATCGTGGGATGTTTCAATTTCCTCACTAGAGTGGACTTCCCCACTAGTTTTGGCCCCTAACTATGCTATGTCCCAAGAAATATATTTTCCTTGATTCCTATTCTCATGGGACACCTTGTGAAATCCAAACACTTTTACTTCATCCCAACTAGATGTTCATAAAACATTTGGACTCATTTACTCAATCATTTTCTAGACCATAATACTTCAAGTAGTGTATAACCAGTATCACTTCATGTGGAGAAGTGTTTCCTCAGCTCATTCATGTACAGTATTGTATCCTCTTCCATCAGAACATCATTGAATTCCCTTTTCATTCACGGTATAGGTAACATGATTTTAAACTATTGACACCAAGTCCAATCATCATGACTCTAAAGTATGTTCAGGTTTTTCTTAGGGGTTTATTATGTTGTGTTGGGTCTCCCTAACCCTCATTCATGTCGGGTTTGTTATACCATCACACTACTCATACCAAATATAGAAATTCCACCTAATTTATTTGATCATTATAACCCTAAACTAAGATAATATGTCCCCAAATGAATGACATTAAACTGATATCCCTCCGTAAACAACATCATGATGACTAATGATAATTGTGACAAGCCTTAACTCCCTAATCAAAGCGGATTTCTTTCACCAGTGTTTGTATCTCACTAAAAAGTGTTTCAAGAACAATGTGTGTATTAATTCCCATCCATGTGGGATATGTAGAGAAAACTAGATATTATTTATTTTGGTCAAACCTCATGTCAATCAACCATTTATCCCCTTGTCCATAGTTATAATTCATGTAATACAACTTTAAACTGCCTTTTATGGTATAGGACACATGATGTTAATTTTTTTTCTGTAGGTACATGAATTATGACCTTAAAGTATTTTTATCCCTAAATGTTTGAGTAGTATTAAATTAAACCACATTGCCTAAATTACTTAATACATGACATTGAAATGCAACCCCTGTGGTCCTAGAATTACAAATTTAAACTGTATGTGATTCCTTTTAAAGAGTGTATATGGTATTTGAAAACCATTTTCCACATTCACAATGGGTTTTTTCCTCTTCTGATCTATATATATACCTTTCGAACGAAAATTTGACCTATTGTGAAAGCAATATGACTTAAATCATTTCATCATGCTCCAAGTATTGTGATCTTAATCTGTATTCAAGTACTCACCCAAAATAGAATATCATTTTATGATACACCCAATTACACACTTTGAGTCACTCTATATTTGGATTTCCCTTACCAATCAAATTTATGAATACCCCCTAATTATGATGGTCTCAAGAAATTTTGACTCACCTCCCATCCAAGGCTACTACCCAATTGTATCTCTGATAGAAAATATTGAATCTTGTGTTTTCAATTTTGTCAACTATCAATTGTATATTTTTTCCACCCCACTAATGACTTATACAGTTTGATTCTTGTTTTTTGATCATAGTAAATAGACAATCCATACCTAATAGTCATTCCCTTTATCCAGATCATGAAATACTTGACTTGTCTCCTTTCCACATCCTTGTGTCTTGGTAGATTTTCAATATAATTGGTGTCACACCTAATTTGAAATTTCATGTATTTGGAGACCCCATTCCTTTCCTTGATTACCATATAGATAATTTCTCACATGGGATTCATATTTATGTTACGATGTTTTCTGATGTGGGGAAGATTCATAAGGATGTGTTCTATCTTCTTCATGGTACCTGTGTGGTACATGAGTCTCCATGCCTTATTGACATTGATTTCATTTTCTTCATACCACATTATTACACCTTGAACAAACTCCTTATTATTCCCTCTATCATAACTATAAACTGGTCTCCTATTTTCTAAGAAATATAACTTTAACCTGAATGTGAGTTTCTTTTCCAAGGATACATAGTGCTGAATTTCGGTTTCCTGGTCCTGCTATGATAAAATATGCTATGTGATGTCTTCAACATATACCTTTAAACTATGTGTCCAACACCCTCATGGTATGATATAAAACCCTTCACTTTTCATCCTTAGTTTTAAGATATAGAACTACAAAACATACTAGGCCAAAATAAAAATGTCCCCTACCCTATTACTGGTCAACTACCACACCATTCACATTTCCAACTATTGCTTGACATCTAAGGTGATACTCCACTAGAAGAATTTTTTACTTATAGTTTAAACCCATTCACGACCCCTATTCTCCCTAATCCATGGTGGAATAATTTCATGAGTGTTGGAAACCATATGAACATTCCATTGCTTAGTTTCAATGATTTTTGTGCCATTCCAATGCATCCACATAATTTTCCTCATCCATAGTGACCCCCTAATTGTTTGGACATAAGAAAATTTTCCCACCCACTATACTAAGCCAACATCCTAAAGGAAAATTGATAACATTCTAAGATATGTTATATGTTTCGAACATGGTTAGTGGTCAAACCTTTTTTGTTTTTCACATACTGGGTTAACGATATTGATACAATGTTTCAAACATGGTCAGTAGATATCATATATCACCATGAAACTCTCATAGTGTTCTATATTTTGGGAATTATGATTCACACTTATCATTACCAATTTTTTATGTCAAATCAAACACCCATTAATTTATCATGATCGTGAACTAGATAACATTGGAAAAATAAAATTGGTTGTTCTTAGAGCCATGTTCTCTAGGAAAAACCTTTTTCACCCAGACCAGTTTCTTTATTTGGTCAATAATATCATACCCTAAGTGTTTAATGATTATCTAAAACATTCATATAAGTTTGAATTCATGTGGCCATAACTTGTTTCTCAAAATAGGAATGACACATTTGAGTTGAGGGATTAGTACATTGATTTATCAAAATATGATCAAAGTATGATAAGTTATTTGAAAAAATGGTTGTGTCCACACACCCAAACGAAAAATGTGTTTGAACGACCAGACATAAAATTAAGGTAGTCATAGTGGATAGGGGAAGTGATCCGAAAAAAGGTGACATGCAATAGAATAGAGCCTATGTTTGACACCATCAAAGATCGCCTCCAAGTAATCAAAAGGATCCCCCTGGAAAGGGTATGACATTGGACACCTTCAAAAGGACTCATCACATGATCTCCATATGATCACATGATCTCACACCAAACCCCTGTGAAAGCTCGTGAAACCTCCTATAGGACCTCCCCTCGGAGAACATGGTCTCATGATTAATGAAACATCATGTGGCACAGTAACTTGGGGCACAAATACTAGTGCTTGTGAATATGCACCAGTGAGCATATAAAACCAGATCTCCCAAGTGCTATTATCTTGCTAAATCTTCAAAACTACCACCATACATGACCATATCTTATAGAAAATTCCCCCCAAAATTCCTTGGTGTGATTTAATAAGCCATTCTAGGATCCTCTGTTATAACGAACTACATGGTTTTTGATTCATGTTCTCATAGGATATGTAGGATTCTTCATGGATGTTCAATCCCATTCTCATGACACAAACCATGAACCAAGACATCAATAAGATCTAGAGTTCTCAGGCATGACCATAATAAAAATCATAATATTTAAACAAGAGTGAGTTAGTTAATAAATGATATACAAATGATAATCTCTATTGATACATGGTCATAATAAAGTAATTTACATAGGGTTAACCATCCCCATATCAGTGTTTGGGGAGGATTTCATGAACATATCATAAATCCATAAGAGACTCTTGGAGTAGGAAAAATTTCTCCCAAAAGGGTGAAATGATCCCTACCTACCATACTCTTGACTAATATGAGTCACTAAGAGTCTCTAGGTCTGAAAACACAAACTATCACCGACCATTGGAAAACAAGTCCCTACCCAGCGATTAGTGTGGGAACCATCAGGACTTTTAGGGGAAAGTTACAATGGTAATGTGATGAGCGAAACCCATTTATACACTGAAAACTTGAAAAAATAGATTCTTGCACATAAGTTTATTCCACCATGGTAATTATAGTGCGTCATCAATTTTAAATGAATAGGTTATCTATATATTTAAATTGGTCACCCCAACATACTCAGATTTGGTCGACTCACCAACCACCTAAGAATGGGTGCATATCTCATAAAGTGATCATATGCACCCGTTGGTGTACCTTCATCCCCACTAGTAGGATCCCCTTTCCCATTATATATATTCTCCTATAAATGAATAATTTCATTTAATTATGGTAGTTGATATAAATTGGAGAGGTTTTGGAAGAGTAGGTATGTTAGGACTTATATAGAGTAATTCATCAAGATCATTCATTGCGACTCTGATTTCTCTGATCTCTTATGTTCTAACTTGAGAAGATTTTGTCCCTATATATCCCACATCATAATATTTTTATGTCTCCTCATTAGTTTATATGTCTTCAATTGATTCATATTTATCATCAATCGGTGTTGTCTCTACTAGTCCCATGTCACCACCAATAATCACTTGCATCAGGGTTGGAGGTACAATGGATTCCCCCTGCTAGCATGAGAAGTATTTCATTGAAGACAAATATGTGTTTCTTTTGTGAATGTATAAATTTTTAGTGACCTATGTGAGACCAAAATCATGTATCTCCATCTCACTTCAGGTCAAATTTCACCACCATTTTTTGGTGACATTGAACTATGATGTGTTTTCCAAGCATTCCATAGCACAGGAAAGGCGATATCATCAGCCAGTTGTAAAATATAATTCATATTATTCTATAGTTCCTCCTTTTATATCACCCAAAACAACATTGGGGAACCAAATCCTCTATGATTCTGAGGTGCAACTATGTTTGGCGATATCCCAGACATTGCGGTCCCAACTCGTAACTACCTTGACCCTTGTGAATAATATCTTCCACTTACCTATTTCTCCTTCCCCGTCCTCTCTAGTTCGATAATGTTATTTAACTTTAATTTGATTTCCTTTGGATATGAAGCAACTATTTTGGTGGAATAATCCCAGAATAGGTTTATATTAACGTCCGTTGGTGGCTTCATAATAGTGTTACCAGAACCCATGGTCACCAGTAGACAACCTATTTGATGAAGGATACATAGGTGTTGATCCTAGAGAACCCATATGTAAAATTTATTCCTCGATTGTCAAAGGAATAGAATCATCCAATGAATGTGAAATATCATGTACGACTTGAAGAGAAAATTTTCTTCAATCCGAGCTACTAGCAAACCCCCTCTGAAACTCTGAATGTACTCTCTTGGAACTAGTGAACCTTGTATAAAATAAACCATTCGACCCATTGGCGTATGGAATGGGTGAATGTATAAATTCTATATTTTAGAAATGAAAATTACCACATCTTCACCATCAAGTGTAAGTGGCTGAATCCTATAAATTTTCAATGAGGATGGCCAGAGACTGGTATTCATCGTTATTAGTGTTTTGGAAATCATATCCATGGAGATGCGTTTTAATACAACCATGAAAAAAATGAAATAGACATTAGATTCTAGTAGACCTGTTTCCCATTGAAACAGTCCTTATGATTCTATAGAGTCTTCCCAAAATAGGTAATCGAAGGATGAACCTTTTTATAATTTCTTGGATAACCCCTATAACCAACGTCCCTATAATTATCGTAATTCTTATGTCTCTAAAAATAAGTAGCCACTAGATAAGGAAAATGGAAAGAAAAGTGGTGTATGATTCCTTGGTGTCTTATCCCCCAACCAATAATTACCCCAAAATTTTATATTACTCTTTCTCCATGATAAACAAATATGAACCTTATTTTTTCATCTGTGATGTGAGAGTGCACTATTTCCCTCTTCCTAACATCCTCACCTTCGGGGAATTCATGATAATTAGATCAAATAATTCCATGATGATGATATCATTTAGCTACTCCTATAACACCCCAAGCTTCCACGGTACGTTTCCCTTTGAATAATGCAATAGCTTGCCTTGTACGCAAGTTGGAGTTTTAACACACCACGACCAATCAAACAAGTCGGTATGAATAGTAATACCCAATTTTCCAAAATTTATAAATTTTATTTTTCAAAATGGAATTCTTTTTTGAATTTGGAATATTTAAATTATCTTAATGTGAATTTTTGTTATTTTTCAAAAAACTTTTAATTTTTGATGAATAGTGAAAAAACATTATATTATTGGTTAATACCGACATTTTATTTAAATAATTATTTATTTTATTAAATTTATTATAGCTCAAAATAGATAAATAATACCTCTATAATTTAAATTTAATTAATTGGAGTCATTTTATAATATGTTTTTATATATATAAATTTTATTGAACTTTTTACCGTCTTTTACCCACGTCCTAGGAGCATTTGTAAATTTGCATAAAACTTAATTTTACCGCTTCTATGAATTAAATTTAAAAAATCTTAGAGACATGGTTGATATCAGTAAGTAAAATCTTGTTCAATAAGATGAAAATATGTTTTAGTGAATAGTAACTTTTAACTTCTATTTACCACGGTTTAAAGTAAATAAGGTAATTAAAGGTAAAAATGATATTATTATTACCCTAAAACATGTCCTAATTAAATTGGGTACATGTAATTTGACAAAAAAAGCATTAAGAATAAAATATGATCCTTTTGGTCTACTTGGAATAGATTATGACGTTTATTATTATTTTATTTAAAGAAGAGTTAAAAGTGTTAAATTGAAAGTTTAAAAACTAAACCATTTTTAATATAGGTTTACACATAAGATAAATTCGACCACAAATATTCATTATAAATATAAATTTTTTTTCTACATAATTATATTTTATTTATAATATTTATACATTAAATAATAAAATTTATTTATGACACAATGATGATGCAGTAATTACCTTCTTAATGAATGATTAAAATAATTTATATTATAAATATCCAAATAAATCCAATTTGAGACTTTCTATGAATTCCACTAATTTTATATGTTAATATGACATTTTTGGTCTAATTAAATGAATTTTTTTATATATTCATTCTTTTATGACTTTATCAAAAACAAAAAAAAAAGAGTGTCAAAATTGACATAAATGAGTTTTTAAAAAAAATATTATATTATTAATTGATATTATATTCCTAAAAATCTAAGGTTCAGAAAAAGTACTTATATAAGGTCATATATATCAATAATGAACCACTTGGGGTTATCTTGGATGTTTATAGTTATTTTATTAACAATATAATATAAATATACAAAGGGACATGGTAAATGTCAAACTATTTAACAAAGAGTTAAATCTAAACGATAAAGTTAATATGGTGACCTAAAACATTCTAAAATATATTGGTTGAGAGTATTTAGACCCACCCCCACCTTATCCTCGAAATAATTTAATTCTTAACCTTTAAAAATAGAAATTTATTTTATTATAAAATAATATTTCAATATTTTCCTAAAGTTCCCCTCACCCCTCTTAGGATAGGGCACTTCCCCTTATCTCAAATTCACACCTCCAAAGCCTTTTGGCTCAGCTAACCCCTAGAAAAATATCCTATAAACTATCCTCCCTTCATCCAAGATGCCTTTCTTTGGTCATAAAGCCAACCTACGGATCCATTTTGATCAAATCAAGAAGAAGAACCCGAAGAAGAGGTAAATATTTCATCACCTCTTCCAAGTTCTTTTCTTCTCCCACTTCCTATTCCTTTGTTGTTTCGATTCTAAAATAATAAATCCAGTATATTCTATATACTGTTATGTAACTATAAAAATTTTACAACCATATTAATTATTCTATCCATGATATGAATGACAATGTCGCCATACGTGCGTACGTACGACTTACCGTCTCCACGTCATGGTGTAGTTATTATTCAAAACATTATTTTTTGGATGGGTATAATAATGAAGTATAATTGATATAAATAATAAATATAACATGTTAATTATTCTGCATGTATGATATACCATATTTTTACATATGATTTTGAATCAAAAGAAGGATATTGTCTCTCGTGCGTACGTATGGATTACCATCTCCACGAATGCGATGAGATTAATTTCCACATCATAACCATTCAAGAATAATTTTCATTTGATGATTAAGAAAAATATTTAAGAACTTAATATCATTCTGGATATGAATCAAATACATCCTATCTATAACAAACATGTCTTACATAACAAAACATATAAAGGAAAATGAATCAGTTAACACCCGTAATGATAATAATACTTAAATATTATTAACATGCAATATAAGAAGATCATATATGATATCATATTTATTTATATAGTTCTTGTATAATTTAATAAAAAAAATTATAACTATTATACAGGAGTTTAACTTACCCTCTACCAAGGAAAAGTTTAAGGTAAGGGTTAATTTCATAATGTTGTAACTTATTCGAGGTTGTTTATATGTAAGTAATCTACTCGGACTTCTTTATCATCCACAAAAATGTTTCTTAAAAATGTATTTCAAAACATCTTACTATTTCATATAATATGGGTTAAAGTCATTTATACCCTTATTTTACCTTATATGTTTTGAAAGGAATATTTCTGTCATTTTCCAAACAAGGTACTTTATGACCTTTTCGACAATATTAAGGTAATAATGTTTTTTTAACTTATACGGCGGGTGTGGCAATTTTCAGCAATTATAACATCATCGAAGATTCCATTACAAGATTATAAGAATATTTTCAAAATAAATGTTTTATTTTATGATTATGTTATTTTTAAATGATTTCAAAAAATGAAGAAAGAGATATTTCTCTCACATAGTTTCGACTTCATCCATGTCAACATCCTTTAAGGGATTTTACACTTGTTTGAAATTGATTTATTATGATACAAATATCGCATATTGTGTTGAAGGTTTTGGGATATGTTTGACTGTGGATGTTTTATTTTTATACAATTCATAGTTTATGGATTAATTATTGACATTTCGTATGCTAGTTTTAATATGAATGGTTATGTTATGTTTAAACCTTTTCATATGAGGAATGAATTGGACTTAGTAAGTGACGTGTGGAGCCCACTATAGATCCTCAATCCATCGGTAGTTCTCTTGAGACAAACTACTATCTTGGAATAATAAATTGACAAAATCTTATTTATAATCTTCGTACATGGCCTTGACTATGTGGTTATGATTTCTGGCATTATGCATTCCATCATTATAAAATTGGCTATTGATATTGCATGTGATTATTTGAATAGTAGATTATCCATGTGAATAATTAAACGAAATTATTTGATTTATGATTTCCATATTATGCTGAATTTTCTGTTTGAAAGGCTTATGATTTAGTCTTATACATTGCCTTAAAATCCTTATGCTTATTTATGAAAATTTCTGTTATATTCTTATCCTTACTGAGAATCTGAGATCACCCCTTTCGATGTTTTATTTTTCCCAGGATGCGAAGAGGTATATTATGACTAACTTGAAGGGATATTCTATGGGATATGACTATGGTTAATGAAGAAAATTTTGTTGTTGTTTTTCATTTTATAAAGTAATGTAAAATTTATGAATGTATCCAGCACTTCCAAGGCTACTAAACTAATCAGTTTTTCAGGACATGATTTACTTATGTCTTGCCAATGTTATGTAATAATGCACCAACACTAGGTAACAAGGGTCAGGGTGTTACAATTGGTATTAGAGGATGTTTAGTATAACAATTGGAAACTAGATTTAGAAAAACTCTGATTAGAGAATGTTATCCTAAGACAGTCTTTGAGAATTAGTATAGAAGAATTTCCTAAATTTTGGTAATGTAGAGATTTTGTATATTTTTCAAGAAATACATCCCTGTATAGATATGAGAAGGTATAGGCGGCTCTGGAACTGATGTACCTAGGGTTAAAACCTAAAAACACCGCATTGATCTATACACGAACGAGAACTGGTGCACGACAACGGGCCTTACTGCACTCTTGGTTACGACATTACCAGTGGATATTATTTGGAAAATTCACATTTTATTTACAAACTATTATGAAGGTTTTATAAGTATATAACACTTAAAATAAATTATTTTTATGATTATGAATTATATCCATAAATTTCTCAATTTATGTTACATGTTTTACAAGTTTGAAATTATATATTGCGATTCCTAAACTAATCTAGTATATGCCGTTGTTTAGAAATGGAGCACAATGGAAGGAATGAAAACCATAGCAACACTCATAATCCATGTAGGGATTTTCATCCTAATCAAGATTATTATAGTGGAGCTGGTGATGAAACTGGTGCTGATAAGATTTTCACCAAACTAGGAAAACTCACTCAAGTTATTTATAATACCCTTACCTGTATGGAGCACCATATACCACAACGCAGAGGATCAAGGTTAAACCACTTCCTGAGGAATCAACCAACAACATTCAATGGAACTACAAATCCATTTGTAACTGAGCAATGGGTAATCTCCTTAGAGAAAACATTTCAATATTTGGGGTGTAGCGAAATAAAAAAAGTTGTCATGCTATTTTATCGCCTCACGAGGGATGCAGATCAATGGTGTTCATTAATTCAAAACACAAAGGAAGATGAAGAAATATAAAATATGGAATGGAGGGAGTTTAAAGTGATTTTCTTAGAAAAATACATTCCTCGTGACCATCGAGCAGATATTGAAAGGCAATTTTTGAGTCTGAGGCCAAAGGAGGATGCGAATGTTGCAAATTATGAGGATAAATTTACAAGGTTATAAAGGCATGCAAGAGATTATATACGTAACCCAAGGAGTATGATTGATCGATTATTTGATGGGTTGAAACCATTTCTCTATTGAGTATTAGTCTTATAATCCTTCTCATCGCATGAAGATATTGTATCATGTGCTATTAAGATAGAAAAGGAATTCTCTAAGTCTTAAAACTTTTTAGAAAAGTAAGAGAAGAAGAGATCTGCTAAACACTTTGAGAAAGGAAATAAGGAAATATGGAAGAAGGGAAGAGTTGAATTTACACCCTGTGATAATTGTGGATAGGAGCACCTTGGTGCCTGTCTGAGAAGAAAATGAGTATGCAACAAATGTGGACAGAAATTCCATTTTTCTGGTGATTGTATGGTAAAGAAAGAAGTTACCAATGTTAAATGAAAAATTTTCAGGGAGATGGGACATTATCAAAATAAATTCCCTATGCGTAATGGGAAATTACCTCAGAAAATACCAAGGGATCAAGGCTAAGCTTATACGATCAGTAATGCTGAGGTTGATGCTCTGAAAGATGTGGTAGCAACTAATTTAATGGTTTCCTCAAGTTTAGCTAATGCTTTATTTGATTATGGATCATCACACTATTTCATATCTATCCAATTTTCTAAGAAAATTAGATTTTTTCAATTTTTTTTAACAAGGGAGATGTCAGTCAAAACTCATAAGGGAAGTATCATTGCAACTAATTTTTGTGAATCAGATCCCGTTAGGGCATATAAATGTTCTTTATATGCTTATCTCATCATCATACCCATGATTGATTTTGATATAATCCTCAGTAAGGATTGGCTTTCGGTCCATGATGCGAAAATTTATTGTAAGAAGAAGGAGGTTACAATTTTCGATGATGATAAGAAGTACCTTATCTTTAGAGCAGAAACGTCACCATCCGATTCTTATCCAGATCCACCCCCAGTAGCTCAACTTAATTCAATTATTGGGGAGGAAGAGAATGAAATAAATATGGGTGAGGAAATTAATTTTTAAATAGAGGATGTACCTATTGTGCACGAATATGTTGATGTGTTTCTAGAGGATTTACTTGGACATCCTCCAGAATGAGATATTGAGTTTTCCATTGACTTAATTCCTGGTTCAAGGCCCATATCGGAGACTCCTTATATACTGGACACTGTAGAATTAGTGGAACTAAATATATAACTAGAGGAATTGAGTAATAAAGTATTTATTCTCCCTAGTGTTTCTCCATGGGGATCCCTAGTTCTTTTTGTTAAGAAGAAATATGGATCTATCAAGTTGTGCATTGACTACAGGGAGATCAATGCTATAACTATAAATAACATGTATCCCTTACCTGGAATTTATTATTTATTCGAAAAACTTTATGGAGCTCAATATTTTTCAAAGTTTGGCCTTCGATCTGGATATCATCATTTGTGTGTGGTGAAGGAAGGCATTCCAAAGACATCATTTTGAACCAGGTACGGGCATTACGATTTTGTAGTAATTCCTTTTGGGATGACTAATGAACCCTCTATTTTCATGGATCAAATGAATAGAGTTTTCAAGGAATATCTTGATGACTTTGTAGTGGTATTTATTGATGATATATGGGAATACTCCAAAATCTAATAAGATCATGAAAATTACGTGCGCATTATCCTAAAAACTCTTTGAATAAATTAATTATAGGGTAATTTTAGCAAGTATGAATTCTAGCTTTAGGAGATTTTTTTCATGGACATATTATCTCTAAGTATGGAATCTCTGTTGATCCTTCTAAGACAAAGGCAATCCAAGAATTACCAGCACCAAAAAGTATAACTGAGGTACGCAATTTTATTGGTTTAGTAGGTTATTATTGGAGTTTTTTACAGAGTTTTTCTTGATTGGCCTACCCATTATCCAAGATCACACGTAAAGAGGATAAATTTGTTTGGACAAAAGAGTGTGAAGAATGTTTTGAAGAACTGAAGATAAGATTATTCAATTATCCTATCTTGACTCTATCATTGGGGAATTATGGGTTTATTATTTATAGTGGTGCTTCAAAGAAAGGACGTGGTTGTGTCCTTATTCAGAATGATAGAGTTATTGCCCATGCATCATGAAAGCTAAAAATTCATGAACAAAACTATCCTACTCATGATTTTGAGCTAGAAATTGTAATATTTTCTTTAAAGATATGGAGAAACTATCTCTATGGTGGAAAATGTGAGATATATAACGATCACAAGAGTTTGAAGTATATTTTTCTCATAGAATAAAATCAAGATGAGGCAAAGGATATGACTTGAACTACTCAAAGATTATGATTGCACTATAAACTACAACCCGGGGAAGGAAAATAAGGTGGCAGTTGCTTTGAGAAGAAATGATCAGGGAGTTTTGAACAAAATGAGAGTTGAAAGAGATCATATTTTCATGGATCTAGTAAAGATGGATATGGGAATAACCATGGAAGGTAAAACATATATATTTTTCAAATGGTTTCCAAACCAAATTTTCTGGAAAGGATAAAGAGTTCATAGACTGATGATGAAAAATTTCAAAAAAAAATTAATGTTGTGAATGATGGGAGATTGAGTGACTTCGTATATGAAGATGGAATTTTGAAATTTAGGAAGAGACTTTGTGTTCCCAATATACACGATCTAAAAAGGGAATTTTTGGATGATTCCCATAGCTCCAATTTCTCTATACACCATGGTAGCACCAATATGTATAGAGATTTGAAGGAAAATATTTGGTGGGACAACATGAAGAGGGAAATTACTGATTATGTGTCAAGATTTATGGTTTGTCAACCAGTGAAAACTGGAAGGCAACATCCTAGAGGAGTCATGAAACCTCTTCCCATAACTGAGTGGAAATGGGATGATATTACTATGGACTTTGTCATGGGACTACCAAAGACTCCTATAAGGAATGACGCAATATGGATAATTGTTGATCGTCTTACCAAGTCAGCACATTTTCTTTCTATAAGAGAAGATTTAACACTTGAAAATATAGCAATACTATATATTAATGAAGTTTTAATAATTCATGGAGTTCCCCTATTGATTATTTCTGATCGTGATCCCCGTTTTACATCATGATTCTGGAAAAGTCTTCAGAAATCCCTGGATTCTGAACATAGTTTGAGCACGTCCTACCACCCTCAAACTGATGTACAATCAGAACAGACTATTAAAACCTTAGAATACATATTTATATCTTTCTCCATTTACTTTAAAGTTATGTGGGTTCAATATTTACCTCTGGTAGAATTTTACTATAATAATAACTTCAATTCATGTATTCAGATGGCACCATATGATGTTTTATATGGAAAGAGATGTCGCACACCAACTTGTTTGGATGATGTTGGTGAAAGAAAACTCATAGGCCCAGAACTTGTTGAGGAAACGATGGAAAAGGTGAAGGTTATCCAAAACCACATCAAAGATTCTCAAAGAAGGAAAAAGAGCTATGCTAATAACCGAAGGAATGTTTTGGAATTTCAAGTATGAGATCATGTATTCTGGAAGGTATCTCCATGGAATGGTGTTATAAATTTCGGTAAGAAGGGTAAATTGAGTCCCATGTACATCAGAACTTTTGAAATTCTAGAAAAAATTGGGGATGTAGCTTACCATTTGGAAATGCCACCAAGTCTCTCCAAAGATCATGATGTGTTCCACGTATCACTTTTGAGAAAAAAACATGCCTGACCCCACACATGTACTCACCTATGATGAAATTGAACTGGAACCTGATTTGTATTATTGTGAAGAGCCTATCAAGATTCTTGATAACAAAGAACAAGTGTTGAGAAACCGGACGACTCGTCTGGTACAAGTTATAGGGAGAAACCATAAGATAGAAGAGGCAATGTGGGAACCCAAGGAACTTATGATGAAGAACCACCTGAATCTATTTTTGCGGTAGTCTTCTAGAAATTTCTAGGAAAAAATTATTTGAATGAGGGAAGAATGTAACACCCCAATCTTCCACGGTACATTTACCTTTGTATAATGAATTATCTTGTGTTGTATGCAACTTGGAGTTTTAACACACCGCGACCAATCAAACTAGCCGTCATGAATAGTAATGGCCAATTTTTGAAAATTTATAAATTTTATTTTTCAAAATGGACTTCATTTTTGAATTTGGAATATTGAAATTAGCTTCAGTTTAATTTTTGGTATTTTTCTGAAAACTTTCAATTTTTGATGAATAGTGAAAAACACTGCGTTATTGGTTAAAACCGAATTTTTAATTAAATAATTATTTATTTTAATTATATTAATTTTTGGTCAAAATAGATACATAATACTTATATAAGATAAATGTAATTCATTGGAGTCATTTTATAATAATTTTGGATATATAAAAAGTTTATTGAACTTTTTACCGTCTTGTACCCACCTCCAAGGAGCATTTGCAAATTTTAATAAAACATAATTCTACCACATCTATGAATTGAATTTCAAAAATACAAGAGACACAGTTGATATCAATAAGTAAAATTTGGTTCAATAAGATGAAAATAATTTTTGGTGAACAGTAACTTTTAAATTTTATTTACCACGGTTAAAAGTAAATGATGTAATTAAAGGTAAAAATGATATTATTATTACCCTAACACATTTCATAATTCTATTGGGTAAGTGTAATTCATCAAAAAACAAACCTAGGGATAAAATATGATCCTTTTGGTCCACTTGGATTAGATTAGGACATATATTATTATTTTATTTAAAAAAGATATAAAAGTGAAAAATTCAATGTTTAAAAACTAAACCATTTTTAATATAGGTTTACACATAAGATAAATTTGACTACAAATATTCCTTAAAAATATAAAAAGATTTCCTAGATAATGGTATTTTATTTATAATTTTTATACATTAAATAATAAAATTTATTTATGACACAATGATGATGGAGTAATTACCTTCTTAATGAAAGATTAAAATAATTGATATTATAAATATCCAAATAAATCAAATTTGAGACTTTCAATGAATTACACAAATTTTATAGGTTAATATGAAATGTTATGGTTAAATAAATGAAATGTTTTCAAATTAATCATGTTTTTTACTTAAAAAACAAAATAACAAATAATGTCAAAATTGACATAATAGAGTTTTCAAAACAAATATTATATAATTAATTTATATTCTATTCTTAAAAATATAAGGTTCAACCAAAGGACATATATAAGATTATATATATCAATAATTAACCACTTTTATTTCTCTTGAATGTTTATAGTATGTTTATTAACCATATAATTTAAAAATACAAAGAGACATGATAAATGTCAAACTATTTAACTAAGAGTTAAATCTAAAATATAATGTTGATATGAGGACCTAAACCTATCTAAAACCTACTGGTTGAGCGTTTTTCAACCCATCCACACCTTATCCTTGAAATAATTTTTTTTAATCCTTTAGAAAGCGAAAATTATTTTATTATAAAATAATATTTCAATCTTTTCCTATGGTGCCCCTCATCCCTATTATAATAGGGCATTTCCCCTAATCTCAAATTCACACCTCCAAAGCCTTTTTTTTCGGCCAACCCCTAACGAAATATCCTATCAACTATCGTACATTTATATTAGGGACCTGAATTTGGTAATAAATTCATCCTATGTATCTATTTTGATCAAATCAAAGGGACAAACCCGAAGAAGAGGTAAATATTTCATCACCTCATTCAAGTTCTTTTCTTCTTACACTTCCTCAATATTTGTTGTTTACATTCTAAAATAATAAATCCCGTATCATCTATAAACTATGATGTTATTAGAAAAATGGTACATCCATATTCATTATTCTATCCATCATATGAATTACTAAGTCACCATATATGAGTACGTATGGCTTACCGTCTCCACGTCATGGTGTAGTTGTTATTCAACACATTATTTTTTGGATGGGTATAATAATGATGTATAATTGATGTAAATAATATATATAAAATTTTAATGATTCTGTGAATATGATATAAAATCTATTTACATACGATTTTAAATCAAAAGAATGATATTGTCACTCGGGCGTACGTACGGATTACCGTCTTCATGAACACGATGAGATTCATTTCCCCATCATAACCATTCAAGAATAATTTTCATTTGATGATTAAAAATAATTTTTTAGAACTTAATATCATTCTAGATATGAATCAAATACATCCTATCCATAATAAACACAGATTATGTAACAAAACATATAAAGGAAAATGAATCAATTAAGACCCGAAACGACGATAATACTAAAATATTATTAACAAATAAATATTAGAAGATCATATATGATATAATATTTATGTATATGGTTCTTGTATCATTTAATAAAAATTATTTAACTATTATACTGGTGGTTAACATACCCTTGACCAAGGAAAAGTACTAGGTAAGGGTTAATTTCACAATCTCTTCACTTATTCGAGGTTGTTTATATGTAAGTAATCTAATGGGACTTTTTTATCATCCACATCCATGTTTCATAGAAATATATTTCAAAAAATTATTACTATTTCATTTAATATGTGTTAAATTCATTTATTCCCTTCTTTTACCTTATATATTTTGAAATTAATCTTTCCATTGTTTCCCAAACAAGGTACTTTATGACCTTTTTGAAAAAATTATGGTAAGAATGTTTTTTTAACTTACACAGTGGGGAAACAATTTTTCTCTATTATAACATCGTCTAGGTATCCATTACAAGATTATAAGAATATTTTCAAAATAAATTCTTTATTTTATAATTATGTGACTTTTAAATGATTTCAAAAAAAAGAAGAAAGAGATATTTCACTCAAATAGTTTTGGTTTCATCTATATCAACATCTTTTGATGAATTTTACTCTTGATTGAAATTGATTCATTATGATACAAATATTTCATATTGTATTGAATTTTTTATGATATGTTTGACTGTGGGAGTTTTATTTTTATAAGATTCATGGTTTATGGATATGTATTGAAATTTTGTATGCTAGTTTTAATTCAAATGTTTATGTTATGTTTAAACCTTTTCATATGAGGAATGAATTGGACATAGTAAGTGATGGGTGGAGCCCAGTATAGCTCCTCAATGCATTGGTAGGTCTCCTAAGACAAACTAGTGTCTTGTCACAAGGCTTTGAGAAAATCTTATTTGTAGTCTTGGAACAAGGCCTTGACTATGTGGTTATGATGTTCGACATTTTTCATTCCATCATTATGAAATTGGCTATTGATATTGAATGTGATTATTCGACTAGTATAATATCCATGTGAATATGTAAATGACCTTATTTGATGTATCATTACCATATTATTCTAATGTATATGTTTAAAAGTATTACATTTTAGTCTTATACATTTCCTTAAAAATGTTTATACTTATTTATGAATGTTTCCGCTATATTGTTATCCTTACTGAGCATCTGATCTCACACCTATCTATGTTTTATTTTCCCCAGGATGCAAAGAGGTATATTATGACTGACTTTCAGGGATAGTCTATGGGATATGACTTTGGTTAATGAAGAAAATGTTGTTTTTTATTCTCATTTTATAACTTAATGTAAAATTTATAAATGAATCTATTACTTCCAAGGATACTAAACTGATCGTTCTTTCGGGACATGATTTCCTTATATCATGCCAATGTTATGTAATAATGCAACAAAATTGGGTAACTGGGGTCGGGGAGTTACAAATCCTACACATATTCACTAACCACAATCACTCTATGGTCCAATCCAATGAATAATAACTAAATACAGTCCCCCAAAGGGAATACCCCCTTGATTAAGACCCAATCATATCATGTTCGTACAATGGTTAGCTTCAATGTGTAATCCCGAACCAAACTGCACACCCAGAGTATAAGTCTCAATATATTGATTCCAATTTAAATGGGCCTTCAACACTAAAATAAGTCCTATTAAATTAAAAAGTATCTAGATTTTGACTCCCAACCAATATGGAAACATTGGAAGACTCTCAGAGGTTCAATCCCAACACCCACCCCAGTCTTCACCTAACCCGCCACATCCTGAGGATATCATGCCATTGATAGGGAGATTCCTTCTTCTCTAAGTTTCATACACCCATCAAACTACATGTAATTTTATTCCCAACCAATTGGGATATGTAGGATGCCTCCCTAAGGTCCAAACCCATCACTCCATCCACCCCATTCATCTAAAACATCACCTATACTCCATCATGATTTACCCATGGCCACCATATTCAAATAAAATCATCCTAAACCATCCATATCATCACTAGTACTTATAGCTCATGAGAAACTAACCATGTGTAGCCCCACCCATAATCCAAAAAAGAGAAATCATCTTGTTATGGGAATAAAACCATGTGTAATCCCCACCCCATCTATCAATCTATGAGGATTTTAATCATTTTCCTCTAAAGAGGTTATGTAGGATACATCTTCTAATGTTCAATCCCAACCAATGGTAAACCTTTATTCCCCCCCCCCCCTCTAAGGGGTGAACCTCTCTAATCCAACACAATAGTGTTTATATAAATCTCCATGTAGTGAAATATTCCCTTTATGAGACACACCTACCAGATACCTTTTCATGAAGAGTCTTGATTCATCTATCAATATACCATATCAGGTTCCATCAACTAGGGATGTTCCTCCTTCATCCATCATTTCAAGGATTTTGATCTAACTAACCCTTCCTATAGAATATATTAAACACGTTACAACAAGTAGAAAACTCATTCTAATCATTGGATGCCTTAGGTGAAAACCTTGGATGATACGTGCCTATAGTGTTAGCTACTTGGTGCCAAACATGGTATCCCTAATGTGACATCCTTGGAAGATATATGCCTTTGGTATTAGATACCTCATGATCGACATAGGATTCCTTGGGTTCTGTTCCTGAGATGCCTCCATGATATTCCCTCAAATGAGGAAGAAGACAAGTAACCAATGTTCATACTGTCCAAACAGGTCAGAAATTCCCATTGGGACTACACACCAGACTGATGGTTTCTACACAATCAAGACCCCCTGGAAGGTCCAGAGAGAAGAAATGTTGTTAAGAAGTGTCTACAATGAGACGTCACCAGTAATCATTTCCACAAAAATGACATAACTCTTTGAAGGAGACCCGAAATACGTAATGATTTCCATGAAGGATTCCATGGAAGGAGGAAACAATAACCCATCAACACAATCAGATCAAGGAGTAGTTGACACAAATGAAAGTGATGAAACATCTCACCATTGGAGAGAGAAAATTTTTGTGTAATAATATTGAGTCATTTCCATGATGCATGCCCCGATGAGAGAATCAAAAATAGAGTTCCATAATTAATCTTATGGCTTTTTTTCATGCCTATATTCTTTCCACTATTGATGATTTTAATAATCATATTGTACTGGTTGAGTTTCCTTATATTAATAGTTTCTAGACAACAATTATAAGGATCCTTTTGAGGCCTTGAATGACTGATTATGTAATTATCATTTGATTTTGATAGAGATTGGTGAATGTTTCTTTATTGGACCAGGCTTGGTTTAGGACAAGACAATAAATATTTAGTAGATTTATTATAGGATGTTGATAGAATAGTTCCAGTAGAAATATTAGGATGATCAATAATGTATACTCTTGAATTTTTTTGTTTGTCATTAGGTGTTCTTTAATGTTTAACCTATTTTATTTCTATGATGGATTTCAGGTAAATTGAATATTTCACCTTATTTTTTAGGACCTATTTATGTTGTTGATCATGTGTAGAAAGTGTATTACTATTTATATCTTCTTAAATATTTGATTTTGATTCATAACATGCGATACGTATCTCAGCTATGAGCATATCACTCTAATATATTTCATGATTTGTGATGGTGTTATCCTTATCATGAGAAAAATTTATCTATGATTGAGCATCCAGTCAAGAACGTAGATTATGAGACCAAGGTAATTCATTAGAGGATGATACCTTCCATCTATGGGGAATGGAATCACAGTTCAAATTTAGTAGATATGTGGGAGTGTGGCACACTAATGAGATATCAATAGCATCACCTTTTTTATATAGAAGCATATTTATAAGATTACTGCGGACATAATGTTTTCATGATGGGGAGATTCTAAGGAATCAATACGTTTTTATTAGGTATGTGGTAACACTATTTTGGTTTTCCTTTTTTTGTTGAGTAATGGTGATAAATAAATTGCTGGATAACTTTAATGGTTAATGTATGTATATTTTGGTAATTTTCAACATAAAACATTTAAATTTTAAGCCTTTTATGCAATTAAATACCGTGAAATAGGGTTATATTATGTTTAGTTATTTCCTTGAAGATTAATTGAAATGCATACACATCAAAAAAAAATATTTTTTGTACATCTTACATTCCATTCAAATATTAATATTCAAATTTTTAATAAAATAAACATGTTTTTCAGTGTATATAGTACTCAATAATTACACGACATTTAATGGACCTACAACCAAATTCACTCTCTACGCCGCTCAAATGAATAAGACCTAACCATAGTTCCTCCATGTGGATCCCTCTTTAATTAAAACCCAATCATATCATGTCCATTAAATGGTAATATTCAATACATAATCCCCAACCAAATAGACTCCCCCGGAGTATAAGTATTTATCAAGAGATAGAATTTAAATGGGCCTCTTCCATAGGTATAAGTCCCATTAAATCCCAAAGTATGAGTATTTTTACTCTCATCGAACAGGGATACATTGGAAGACTCTTAGAGTTTCATGCCCAACACCCACCTCAATCATCACTGGGGATAACACATCCCAATGAGATCATTCCATTTATAGGGAGATTCCTTATTCTCTAGGTTTCATCCCCCCTTCAAACTACATGGAATCTTATTCCCAACAAATTGGTATATGTTGGGAGCCTCCCTGAGGTCCATACCCATCAATCCATCCACCCCATTCAGCCAAAAATGTCACATATCCTAAATCATGATTTACCCAGAGCCACCACATTTCGATAAAATCATGGTACTCCATCCACGTCATCGCTAGTCCTCTAAACACATGGGAAACTAACCTTATGTAATACCCCCAAAAAATCCAAACAAATAGAATCCTATTATGATGGGAATCAAACCATGTGTACGCCTCACACCATCCATCGAACTACAGAGGTTTTAATCATAGTCCTATAAAGAGGGTACGTAGGACACCTCTTTTGATGTTCAATCCCAACAAATTGAAATCATTGGTATTCCTCCTACAAAGGGGAGAAACTCCTTTACATGCCTCAATGGTGTTTAGATCAATATCAATGTATTGAAACCTTCCCTTTTTGGGACACACCTCCCAGATACCCCTTAATTTTTCATCCTAATCCATCTATCGATATAACATCTTAGGTTCTCTCTACTAGGGAGGTGCCTCCATGATCCATCTTTGAAGGGAATTTTGATCTATCTCACTCTACCACAAGAATAAATTAAATAGGTTATCACAATTAGAAAACGCTTTCTAAACATGGGTTTCCTGTGGTGAAAGCCTTAGATGATATGTGGCTATATGGTTAGATACCTCATGCTATGCTTGGGATACCTATTGATATATCCTTGGAAGTTATATTACTTAAGTATTAGATACCTCATTATCAACACAAGATGCCTTGGTTTTCGTGACTAACATAACTCTATGGGATTCCCTTAAACGAGGATGCATACAGGTGACCAATCTTCCTAATTTCTAGAAATGTAAACATTTCTGGTACGCACGTCGCAACGCGTGCAAATTTGCAATATTTATTTACCTACTAACTACTGTAGAAGTGGCGAGCAGGGTCGAACTACAGAGAGAATGTGAGTAGACACTAGAAATGTCCTTTTGGAGGAATGTTCAGGCGGATGAGCTTTAATTGTGTGATTAACAACTAAGTTCTAAAAACTAAATGACTATTTTAAAAATGACTAATTAAATTAACTAAAACTATCTAAGTGAACTTAGCTATGAAAGAAACTAGCAGAGATGGAAGTGTCAGAGTCGTGATGTCCGTTCAAGTGCATGCAATGTCAATTATTTAATTCCCATATTTGAATATTTATTTATTCAATTATCACCAATTCCAAATTTAATCAAAATGTAATCTGGTCACGTTCTCTGATGTTAGAAAACATTCTAATTTTCACACAAATTATTTATCATTTCGTTCTCTGTCCTGACAAATAATTTGCGCGTCCTTATAGTGCTGAATCACTTGGTGAAATACAATGACCCGTTTCTCACAAAGTCTAAGTATCTACTTACGTTGGGTTCGCTCACATGAGATTACTTATTAAGTATCACTCATGTCAGTTTGAAGGAGAGCGCACACAAAATATTAATTTTCCAATTAATATATTTATTTATTCAAAATTCGATTGCGCGCTTGATCAAATTCCGGATAAATAAATTTTCGGATGAACTCCCGTTCGTGATTACTTATTAGGTATCACACGAACAGGCACCAAAGCATGTGTGCAGGGCCCAAATGATAATTAATTTAAACGCAGATACAATTAATTAAATAAACATCCTAATGAAATTAATTCAAAAGGCAATCAAACGTAAGAATAAATTAAAGACATGCATTCACCATCACATTTATCACAACTCCAACACTAATGAATTAGCCCGCCATCACGACGACATGACACATAAAATAATAAATAAAAGATATCACCGTGCTCATGTCGTTGTTTTGGTCACCGCGAGACGCCGTCAACGATCTCAAAACAATAACCATCGCTCCGCTCCGTGCAGTCGCTGACGCCGCACCCGAATCAAACCACCGCGTCGCTGAAAAATATGCTTTGATCTGCGCTCGCTCTCGCCGTGTGACGTGAATCTCCGGAGGCCAAGAAAATTTCTACGCACGTCGATGAGAGCCCGCGGCTGCTTGGTGTACCTGTTTCATCCTCAAGTGGCCGAGAAGGGAAGGGGGTGTGGGTTAGTCGGGGTTGCGGATGAGAGGAGGGAGCAGCGGGTAGGCCTGGTGGATCATGAGGGGAGGCGCTGGAATGGAGAAAAAAATAGGGCCGAGGGGAGGATGCGGGCTGCTGGGGGGATGGGTTGAGATGTGGCCGGCGGGATAGTGGGGAGAGGCCGGTGAGAATCATGGGGGGCCGAGATAGGTAGGCAGGGGGAGGAAGGGGGATTGGGGCGTAGGCGGGTAGTGGAGAGAGGATAGAGGGGCGGCGGGTTCGGAATGGAGAGGGGGGAGCGACGGGGTCCAGGGGTTAGAGAAGGGGGAGGCAAGAGAAGGGAGGACCGTAGGGGGATCCGGGGAATAGGAGGGGCGGCGGGTTGCGGATGAGAAGATTAATGGAGAGGGTTTTAAAAAAAATGAGTGTGGCGTGGAGGCATAATGGTGATTGGAGAGAGGGATTCAAAAGGTGGGTAGAGGGGTGACGTGGGAGAGAGTGGAGGTTGAGGGAAAAAAAGGAGAAATGGTCAAAGGGAGGTGGGGTGGCGTGGGGGGATAAGGGAAAAAAACAAAAAAGAAATGTTAAAGTTTAAATTAAATAAAACTAATTATCTAACTAAGTTAAAAAAATGATAAATAATAATATATTAATGCAATGTAATTAAATATAATAATAAACTAATAACAAATACTATTTTATTAATTCAACCAAATAATGAAATAAAAAAAATACAAATTAAAATATACATACTAATAAAAATTAATAAAATAAACTAAACTAAAATTAGAGAAACTAATAATAATAATATAGTGTTAAATATAATATATAAAATTAATATAACTAATAGAAATACTAAATTACTAATATTAGTATATAAATTAACTAAAAATTATTAAAATATTTAAACTACTACAAAGCTACAAAAATAAACTAAAAATATAAAAATTGGTTAAACTAATTAATTAAAACTAAGTTAAAAAAATAAAAATACATGTAAAAATCCATGTACATCAAATCCCCCACACTTAAACTTTTGCACTCCTGGGCAAAACAATCAGAAATAAAATGCAAGTGGTCGTAGACAAATCAAAACATCCAAGTTACAAGTTCAAAATTTTTCATTCTCTTTCCTCATAAAATATCTTGCTTCATTTAAAACTTCAGTTTCAAAAATAATTTTTCTTTCACTTGCATTTTTTTTTTCAAAACAAGTACGTGCACTCATTCATCATGTGACCTACCTCACCATCACTCTCATCTCTCAAAAACATTTGATCAAAGTTTTACTCAGTTATCATACACATGCAGGCTTACCATAGGCTTGCCATGAATTTCACATCTCCACTAGTGGAAATCAAAAGAATGCACCAATCTCAAGGACTTTACATGAGGTTCAAATGTTTTTGAAGCTGTGGGACGGTGGGTAAAAAAAAATTTGACATTTTTTTTTTGGTAAAAAGGAGGGTTGAATCTTGAAATAAATGCATGATAAGTCAATACAAATGTCTTCCTCAAAATCTCGTTCCCCCACACTTAAAACATTGCTTGTCCCCAAGCATATGATAAGCCAATTTTTCGCTTTTTTTTCACTTTTTTTTTAAAGACACAACTCACTCACAATATGGTCAGGAAAAACTGGTGAGTATCAACCCAAAAAACCCCATGGAATAGGTGTCAGACAATAATCCCAAATAATGGTACACAAGCAGCGTATATGCTGTAACATCTCAATGAAGGTAGGTCATATAGAAAACTCTCTAGTTCCTGGAGTAATGGATCATCACTTTAATAGGTATCCCCAAAGTCGAGGGTTACTGCGTAATGACCACCAATGTACTCATTGTTGGAACTGAAAAGGGTTCTATATTCCTATATCAAAATAATATGAAATGAATGTCGCTACTGTGAAAAAGAACTCAATGATCAGGATGGAATAATGTCAATCCATGTACATCAAATGACTCAATGCCCCTCGAAGAACCCTCTCCATGAGTAAGTCTCTCTCCCCCACACTTAGATTGAAATAATCATGCAAAAATTCAAGAAATTGGTAGGGAAGGGTATCGGCTTGGGCTCATCCTAAAAGGCTCCTGCATGGATTCTAAGGGCTATACGAAGGAGAAAATGTTTGGGTGGCTCAGTGGGTCAACGGGGCTAAAATATCAAACAGATGCCTCGATCATTTTAGTGCAACTTTCAAAAATTCCTATCGCTTTGATGGAAAAACATGGCAAGTTCTAGAAGACAAAACATGGTTGAGATTCCCTCAAGAGATAAGAGAAATAAGAGATGATTGTAAAATGGCTCAGAGTCCTCACGGGTATGGAAATATAATGCTGGACAGCACAAGTGAGCATGAGTGCAAATAAGTGTCTCAAACAAAATACAAGTTTTTGAAAAACATTTTTGAAGCATGAAATAATATCAGCAATCATCTAAGTCATGAGATCAAGGATCAAAGAATTCCAAACAAGAATCAGGTGTTCAAACTGCCTAGGGACACAAGTGTTATGTTCCCGACTGTGTTGTGACAAAAATACAACGGATTTTATGTGGGTTCATCAATGACAAGAATGTTAGTTTTTTTTTCAATTTTTTTTACATGGTGTTGTTGGAAGCATAAAATATGACAAAAATAAAACACTTCCCTGTGTAAGTGCAGATTGACACGGAGAGGTTGTTTGTATCTGATGAAGCTCCAGAAATGGTATACCTGTAAAACCTACACATTGACAGCACATACTCGCATCATATCAAAGAAGTCACACCATAATAAAAAAAATGTGGATGATAAAAAAATATTTAAGATGAATTTAAATCCACTACTGTGCTGGGAGAAAACAAATTGTTGTAAATGCATGCCATTTTATTTAAAATAAAACTAAATGAAATGAAATCAAATGCAGTGAAAAGAAAACAAACAAATGATGGGTTGCCTCCCATTGAGCGCTAAGTTTACTTCGTCTTCAGCCAGACGTTATTGAAACTCCACCAGGATCGAATGGAAATGTAAACCATGCATCTGCTTCTTTTTCAGTAGGAGCGCGGAATCCATTCATTGAAGATGAGTTTATCCTGCAAGCTGCACAAAATCTCAACGGAATCTTGTTAGAATAGTGGATGTGTGGAATGAAATGAAAATATGCCAACTCACAAGGGAATGAGTATACCTCACCTGAAGAAAGACTCATCGAATTGTTGAATTTTGGGAAAAGGCTGTCAATGGAAAGATCAAGAAGATTACCTCCTTGAACATACACAAGTGAAAAAGTGCCATTACTAGACTCCTTCAGCGGTCGGCTTCTATCCATCATATCCTTGAATGTAGTATCTGGGTTGATGATGTATCCCAATTCGTTTTCACACCCAACCACTAGCACGGGGAAATATACTGGTTTCCAACTCAATTCATGCTCGATGGTTTCATTGATTGTGCCAAGGTCAAAAATATTGTTAGAATATATGGGTATTTCAAGTGAAGTGTTTTTAACCTCGACGCATATAGCAAGTGGCGCAGGATCAATTGGAGCAGATGACTCCATTGTGTCAAGAATGACATTTTTTTCAAAATTTTCTTCTATACCACTCTCATCATATTTCTCTATTGGTACATGTTTCACCACAAAATCATGATCCTCCAAGCAATCCCATTCTTCCATTGTTTCTAGAAAACTATGAGTGTTCTCTTCCACCAATGCTGATTGATTCTTCGACTCCAGAAATGTTTCAGATGTCTCCATTTTAGAAAAAGTTTCAGACTCAGATGGATTTTCAGAAAGAGGTGATTCAATGTCATTTGAAGTGATGTCCTCTTGAGTGTGGCAATCCACTGTCTCTTGGTTCATTTCTGAATCTATCATGGTAAAGAATGATCCTAGTTCAATGTCCTCTTCATCCTCAAAAGGTGCAGTTTGATATACATTGAATGTGTCCTTTTTCACTTTGGGATGACTAGGTTGTGAATTCACAGAAGGACATGAAATCACATTTTCTGAGGGACCATTATGTTCAACAGGGCGGAAGACCAAGCTCTCATATTCTTGAAATGTGATTAGATTAGAAGAATTATTTTGTGATGGAGGGGAGTCATCAATTGTATGATAAGAAGGCAGATCAATCCCATTATCAGACTCGGGACATAGATGTTGTTCAAATGGACCCTCTATTGCACTCTCCTCAAAAGAATTGTTTTGAATTAGATCATCAAGGGGTAATGAAGCATCTAGTTCGGAAATATGATTCATTTGATTTACTAAATTATTCAATTGATTTTCTAGATCTTTTGTTGAGGAAAGAAACTTTTCATTGCATTCATCTTGAAGTTCAAACCTCCGATTGGTCTCAGTGATAGCACAATGCAACATGTGTTCAATTATTGAATAATTTGTTTGACATGAATTGTCAAGTTCTAAATTTTCAGGAATGCATTGACTTTGAAAATGATTAACAGATGTATAAGGACTTGTTTCATAGCATGGTGAAATGTTCTCATTTGGATCATAGCATGGACTTGAGTAAAGACCATTGAAATAAACGGGATTACCTGGATAGCTCATGTGTGGTGAAGCATTATATGTCATACCTTGAGTCGGGGCTATATAGGGCGGATACTGGTTGTAATTGTGTGGTGCGTCCCACATCATTTTGAACTTCTGGGTGTCTTGAAAATCCCTGCAATGAAAAATTTCCAGAGTAGTAAAATTTTTTTTTGTTGGTTTTTTTCTTTAATTTTTTTAATTTTTAATTTTTTAAATTTTGACCTAAATTACTCTTTTAAAGGTACTCCTAATGCTACTATTCTCCCCGGCAACGACGCCAGAAATTTGGCACGCGCGTCGCTACGCGTGCAAATTTGCGAATTTTTATAACCGACTGGCTACTGTAAAAGTGGCGAGCAGGGTCGAACCACAGAGAGCATGGAATCTAGTCCACTAAAAATATTTCGTTGGACAATGTTTAGATGGACAAGGTTTGAGGGAATTCCTATTTTTGAGTTTTCTCTTTTTTTTTTCTTTAAAACTAAAAGGTGAGAAGACAAAAGATAAAAAGAAAATTGCAAACGGAAATGATGATGGATTCTAAATCAACAAAATGTGTCGGGGATGCTGGTGTCATAATTCAATTATCACGCAGACATGCAAAATATTCTTTATATGATTAAATATTTATCCTGTTTAGTTATCGCCAGTTCCAAATATATGTGCATTTTTTAGATGCTCAATTTAAAATTCCTAATTTATTTAAAGTCCCGTTCTCTGGTGTCATAAATAAATTAGAAAATTCGTTCAAGTCTCGAACTATACGGCGAAATGACACAACCCGTTTCTCACAAAGTCATGTCACCAATTTGCACCTACCATCAGTCAACGCGGTTTACCTTCTCGGATCGCCGCGTCAACTTATAATTAAAATGGCCAGTTTCAATTTCAGCAATTAATTCAGTGCAAAAATAATTTAAACAGATAAATATTCAATTAAAATAAATTTAATTGACAATTAATCATCAAACAATATCTTGCATGGCATGCGCAATAATTTTAATTAATCAACTAACATCCCGACACTAATAAAATTACCCCGACATCACAATAAAAAGAATAAACGCAGTAAAATGATATGTCATGTGGATTAACACTGCGTTACCGAAGAAATGATCGTGTCCGTCTCTATTTCCACCGCGCGCAACCCTCGGCATGTGATGACGTCGCGCACCAACTATGCGACCACCGGAATGAAGGATATGAACGGTGAGTAGTGTGCGGCTGCTGGTCGGCTCCTCGGGTAGCGGTGAGTGGTGCGCGGCTGCTGGTCGGCTCCTCGGGTAGCGGTAAGTAGTGCACTGCAAATAAAACAAAGAAAACGGGGTCCGGCCGAGTGAGGGAGAGGGAGGCGGAGTGGCGAGGGAGGCTGGGTGTCGCGCGGGGTCTGGCCGAGTTGTAAGGGAGGATGGCCGAGGGGTAGCGGGGCTGGACGAGGCCTTGGAGGGGGAATGAATGGGGTGGCGGCTGGTTGATGGGGTCGAGATGCAGGGAAGGGAGCCGGGGCGATGAGGGGTGAAGCCCGGCGATAGAGAGGGAGGGCCGGCTGCGGCTGGATATGGGAGTCCGGGGAGAGGCAGGGTGGATGGCGTCGGGTGAGGTGAGGGCGAGGGAGCAGCCCGGAGGGGGAGTAAGCGGCAAGGGAGGGAGAGTCGGCTAGGGGGAGTGTGGGTAAGAAGATTGATGGAGAGGGTTTTAAAAAAAATGAGTGTGGCGTGGAGGCATAATGGTGATTGGAGAGAGGGATTCAAAAGGTGGGTAGAGGGGTGACGTGGGAGAGAGTGGAGGTTGAGGGAAAAAAAGGAGAAATGGTCAAAGGGAGGTGGGGTGGCGTGGGGGGATAAGGGAAAAAAACAAAAAAGAAATGTTAAAGTTTAAATTAAATAAAACTAATTATCTAACTAAGTTAAAAAAATGATAAATAATAATATATTAATGCAATGTAATTAAATATAATAATAAACTAATAACAAATACTATTTTATTAATTCAACCAAATAATGAAATAAAAAAAATACAAATTAAAATATACATACTAATAAAAATTAATAAAATAAACTAAACTAAAATTAGAGAAACTAATAATAATAATATAGTGTTAAATATAATATATAAAATTAATATAACTAATAGAAATACTAAATTACTAATATTAGTATATAAATTAACTAAAAATTATTAAAATATTTAAACTACTACAAAGCTACAAAAATAAACTAAAAATATAAAAATTGGTTAAACTAATTAATTAAAACTAAGTTAAAAAAATAAAAATACATGTAAAAATCCATGTACATCAATTTCCCAATGTGACTACTCTCCTAACTGAAGGTTTCTATGCTATCAAGAACATCTAGAATTTACATTATGAAGTAGTGTAGTTATGTAGTGCCATGATGAGATGTTACCAAAAAAAAGTTCCAAAAACATGACATAACTGTTTGAGGGAGTCTCGGAATAGGATATGAGTTCTAAGGAACAATTCACAGAAGGAGGAACCAATAACTCATCATCACAATTCAATCAAGGAGTATTCAACACATATTAAAGTAAATAAATCTTCCCACCATTAGAAAGTAGGAATGTGGGGCATGAATCATGCGTCACTGCGATGTTTCATGCTCTGATGTAAGATTCAAAAATAGAGTTCTATAATTATTATGGAGGATATTTTTCAATCCTTTATTCTTAACTTTGGTGGAGATTCGAATAAACATATTAGATTGGTTGAGTTTCCTTATATCAATATTTACTATTAAAAATTATAACGGATCCTTTTGAGGCTTTTTATGACAGACCTTGTAAATATCATTTGTGTTGGATAGAGATTGGTGAATGTTCCTCTGTTGGACCAATCTTGGATTAGGAGAAGACAATGATGATTTAGTTGATTCAATAGATTATGTTGATAGTAAAGTTCTAGTAGAAATTATTTTCTCATCATCAATGTAAATGGATGGAATTTTTAATTTATGATTAGGTGCTCTTGAATGTTTTACATCTTTTATTTCAATGACTAATTTCAAGTAAATTGAATATTTCACCTCGTTTTGTGGGACCTCACAATGTTGTTTTGCATGTGTTGAATGTGGATTACTATTTAGATCTTATCTAATAGTTGATGTTGATTCATAACATGTTACAGGTATCTCAACTATGAACATATCATTCTTATCTATCTCATATTTTGTGATGGAGTTATCCTTATCATGTGCCAAATTTATCTGTGATTGAGAATCTAGTCATGAATATAGATTCTGAGGCCAAGGTACTTCATTAGAGGATGAAATATTCCGTATATGGGGCATGGAATCATGGTTCTAATTTTCTAGAGATGTAGGAGTGTGAGACAATGATGAGATATCAGAACCATTACCTTTTTTATAAAGAATCATCTTGATAAGATTTATAGGGACTTAATGTTTTTATAGTGGGGAGGTTATATTGATTCATTAACTTTCTACTAGGTATGGTGTAATTTTTTTTGGTTTTAGTTTTTCATTTTTTTTGAGTAATGTTGATAACGAAATGAGTGGATAAAATTAATGGTTAATGTTGTATATTTTGGTAATTTTCAGTATTAACCATGTACATTTTAGGTCTTCTATTGAATTAAATACTGTGAATTGGGGTTATATGATAAAAAATTATCACCTTGAAGATTCACTAAAATGCATACAAATCATGAAATATTACACATTGTGTATAGCTTAAATTACATTAAAATATTAGTATTCATATTTTTAATAAAATAGGCTATTTTTTAAATGAATATGGTACTCACTAATTGCACGAAATTTAATGGGGATACTTACCACATAAAATACTTAGTACTGGATTTATATAGTGGATCATCTGAAAATCGTATTTCAATTCCTCCTGGTTTCCACTAAAAAAATGACTTATACCAATATAAATTTATATAAAAATAACCCATATATTGGTAATAGTGTGCAATTAAAATAAATATTATGTTTTACCGGTATTAATTTGCAGCACCAACACTTATTTTTACCAATGGTTACATCTGTAGATATTAACAGCTTAACACCAAAAAATATTTCAGTAACAATTAAATATATTTCTTTCTCATACCAATAAATAAATACTAACACATATTTATGTTATTAATAATAAATATTGTTAACAATACGTTTTTCCATCAATAAAAAATTATTACGACAATCCATTTAATAATAAAAAAAAATTTATCAATAAAAAACAAAGATACACCATTTTTTAATAGATAATATTATTTTCCCCACCAAGTATAGTTTTATTAATAATATATAATTGATTGATGTTAACTTTAAATTTTCTCTAAATATCAACATTTTTTGTATTTTTTGATGTTATCAATTTAATAAACATTTAAATAATTTTTTTAATAAATATTTTAAATCATTAAAATATTTCATATATTTAAATATATGTTTTTTTCATCATCGTCATCCTACTCTACCTTCCACCGAGTTTGATCTCAAATCCCACTAGTGATCCCTCTCCCTGATCCGTCTTCCCACTCCCAGATTCGATATCAAATCCCACCTACAATCACAAAAGCTAATCCATTCAGAACCATATCTCTAGAAACATTCGTAATTTTGACCCTCTTAGAATGGTGATATATTCATATCCCCTTCCACCATCATCCCCTGTGGCTGATCCATTTTCATTCCCCTGAGGAATCATGATTCATATATTAAACTATATACAATTTTCAAATATCCTTCAAAGAATACTATTTCAATAGTGGCTATGGGAATGACTTAATTCCCCTCTCCAAAAACCTAGCCACCTCCCTAACCTTATCTAGTGCATCCATCTAATGCAATATACGGTACATGACTACAGTCTCTTCTATACCAACGATACACCAAAATTCTTGGTTGAAAATTTACACTCTATATTTTATTCACTAATATTGTATCTCACACTAATCATATTTATACTAATGCAGTAATTTTGGAATCCATTATAGCATATTTTTTTGTTGGGGTTTTTCAAGTGTTATGATTTATTAATGTTTGATGCCCTAATTTAATGTGAACCCCATTATTATTATTGTTTGATTCTATTGTTTTTTCCTTACTTATTTCAATATGAGGATTGTGTCTTATTTGTTGATTATTTCATATATATTTAAATGGTTTTTTGATGCTACATAATTAATTCATTAATAACAGTCATAATAATATTTGAATTTAATGGGTTTGACTCATAAAATCACCACAAATTATATTTAATGAATTGGGTGGTTCATTTCACATAAATTTAATGTGCTTTAAGGTTTACTAAATATCACAAATTGATTATATATCTGACCATTTCTGGTAAGTTATTCTCTCAAACAGGACTTTTGAAAGAAGTTTGTAATCTACCTAAAAATTTTAATTTATAATTCTCGGCTACTATGATAACCTAACTCATGTATTCTGAAGTGCATGATGAATTTAAAATTAATTCAATGTCTTAAAGGGCCTGTATGACACCACATATTACAACAGCTTAGAGAACATACCACTGCTAATAACCAGTTATGCACAAACATGTTCATAATTACTAACCACAAAAAATAACTTCTAATTACTATCATTGATGATTTTTTTATTAAATAAAAACTACTAACCACTTATAATAAATACTTATGAAAAAGTTAGTAAACCAATTAAAAATACTGGGTGCACTTATCATTTTTTTATCATCATGTTATTTATACATATGTGGTGTTATTTCAACCATTATGTTCTTATGTGCATTAAAAATTGAAAACTAAATAGAGCACTTGCCTCTATTAATAACTACATATTTATTATGTGTGTTATTTTTCATGTATTCTAATGTGAATTAATTATTAATGTAGATTCACATCATATCTCATTTTAGCTGTTGCAAATATATAGTGATGGATAACATCAGAAGGAATTGAAATATGGGAATCGTCACAACCCCCCATCCAATCATCTTTTATTCAACCAAGCTTCATTTTCTATCCCGTGTTCGCCTCTATTGCTATGAATTTTTACCTTTTTTTAAAATTTGGAATGGTTCACTATCAAGGTGTTATTACAACCTAGTCAAAGAGTTATTTCACCCCTGATATGAATATACAAGGAAACTAAATTTTCCATTAAATATGTAACAAGTTCATTTCCATTTTTTATTCTAGTTTCCTTTTCAACATAGATCTTCACTCGGGGCATTTTTGTTTCGAGGTCCTTTATTATCTTGCACTTGGAAAAAACCTCCACAACCTCATCAAAAGTAAACACCATCATGGAATCCATTAATATCAACATGTGTGTTTACATTTAACACAAACCAACTATTAAGTTATAATAAGTTCTTAGTTATATTCATACAATTTGAAATTTTCCTTCAGGTTTTCCTTTTTCAATCCATCATTAATGGCTATGGTTTTCAATTTCAATAAATAGGTTGAATTAAGAATCATTGTAAATGGAAAAGTAATATCATTATAAATTGAAATCATCTTTACATATTATGAAATTTAATGTAATTTTATTATATTGTATAATTTTGAGTTGTGTGTCACTCTTAATTTACCATTATCAATGGTTTGAGGTCTCAAATTAGATAATATTCTTGTTATTTTCATATCATGTGATATTATTTTTAGTTGTTGTCACATTTTATTTTATTTTAATTTGATCACAAGTAAATTTTTTTTGCTGTCACCGGTTCTAGTAATTTTTCTATTATTGATGATTTATTATTTTTCTATCATGTGTTTAAATGAAAACTATCTGTTGATTGTTTTGTTTGGGTGATCAGAATGCGTGGTTGAATGAAATAAAATATATTTTACAAAACACCAACACATTGTCCCCTCACCCCCAATTTTTCTATCGAAGAACCCGCATACCAATTCATTGGGTTCCACTAGTGTCCTCTGCTTCTTCAGGTCACCATCCATCGCCCTTCGGTTGATCACCCCTCATTATTTCACCACCTTTTTGATGCCACGACACTCATTACCAGGTACGTTTCCATACACAAGCCACCCCTTCAGTTCACTAATGTCGTTCCTTCTCTGTCAGTAGTGCATTTCATCACATTTTGTGGGAAATAATTATTTCTATGATCATTTTCTTCTACTACACTCAAAATATTGATGATACAATGGAAAATTTTAATTTTGGGTAAAAAGTAAATGATTTAGGTTGTGAAAATTTTGTTTTAGGGAAAATAAGTTAAATTTCAATCAGTATTTCACAATTTCTAGGTCTGAATGTTGTGTGAATTCCTCTATTGTACATTTCATATCTTAGAGATTAAAAAACTTCCTCATTCATCATAAAAGTTATGAACCCCTTCTAGAAATTAGTTACCAAGGAGAGAATTTAATCTAGTTATTTATAATACAATGGTAACATTGAAAAGTGCATCACTCTTTTCACATTATCATTACTTTCAACCCTTCACCTTAGCTTTTGAACAAGGTTAGGGGACCCATGATGATAAATTGGAACTTTTTTTGAAATAACGGTTGATCACACTCCCTTTCAAGTCTCGTTCCCGGTACAAGTGTCATTTCAAATGAACTAATTTTTTATTCTCTAGATTGTATTAGAATATAAAATCCACAAAAAAATTTACTCATTAAATTGATGGAGATTGAATGTTTTACATATGAATGAACCCCCCCAATTCTATAAAATCCATGTACATCATGTCACATTACTCTTGGCTTGAACATGTGGCTTGTCACTAAACCATGTCATGTACCAAATTATTCATCATGGCCTACATAGAACTATACATGGCTTGTCACTATGCCATGGTATGTATTGAACTATCATGTCTTGTCACTAAGAATGGGTTGGGTAGCTTCCTATCATGTCTTATCACAAAGCCATGGCCTATCATGGTCTGTTACTAAGACAATTATAAGCAATCCAATTAAGTACAAACCATGTACATCATGTATAAAACTCTCATGAATTCCATTGAGCCATGTACACCATGTTAAGAACTATCATGACTTTTCACTAAGAAAATTATGTACATGCCATGTATATCATGTACATAACTATAATGTCATGTCACTAAGCTATGTCCTGTATAAAACTATAATGGCATGTCACTAAGCCAGGGCCTATATGGAACTTTACATCATGTCCTATCATAGGGTCCTTGTTGGCCTGTAAATCATGTCATATTACTCATGTCCATGTGTTCAATTATGAACATGCCGTGTGTTCTATTACTCATGGATTTATCACAGATCCTATACAATTCTATAAAATTATGAACATTCATGATCATTATGTCCAATACAGGCTTTGTGTTCAAGCCTGGTGTATAATTCATCACAAACCCATGTTTGATAGTTCTCATCATTTAATTTTACTACAACTAATTTAGTCATAAGTAATATAAACTAATTTAAATCCATTGAACATATTTCTAGATGATGAATCCAAACCAAAGCACTTTGACTTTAATCATTCCAATATTGGTCCAACTTGGGATAAGACCCATGTTTCAACAATGCTGATGGGGACCTATTGATATTTTTCTACTGAGTATGCATGGGATGGGTTGTTGCATAACAAATAAGATGGTAAAAAATTGGTTTTATGTTCTTGGAGATGATTAATAGAATAATTTGATATAAGGGGTTATTTCTTCAAGTTATTATTTCAAACCTAATTCCATGTCTACAATTTTTATAAATAAAATACAATCATTAAATGTTTATTTACATATTGTACATGTACTAACTTCATTAAAAGAAAAAATAATTTCACATCGACATTTTCAAACATAAAAAGGTTGTTCAACACAATGATCGATCCATTTCATGTAAAGAAGTATCCAATGAACGGTATCTACCAAGATCTAACATAGTTTGATTGACAGTTTAACATTAATGAAGGTAAAGAAACGAAGATATTACATAGTCTATTTATTTTTCCTAAATTTAAATATTATGAAATATGATGTTTTTAAATTTATTGAATTGGTTTTGTTTTTTTGGAACCCAAGTCCCTTAATGAGAGGGTACAATATAGAGATTTTTTTTGGGATTTATAGGATGCTACGTGGGATAGAGGTGATATTTGAATACCTTATTACTAGGATATACTCAACCTCCCTTCATTCCTTTATTATGAATGATGATATTTTTTTCAATCATTTCAATACTTTTTTTATTTATTACACATTGTATGACCAATCTTTAGTGATTTTGTATTTTTCATACACGTTTTTATTTAGAGTCTAGTTTTTCAGGTGGTCATATTTTTTATACGTTTGGTTTTTTTAGTTAGTGGGTGTTAGAATGAACTATAGAAAACACCGACTGCACAATTTATAATCTTGTGTTTTGATTGATTTAAAAAATTATGTTAAGAAATATTTCCACATAGTTAAAATAAATAGGTAGAGTTAAAATAAATTGTGGAAAAAACATGTTTTCACATCTTATGATTTTCATAAGTGCAAGGCGAACTATTCAAATTGGTAAATGTTGTGTTTCATGTTAGTAGTCTAACAAGTAAAGCATTTGATGTTTAGGCATTCAACTCCCACATTTCATAGTCTTATAAGGATTTTTATTGTGGTAACATTGGTCATTACAGAATAAGTATATTTAAAAGGGAATGTTTTATTCATTTTGTTCTGTTCTCAAATGTTTTATTCATATTTTTAACTATTTTGTTCATAATTAACACTTGGATTTATGGGTTCCCTTTAAGGTATATTGTTCTATCCCTATTTACTTGGATATCTGGCTTCGATGGGTCACTTGTTGACATGAATGGGTCACTAGTGCTCACTGGGATGGAGGGCTAGTGCTGATGCTATGTATTGACTAGTGCTAGAGCTGACTCACATTCATGGATTGCTTACTAGAATGGATGAGCTGATGATGCACTAGCATGGAATATATGTGTCACTTGTGGTACTTTTTGTTCATTGGTGCGGGAGCTAGATTACTGACCTGGATAGGATACTTATGCGAAGGCATGGATGGGTTAGGGGGTGGTGTTCTAGATGTTGTGTCGGTGGGGTGTGATGAATCCTATTGTATTAAATTTCAATATTAATATAATTAAATATTCTGTAAGATTGAACATGTCTTAAAATATTCATCTGTTTAACAATTACAGACTATGTATTATATATGATAAATTAATTAAAAAATATAATATGAAATTTTACTAGTAATAAAAATTTCTAATTTTTATTTAAATTTATTTTAAAAAAATATATTATTGGTTGGTAATATTATTACCAACAAATTTTTTTTCATTAGAACCTATTGAAAAACAATTTAACTAACATAAATATATATATATATATATTTATTTTATTTTGGTATTATTATCATTATAACATAATGATTTTATCTCTCACAAAACAATTCAGTGATAGAGTTTTTACCGACTGTTTAGTGACATGGACATATATATTTGTAAAATATTTTACCAACAGAAAGTGAAATATTACCAAAACATATGCCTCTGTTGGAAAAAGTGAAATATTTTGTATTGTTATATACTCTCTATGGATATAATCTTCCAAGGTGATTTTATGAGTACTCATCCTCTTCTTGATTATTCGTTCAGTGAGTGATAATCATGTTAGTTGTGGTTCATCTCTCTAGGTAAGTGGTTTTGTAGTATCACTCTCTTTCCTCCTTATGGTTTGATAGAAAATAATATGATTTAATGATGAAAATTCCATGTTGGTGAATATAAATCCTAGGCTGAGATCCTATATCTTCTACACCATCATTTTTTATTAGAGATCCTCAATGTTGGCATTTTGATTCCAATAATAAAACACTGGTTTTTTCATTTAAAATTAGAAAATTAAATAAAATATTAATTTTGTGAGGTTAAAAATTGATTTCAAATGTTTTATAAAAAAAATGTTTTATGTGAAGTGTGATTTAAAATGATATAGAATTGATTTTAGGAAAATCCCCCCATTCTATTTGAATTATAAATTGGTGTATGTTTTGAAATTGCTGAAATATGTTAAATGATTTCTAAAATTATTTTTTAAAAAATTTATTAAATTTAGAATGATAAAAACCTATGATAGGTTTTTTTTAAAATGGATGAAATTATTGAAATCTACTATTTTTTGTTCAGAATGTAATTTCTATTTTGAAATTAGAATTTATTAAGTTTAATTTTAAACTGATTTGAAATGATTTTCACACAATTGATCGATTTATTGAGAAAGTGTTATACTTTGTAGTTAGTGGATTATTTTGTAAATGCATGCATGTATGTTAATTCCATAAAAATGGAATAAGGTTGAAAACTATAAAGATAAATAGTTTGACACATCATACCATCGATGGGATGTTGATGATTCTTATTCATTGTGGGAATAAGGGATGTGTGTCAACATAGTTATCGAGATCACTTATATGAGATGTGTGGGAATCCTATAACTAGAAAATATGAAACCATGAGGTATTTGAAAATGCATATTTTTTTGGTGATTCTATTTTAAATTAAAATTTTTGTGAAAATTATTACATCATTATTAGTTATTTCTATAAATTAATATATATATATATATATATATATATATTATTTGAGAAATGATTGAAATCTTTTCCATCATTGAAATGAAAATCATGTTATTTTCTAAAATAATCTATTTTACTTATATGAATTCTTGTATAAAAACTGAAATCATGAGTGGTTTATTAGTATGACATATTTTTTTTGGAGCACTAGGTGAGGCCCTACTAGGATTTTTAACTGACAAGATACCCATTGATTCATCCATATGAATATTTTTGGTTACTCAATTTATGTAAATGGAATTTTAATCTTGGAGGATGCCATTGATCTTGATCACTCAGGGATTTGAGTGATATGTCTATTGGGACTTTAAACATGTCTTATTAGACATTGAGTAATTTTATGATGTTCTATTTTGGTTTTTGATATACCTATTTGGTTTCTGGTAATATCTCTTTGAGAAGATTTGAGCATACTGATATATATCATTATCTTCCATTGTCTTGTGAAAAAACAATCCCAAATATTATATTGAATGATGTGAGGAAGTAGTGGGTAACCCGTGGGGATCAAGAATTCCCTTCTACACAAGTTAGTGTTGTCTCGCTCATAAGGGTACCTTGGTATACATACTGTTTCCTGAACAAATTAATATATATTGATTAATTTGTCAATGAAATTTATATATTATGTATTATATAAAATAAATTCATATTAATTTTATGGTTTTTACATGGAAATTAATGTAAATAAATTCTCTTTTTTATTCAATCTTCTAAAATGAGTTATCATTGTTTGATTAATGATTATATAATAATAAATCCTATCACGTATCAAATTTTATTCTATAAAATATTTTTCCATAATATTAAATTTCATTAATAATATCACAAAATAGGGTTAGATAAATATTTTTTAATAATGAGTTGTAAAAATTCAAAAAATATATTATCACGGTTAAAGTTAAAACATGTTTATAAGGGTAAATACAAGTGATAATAGTATAATTTCCTCTAAAACATGTAAAATTGTTATTATTTTGAATATATTTAAACATTTTCTTTTCCCATCATTGAATACATATCCAAATTTTCAACTTACTATTAAATTTACATTATATAATTGTAATCATTTTTGAAATCCCATTTGTGTTCTCCCCTCACTTATAAAAAGGGAAACGCTTTTACCCCTTATTAACACCATTTGATTTTAAAAAGATAGAATTACCAATACCTTCCGATAATAATTTCCATAATCTTATCGATTATTTACTTCATAAAATAAAAATCCTTCATGGAATAATCTGTAATACAAATGAGGTCACTCATATAAGAGGTGTATAACAAAACTAAGATCTTTCAACTTTATTCCATCTTCAACATACAATTTAAATTTTGTTTCAAAAAAAGATATTATGAATCTAGTATAATAATTATCTTTATATTTAATTATTCTAATGGTACATTTTTTTTACACCACTTCTAAATCAAATGGGAGATGAAATTATCACTTGTGCATACTTCTTAACTACCACCTGCACACATCGAGGTGATTAATTTTCCACCACCATCTTGAATTATTGGTTATTATGGTATTATATATATATATAGAATATTTATGATACAATCATGGTTCTAAAAATTAGAATTAATATTTACCATTATTTTAGTCTATCCCTTTAAAAATTGAAACAACACTTTTATATAAGTATGGGTTATTGTCTCCACGTAGCGATGTAATTCATTTTCTATCATATAATTATATGAATGGTTATAAATATGTATATAATAAATATATAAGATATTATATCATGATAAAAAAATCAAATGAATACTCCTTGATCACAGTTTAAGGGCCTTAATTATCGAACCAAAAAAACATGAAAGGTGATGCAGTTAACACACGAAATTATTGTGATGATGAATAATTACTAATGACTAGTTTTACTTATGTAATATATAAACCATGAAATTTATTTATAGGTGTTATTACAGTTATTCAATATAATTATAATAAAATTTAAATATGATCATCTGGAGTGTAGAACACTAATTAATAATTAAAGTCTTTCTTTAAGGGTTTTATGGTAAAATATCATTTTTACTAGGATTATATTAACATAAATATTATGATGATAAAAATGTATATTTTATATATCAGAAAGTATTTTTAATTTATTATCCTCTTTCTCTTTATAAATATTTCTTATTTTCCTCTCACTATCATCACATTATGTGATCATGAAACTAGAGTTATTGTTTTTGAAGTAAAACAAACTTTATTTCTATACATGGTCATAATATATTCATTTAATGTACATATTTTATTTAAATGGTTTCATTAATGTATTTACTAATATAAAATTATTTGTTAAATTCATTTTTTACACAGTTTTATATTTTAATAATATTTCTTAATGGAAATTCCTCATTGTCTTCTGAATTAGGAACTTATAGGTTTTTACTAAAAATATAAAATGATTTTTTATTTCAACATATAAAGAAATAATAAATTATCCTTGCCTCATGAATAAAATTTGCATCTAATATTACATCATATGTTTCATTGGTTAGTTTCTTGGAATATTTTTTCATTAATTTTTTAGAAATTATTATATTTTAAATAATTGATATCAAAATTAAAATTCTATTTTAATCAAGAAATTTAATAGTGGTATTTTGTAAGAACCTGGGTTTTGGGAACGGGTCAAAATCCCAACCCTGTTTAAATTTTTGACTGGTTTCTGAGGAGTCCGGAAAATTTGGGAAGTTTCTAGAAATTTCCAGACTACACACCAAGTACTTTTCGTACATGCCATGTATGTGTAGGTGTGTGACCGGCCGTGTGCTCGCCGAGTACATGTCGTACAGTAACCATGTATAATTTTATTACTACACGGTGTGTAGTTTTGAACACGCCATGTATACCCCCGACCATGTGAGGCCATACATGGCGTGTAGGCCTCTTGGCTGGGTAGAATCGAGGACACGCCTTGTTCCCCTTGGACACTCCGTGTAGTCAATCCGTGTATAAGGAAAACACATGGTGTGTGAGTCCGACAGCGAGGAAAGAAAGAGGAACCAAGTACACGCCGTGTACCCCTAGGTACACGCCGTGTACTCATGTCGACAGGCTCGAAAAGTAAGTCGGCGGAACCTTTCCGTCTTATGAACAGTTAAATGAACCATAAACAATGTGTAGTCCCAAAGTACACTCCATGTACTTTGTTTATTTTTGATTAAAATGGGAATTAGCCTCGTATTGAGACAGAACCTCAATATTTTGGCCAGGTTTAGCGAACCAAGTTGGCTGGATCTTCATTTGCTTCCCGGTTCTTCGTCCGAACTCCGATCTGATCCTGGTTGGATGCGTTGGAACCCCCTCGGTAAGGCCATGGTTCCTTTTTTCCGTTTTATCTGATTTTCGTTATAGAATGAGTTATATCCCTTGGAGCGGTTTTGAATCTTTTGTAGATTTACCGAATTTTAGACCGAATTGGTTGGTGTTACCGGAGGAGTAGCATCATGCGAGTCTCAGGTAGGTGGTGCATACCTCTTTTTGTGTTTTCTTGGTTGTTTGGGTAATGCGGTCTTTGGCGCGTTTTTGGGTATTTTGAGAGGGTCCCGTTTTATCTACTTTTTTATACTGTAATGATTATGGGACCTCTGGGATGGTTTTGGGTATGCCCGGTTACCAGTTTGCGTGAGCAGGGCCGGGTGAGGGGTCGTTGCTCATCGGGGTATTTTGGACGGGGGACGCCAAAATGGTTTTAGCTAAAATGATAATGTTATAAACTGTTATATTAATTTATTGATGTTTTATGTAAATTGTGGAGGCATTTAAGACCTTAGTGATGGTATGGGACAACACCTGGTAGAGTGAAATTCAACTGTTTAGTTTGTTTTACCAGTTTCTGTTTTCTGTTTAAATATGTATATATATGCAATTGCTGGATTGCATCTGCTGGACCTTCTGGGTTGTGTTGGGATTGGCCCGGTTACACTTGAGTGATGCTGATCACACGTTGGGGATTTTCCCAGGTTACTTTGGGTGGTTTTGAGCACGAGATTGGGCATCATGGACGTCGGCTTGAGGCAGTACGACTGTCAGGATGGGCATGGCCTGGGTTACTTGGATGGCGAGGACATCAGACTTGAGCGACATGGTCGCAGGGACACGAGGTGTTAGACGTGTAGGTGGCTTAGGTACTATTTTGGTGATTACCGCTCACCGGGACTTTGAGTAGTGTGCACATAGAGATACTCTGTGACGAGGTGGTTTTGACCACTCGTGTGGGTAGAGGCCTCCGTAGTTGCGGTTAGGTATTCTAGTTGGTGGTGCTTTCCATAGAAAGCCACGTAGGAGGTGAGGAGCCTTCAGGGAATGTGCGTGCCTTTGGGACGTCGGTACTTGAGACACGAGGTGTCAGGAGGAACGTGGTGCCGGGTTACTATTTTTGGGCGTGCCTTCGGGACGTCGGTACTTGATACACGAGGTGTCAGGAGTAACATGGTGTCGGGTTACTATTCTTGGGCATGCCTTTAGGATGTCGGTACTTGAGACACCGGGTGTCAGGTTGCACATGGTGTCGGGTTACACGACAGAGATTCCAGAGTTGGCCGAAGCAGGTGACACTCCTTGGTGGCTGTTGAGCACCAGTGGATTTTGCGTTTACTTGTGCACTGTACTGTTTACTACTTTCCTTGTAAATGAATGATTTCTTAAACACATATATTTGGTACTCACCGTTGGGTGGTATCCTACTGAGATTTGTCTCACACCCTACATGGGCCCTTCAGGACGCGTGCAAACTTTATGGATCTACGTACATGAAAGAGGCTAGCTTCAGGAGCTGGGCTGCGTTAGTTATTTAATGGAGATGGATTGACCTTGAAGTCATGCCTAACTGGCTTTAACTTTATTTATTTACATTTCTATATTGGCATGCTTGTTTTAGATATTGTTGGTTATCCATTAGCGCCCTTTTTATATTTAGTTGTGTATGACCTGCTTTGGATGCATGTTTTACTATTCAGTAGTAGTTACATTTTATTAGCATGTTGTTGTGTTTATTTCAAATTCTTTTGTTATATTTACTGCATCCGCTGTTTATCTATATTGATTATGTTTCTGCTCTGCGAGTCTAGTTCAAGTCTGCTGAGTCTTTCTTTATTCTGCATATTTATTATTATTCTCATACCAGTACCCTTATTATGATCCTCTGAGAGGGTATAGCCTCCCCACTATACCTTCCAGACCCTAACTTCTAGTCGGCATCATTTTGTGTTTGGGGAGGTGCACCTAAGGTAGTAACACCTGACCCTTTCGGCACTGTTCGGGTGGCTGGCTGGGTCCGGGACGTTACAAAGTGGTATCAAAGGAGTTCTTGATAGGGATTTAGTAGTAGCGTTTTACTGGATATTAATGAGTTTGCGGCTTCTCGTTTATTTCTGCTGGTTTTACTATTTGGGATATGGTAGACTGGAGATATTTTGTTACAGGGAATGGGTTTCTAGCTTGTTCTTGGGTGCCTGTAGCCCCAGGTACGAGGGAAGGACCAAGTTTCCATGGGTGGGAATTGCTGTTTACTTTTGCTCAAATTATAGTTTATATGATTTCCCCCTCAGTGGCTCACTTGATGTGTGATGTTCGTGATTGTGATATGTGACCCTTGACCTGGTGTGGTAATGGAGAATTGGACCTTGGCCCGGTTTGGTGAGGCTTGCTTTCATGGATTTTGATATGCACATTTTAGGGTATTTCAATTTCATAATTTCACGTATGCCTTGTGAAGTGATAATACCATGTGAATGAAATATCAAATGCCATGCTTTATATGCTTTAAAATGTGAATTGGTGAAATTCCTGATAGAATTAATAGTTGTGAAAATGTGTATTCCATGCTTTATATTTTGTAGAATTTCATGATGCACGATAATCATGTGTGACTCTTATGAGAGCAGGCATGAACTATGGGTGAGGCAGTGTAACTGTCAGGATTGGGTGACTCGGTCGTTGGTTTGAGGCAACGTGAGTTGTCAAGAAGGGAATGGCCCGAGGTACTTTTGATACTTGGCTCTATTGAGGGCGGGTAAGGAGGCCATGAGGCTGGGATGCCGTGGGGCATGGGTTGCAGTGAGGGGGAGCAAGGGTAGTTGATATGCACTGCCTTTTACTGCTTTCCTTATCTGTGTAGAATATATTTTTATCTATATATGTGGGATGTCTGACCATTTATGTTATTCAGCGGGTTACTCCTTCATGGCTCGATGGAGCGCCAGGCAGGAGAGGATACAATGCCGCATGATCAGGGTCAGACTTCGGTATAGGATGAGCATGAGCTGCAGGTACAGGCTCAGGGACATGAACAGGTTCAGGATCCAGTGCAGGCAGGACAACAGCCGAGTTCAGAATCGTTTGGGTTGTGGCTCGACGAGCAGCTCCGAGCTATCCTGGTACGTGTCTTGCTGGGGATTGATGCAGGCGCACAGGGTACAAAGCCTTCTAGGGCTTATCGGACGCAGGAGTTCCAGTCGCAGCACCCACTGCTTTTTCAGGTAGAGGGTGGTCCGCAGGCGACTGAGAACTGGATAGAGAGTATGCAGATGATTTTTGAGTAGCTTGAGATGCCTCCAGGGTGGAGGGTCAAGTTGGCGATGTACATGCTGAGAGGACTGGCGAAGCGTTGGTGGGATGTACAGGTAGAGGCTGGTAGGCATGAGGGACTATCATGGAAGGATATCGAGGACATGTTCTTTGATAAATTATACCCGGAGACACTGAGGGTAGAGAGAGATCGAGAGTTCTTGAGTCTTCAAAAGAGAGACTTGTCCGTTATGGATTACGTAGATACCTTCACAGAGTTGTCTGGTTTTGCACCGGGTATGGTGAGCAGTGACGCAGCTAGGGTGAGGTGCTTCGAGGATGGCTTACGACACGCCGTTCAGGTACGGGTGAACATCTTTAGGCTGGGTTCTCTCTCCGAAGTGGTGAATCAGGTACTCATAGCCGAGGGAAACGAAAGGGAGAAATCTCACTTGGATAGGAAGACAGCTTCGGGTAATGGTTCAAACTGCAGGAAGCAGGGACGGGATGAGTCTCCGCTGGGCAATCATGCCAGGGATTCTGCTAGACCACCATGTGGGAGTTCTTCGATGATATGATTATAGTGGGGACAACCAGGACATGTTTGGGCGCAGTGCGATAGGCCTCCGAAGGAGTGCCGGGCATGTGGACAGGACGGGCATCTGGAAAGGTTTTGCAGACAGCCTTCTTAGATAGCCGATAGGCAAGTACCAGGACAGACTGTAGTGTCTAGAGTTGGTTCAGGTTCGGTACCCGAAGAGGGTAGTCGAGGTCTATCTATGCGCGGAGGTCATGATATAGATAGTGGGACCCAACTGAGGGGTCAATGGCCGGTGAATGGAGCAGCATCGGGAGGTCAGGTGTCAGGCAGCCGTGTTTCAGGCCAGGTGCACGCCGTGGAGCTGCCAGAGGCTGAGCGGTCCGGTGAGCCGGTGATAGTTAGAGGTACACCACAGTGTGACCGTGATCTCCATGTTTCCTTTTTGGCAAGACCAGTAGAGGTATGTATGTTTTGAGTGCACGAGGTGCACAAGATCTTTGTGGACTGACTAGATGCTAGTCAGTGGGTTGGCACCATATCGGGTGCGTAATATATATATATATATATATATATATATATATATGTATGAGGTGTCGTGGGCATCGGGGAATCGTGGATGCAAGTTACTTAAGGTTCTGTGGGCATCGGGGCATCGTGGATGTGGGTTACTTGAGGTGCTCGGCACGAGTACCTCGTGGAGGCGAACACCGATGCAGTGCGGGTTACATTGGGTTTCGGAAGCGACACAGGAGCACCAACTAGGTGAAGGGGTGAAGATGCGTCACGGGAGGACTATGCGTCCGGAAAACAGGTTAGTAAACCCTGTTTGCTTTAAATTTTGTTGGTTGAGACTGAGTAGGAAATTCCTGAGGTGGGGAGCACCTTGAGGAATTAAGCCAGAACATTGGGACCGGGGTAGTCCATATTTTTTAACTGGGATGGGCATGTTCAGTTCCATCTCCGGGATTTGTTTGGTAGCTCGGAGACGAGCTACGTTAAGGTGGGGAGTTTTTAAGAACCCGGGTTTTGGAAATGGGTCAAAATCCCGACCCTGTTTAAATTTTTGACTGGTTTCCAAGGAGTCTGGAAAATTTGGGAAGTTTCTAGAAATTTCCAGACTACACACCATGTACTTTTCGTACACGTCGTGTATGTGTAGGCGAGTGACCAGTCGTGTGCTCACCGAGTACATGCTGTGCAGTGACTGTGTAGAATTTTCTTACTACACGGAGTGTAGTTTTGAACACGCCGTGTATACCCCCGACCGTGTGAGGCCATACATGGCGTGTAGGACTGTTGGCTGGGTGGAACCGAGGACATGTTGTGTTCCCCTTGGACACACCGTGTAGTCTAGCCGTGTATAAAAAAAACACATGGTGTGTGAGTCTGACGGCAAGGAAAGGAAGAGGAACCAAGTACATGCCGTGTACCCCTAGGTACATGTCGTGTACTCATGTGGGAAGGCTCGGAAAGTAAGTTGGTGGAACCATTCCATCTTATGAACAGTTTAATGAACCATACAGGGCGTGTAGTCCCAAAGTATATGCCGTGTACTTTTTTTTTCTTAAAACGGGCAGTAGCCTCGTATTGAGGCAGAACCTGAATATTTTGGTCGGGTTTAGCGAACCAAGTTGGTCGGATATTCATTTGCCTCCCGGTTCTTCGTTCGAACTCCGATCCAATCTTGGTTGGATGCGTTGGAACCGCCTCGGTAACTCCATGGTTCCTCTTTGACCCTTTTGTCTGATTTTCGTTATAGAATGAGTTATAGCCCTTTGATCGGTTTTGAATATTTTGTAGATTTATCGCGTTTTAGACCGAATTGGCGGGTGCTACCGGAGGAGTAGCATCGTGCGAGTCTCAGGTAGGTGGTGCATACCTCTTTTTGTGTTTTTGTGGTTGTTTGGGAAACGCAGCCTTCGTCGCATTTTCGAGTATTTTGAGAGGGACCCATTTTATCTACTTTTTCATACTATAATTATTATGGGACCTCTGGGATACTTTTGGGTATTCCCGGATACCAGTTTGCGTGAGTAGGGTCGGGTGAGGGGTCGTCGCTCATCGGGGCATTTTGGCCAGGGGATGCCAAAATGGTTTTAACTAAAATGTTAATGTTATAAACTGTTAGTTTAATTTATTGATGTTTAATATAAATTGTGGAGGCATTTAAGACCTCAGTGCTGGTATGGGACAACACCTAGTAGAGTGCAATTCAACTGTTTAGTTTGTTTTTCCGGTTTATGTTTTCTGTTTAAATATGTATATATATGGAATTTCTGGTTTGCATCTGCTGGACCTTTTGGGTTGTGTTGGGCTTGGCCCGGTTACGCTTGAGTGATGCTGATCATAGGTTGGGGCTTTGCCCGAGTTACTTTGGGGGGTTTTGACCACGGTATTGGGCGTCATGGACGTCGGCTTGAGGCAGTACGACTGTCAGGATGGGCATGGCCTGGGTTACTTGGATGCCGAGGCCATCAGACTTAAGCGACATGGTCACAGGGACACAAGGTGTCGGCACTGTTCGGGTGGCTGGCTGGGTTCGGGATGTTACATCTTTTAACGATATTCCCATATATAACAATATCCTTCAAGGATTATTATGCTCTACTTGGGTTATTATCCAATGATGATTTTTTCTTTCACTACAATGATAATTTATTATTTTTTAACAAGAACTTGAAAAGTTTATTAAAAAAAAGTGAGATATGGGTTACATGAAATGGAAAGATGTTATCTTATTACAATATTTTACTAAGTGAGGGAGAAGATAAAATGGAAAATCATCACTCCATGTCATAGCTTGGTTGACTCCTTTATTAGAAAGGCCATCCGCCACCATGTTTTCTTATCGATACGTATGGGTGGAAATGTATCTGATTTCAAGAAGAGAGTTGAGGCAGTTCATCCAGTGAGCAGTGAGAGTCCAGGAAAGGTGGATCACCTCATTCCAAATAGCATGAAAAATGGTGGTGGAATCACTTTCTATCCAGATGTTATTCCATCCTTTTAGCTCGAAAAAAATAATGGATTGAATCACCACCATCATTTCTGATTCAAGAGCAGAGGCATTGCCACAGCTCCCAAAGAAGCATCTGTGACATCGGCTGAGATAATCTCTGAAAATGGAACTACAGCCCGCAAGACCTAGGTTTCCTCTAGAAGCCCCATCTACATTGATATTGATCCATCCAGGAGTCAGGGATTTCCAAAAAACATCGATAGAATTATTTGTCTTAGAATAAACTCCATCAATTTTGAGGTGTCGGAATATCACAAAGTCCCCAGCTGAATTGTCGCAGTGTGATGTCTGAAGCAGGGTTGTTTCCCTTATGGAAATGACGATCCTCCTCTGACCTCCATTAAGAATAAATGAGTAATTTTTGTGAATAATTGTGTTTATATCATACCAGATCACATGTAGTAGCTCAAAAACTTCGGAAAGGAAGAGGTTCATGATTTTCTAAGAAGATTCAAGTTCCAAACAATGTTTTAGCTAAGAGAAAATAGATTCCAAGGACAACCATCTATAGTCAAATAGGTCAGTAACATAATTCCAAAGTGCAGAGGTTGTATCACAAGATAAGAAAAGATGATTGGTGTCCTCCCTATGTTGATTTCATAATTTACATTTAGAGCATAGTTGGACACCAAAAGACTGAAGACAAACCTCTATAGGAATGCATTTATGGGAAATGCACCAGACCAGGTTATGTCTTGAAGGCTTAATCCAAGGTCTATCAAAATACTTCAACCATGAGAAAATGGGTCAATGTTAGAGAAAAAATGATTATAGAATTTTTTGGAATCCAAAATACCATGGTGAGAAGGCTCCCAGGTAAGGAAATTATCCCCATTTATAAAGGGGTAATTGTCCACAACGTGCATAATGTGATCAGGGGTATTAGAGGAATTAGAGTGCATTTCATAATTTATGGTGAGGTTGATGTTATCTGGAGAAGCATCCGGAGATATCATGGTGATGAGGGGGGGTGCTAGTCCAGTTATCGAGCCAGAAGTTCCTAGTGGAATCAGAACTAACCATCCATCTTATGTAATGAATGATGTCAACAAAGGTATTTCTAATGGATGGATAGAGGGAAGAATTTAGGTAAATAAATTTACCTTTTTAATGATTTTACAAGAATTTATTATGAAGGAAGGATATGGAATCAGTTTTTTTATTGATCAACCTACAGGTGAGTTTTGTGTGAAGAGCCTCATTAAAGAGTTTGAGATTTGTAATTCCAAGACCACCTCTTTCAAGGGGTTTGCAACATGTCGACCAAGGGACAGTAAAAAAAGTTTTTTATGTAGCCATTAACATTTTTAATAATACTATTATACCATTTATAAATCAATAGGGAGTAAAAAATTTTGGAGATAATTTTGGATTTCATGAGGCAGATCCTGACAGCCATGGAGAGGGATTTCCCTTTCCAGGAGGCCAGTTGATTAGTCACTTGGTCCAAAACAACATTAAAGTACATAGATTTAGGCCTACCCCAGAAGAGGGGAACTCCTAGATAGGTAAAATGGATGGATCCCTCTTTGATGCCAAGAATTTCAATGATAAAAATATTTCCAGAAGGGGGGAAGGTTTTCCCGGAACATATATAAGATTTATTCCTGCTAACACATTAACTAGAGACCTCTTCATAGTTAGACAAGGCTTTTTTAAGGTTAAGGATATTTTTTATACCCCCATTGAGGAACAGAATAATGTCATCAGCATAAAGAAGATGGGTTGGGACAATAAGATTTTTGGCAGAATGAATGTGTTTTGAGCTTTCTTTGATGAGAAAGGGAGTAAAGATACCTACTGAGGTAGTCTTCCATAATGGAAAAAAGAATAGCAGAAACATGGTCACCTTGATGCACCCCTTTTGAGCATTTGATGTATCCCTTAGGAGAACCATTAACAAGTATGGAAATACAATCAAAGTTGAAAAGGTATTTTATCCTTCAAATAAAAGTATCATTAAACCCAAAATTCATAAGGACATTGAAAATGAAGTTCCAGTAGATGGTTTCAAAGGATTATTTAATGTCAAGTTTGACTGCAATATTCCCTCTACTGGACTTTTAATTAAGAGAGTTAATTCATTCTGAGGCAGTGAAAATGAAATCTCGAATGGATATTCCATTGTTGAATCCAAATTGATTCTGGGAAATGATCTTGTAACATAGAGCAGAAATCCTATTAACAATGAGTTTGGTAAATATTTTATAGAGAGAGTTAATGAGGGAAATGGGACAGAAGAGGTGTAGCTCAGAAGCATTATCCACTTTAGGGATAAGAGTTAGGAATTGGGAATTGAGGCCATGGGGAAGTATTCCATTAGTAAAGAAGTGACGAACCAGTTAACAAACATCCTTGTGAACTACCTCCAAATATTGTTGAAAGAAAACATTTTTGAAGCCATCAGGTCCCAAGGAACTATCGGAGTGAAGGATGAAGATAATATCTTTTATTTCGTGATCCAACAGGGTTCTTAAAATGAAAAATTTATCTTGTTGATGGATCAGAAATGGAATGATTCCAGGAATGAGATATTTATTAATATTAGGGCCATTGAAATTATTGTGAAAGTAGGAGACCACGTGGTTGTATATGGCTTCATTAGATTCAAAAAGAGTGTCATTATCTTTAAGAAAGGATGAAGGACGACATGTTTTCATAAATATCTATATGTAATTGTAAAATTTAGTGTTTCTATCACCGTACGAGATCCATTTGGTTTTGAAAATCTGTTTACGCATGTTGCCTTTGTGAATTAGAAGAGAGTTATGTTTCATAGAGATGTTCAGTTCATTCTGAGGGTCTAAGGAAAAACTAGTGAAAGTTGAGCTATTTGGGATTTGATTGAGTTCATTTTCAAGAGTGCATATCTCATTATCCATTTGGTTAGATTTATCCCTACACCAACCCTTAATGTAATGATTGAGTTTCTATAGATTAGTGACACAAGAAAAAGCATCTGAGTGATTATTTAGAGACTTCTAACCATTTTGCATGATATGAGAGCATTCTAAGTTCGTGAATCAAGAATTATTTAATTTGAAGGGAATGCTGGGTTTTTCTCTTTTGGATAAAAAACTAACAAGGATGGGGTAGTGGTACGAGTTCAGTTTAGGTAAAGTGATACTGGAGATGGTGTCCGAGACATCCAAAGCTGACACGTTAACAAAGGCCCTATCAAGTTTACTGGAAACCACTATATTGTAGTGTCTCTTGTACTAGGTGTATTAGGCCCTTGATAGGTTTATTTCAATAAAATTACATGTTTCAATCGAGGCCATAAAATCTCTAGTAGATATTAAAGAGTGAGGGGGACCAATAGGTTATATTGTGATGATAGGATTATTGTTTTATGATCTTGTGGCATAAATATTTATGGTTTTTACTATGTGATATGATTTAATAAAATTGAATATCTATAAAATACATTTATTAATAAAGGATATATCTTGAGATAATATGGGAAGGAATGGGTAACGAACCATGTTAAGTGTTGGAATTTGAAAAAAAGTATTGTCAAGGGTGTGATCCTGTACATATGAAATGATGGAATGGTGAGTGAACCAAATCCACTAGGATATAATTTGTAGTGATTCTAGAATAGAGAAATTATTTTCTTTTATATGTGTACCCAAAAACGTTTTTCATGTACTTAAGGAATGTTATCATGTATCAATATTGACTATTAGGGATTCCACACTTTTTTTTCTTATGTACATTGAGTGATTAATCATTTTTCCAGCTTCCATAATAATTAAATATGAATTTCTGAGAGTGAATTTCTATTGTTAATATAATTTTCTGAAAAAAAATATTTTTATCTATTGATTACCTATGATCATTGATTGAATTCTATTATTTTTACCCTCATAAAACATTTTACCCCATCATTTATTATGTTTCCCTTCCCCATGTTATGGGTATTTGTTTTATGTACTTTTTTATGAAGGGTAATACTTGTTAATAACATAATGGTAAATGAAGTTGTTCATTTATTCACATGTTCATTTTGTATCCATGTTTCAAATTATGTAGACCAAGTTTTGGTTTTGGGGTGGATCATATTAAAATTTAAATAATATTTCATGAAATATGATGCAGTTTCTATCTATGTAAATTTTGGATAAATATATTAATGACAAGAAAAAGTCTTATGGTCTTATGTGGATAAAATTTTAGTGGAATAATAAGTTTTATTCCTTAATCATGGAACAAGGTTTAATAAAAAACAATATTATCATTCGCTATTACTTGAAGGTGTATGATTATGGAATTTTGGTCATAACAGATCCGTATAACAATTAATATGTCATCGATGTACATATTATTATAGGGATAAAGGTGTGGAAGTGTTAATTGTTTATATCGTTATAGATGAAAAATAATGGTTATTCATATAGGATATTGGGGATGAGTATTAAATTGGTCTTTCATTCAACAACACTATTATTTTCTTAGTTGGTGTATATATTAGATCTACTGACATGATTCTAAATATATCAGTTTATAACTATGATCACAACCCGTCAATTAAATTTAATTTTTTTTTTAAAATTATTCCTATGTTGAAAAGTAGAAAAGGTATATAAAACTAACTATATAAGAATCAGCTCTAAGAACCATGATATATTATATGTGGTGTATTTTCCCTAATACTACTTAAGAGGTCATCTTGTTCAGAATATTATTGTATATATTTATAAGGGGATCCAAAGATACAATGTTGTGGTTATTTAGATATCTCAACTTTTTATTGGATCATGATCTCAAATTTAGAATACATTATTTATTATAAGGTTTTTTAAGTATTTACCCTGGTTTTGGAACTGATTAATAGAAGAGAGACAGAAGATTGGTATTTATTTTTATAGATATTATAGTGATAATTATTTCAAAGTTAAAATAGGATGTGAAAATATTAACATTGAATATTTTGTTTGACAGAAAAATAGAATCCTAAAATGAACTAGGGTGGTTGAAGGGTCCACTAGAGGAAATAAGCCTGAGGCATGTGATCTTCCCACTATAAAATTATTACAGATTTTAGTTCAAATAGATGTAATGTATTTTTAAACTCCAAAAATAAGAATATTTATCTAAAATACCACTTCATTCATAAGACTATAATGATATAGTTTCATTGATCTAGAAATTTGTTGGGTATCAGAATCTAAGAAAAATAATAACTAATGAAATTTCAAAGCAATGTCTTAATCATTGATATTTTTTAGTGGAGATTGGGTATCTTAGAGAAAATAGGAAATTAGATTCTACAATTTAATATAAGAGTATATAGTTAGAGAGTGTAAAGGATTTGGTAGTAGTGCCACAATGAAACAAGTGATGGATCCCAATAATGATTATACAAACAGATATTGTTTGGATTATTTTGATAATTAATTTTATAGGTTTTTATTTTTGTTATTACGAAAAAATATGTATTAATTCATGTTACATTCACTAGAAGGTTTTGAATAAGTTCATGTGTACTATAAATCCATGGTTTTTATAGTTTTCGTTGTGAGAGAACCATAAATAGAGACTATCATCAACAAATGATGTGTTCTAAATGATGGAGTTAATTGCATGGAGTGTCAAAATGAAAAAATAGTTCACTATGTAATATTTTGTGGTAGATTCCAAAAATTTTTATTTTATAAATAAAAATATCATATGTAATTTTAATATATTCAATGAAGATCAATTAGTGGTGGAAAAAAGTATTCTATAATTTAGCATCATTATGTGTTTCATTAAGGTCACTTATACCAATATATGAATAATGATTATCTTTTTAGTTAGTTATTTTCCTATATAGTATTATATTAACTTGTTATTTTGAGTTGACCATTTATTGTATTATCCATTTATTTTACTTGTAGTATATTTTTGTTCTCTATGGAATAGAATTTTTTTGAAATACATTAATTCCTCATGTTATATTATCCTATATTATTTATACTTACTCCCATTTTCTTGTTATAGGATTACTATTGGTCATAATTTTTATTTTTGAATGGATTTTAGTCCTGCTACATGGATAGTTCTCATGTATTACTAGTTTTGGATTCATTATCCACTATAATTACAATCATCTTGATCATCTTGTGAATTTTTATATATTTTAGTCTTACCGGTTTCATATCCGGAATATTGTTCTTCTAGTACAATAGCCACTACTATAAATCATTCATGAATCCCAATGGTCATATATTTGATGTTATATTAAAATCATTAAATAATTAATATGATCACATAAACTGAGAAAAATAATTCGTCTCCACATCAATTAAATAGATGATCATTTTTATCTTATGTGATTTATTCTTTGATCCACATTCTTCATCTCTTTTACATTCTAGTACAAATCCCATAATTCATAGTCTATATTTTCTATAAATCATAGATTCTCTTCCTTTCCTAAATAAATATGTCCTCAATATTTACATCACTCATCTCTAACAACCTTTTTTATTTTATTTAAAACCACCATCAATGTTTTTGTGTAATGTCTACTAACTAAGTGATGAAATCTTTATATATTTCACACAAGAACCTCTAATCTCAAGATATTAACAAAAATAGTGCATATTTTAGAAATTATCAGATAAAAAACATAGAAATATATCGTATTATATTCTATCTAGTACCAAAGTGTGATCATAAATTTCCAAATAATAATAAAATCTACTTCAGTTTGAACATCTCTTGGAAAAATAAATTCTTTAGACAAATAGATCAATAAAATCAAAAAAACATTTTGCCTATGTTGTCAATTATCAATGATGAATGACACCATTCATTTGTAGTTATATCATATATTATATTTTATGATTTTAATTTTATATTATAATCCATGAATGTATGAGAATGGGAACCATAAACATCACTTTTCCCATTATAATGACCCATATATATGCCCATTTTTATAGAAAAACCTCAATGTATAACTATTTATCTCAGAAACAACCATTAAATATTACCAATGAACAAGAAAATGACCATTTAATATCACATATTACTTCAAGATATGTCAATTTTCCTATGGGTTTAATTTTATAAATGAATTATCTAACAGTTCTATATTATATTGGTTTCCTTAACTTATTAGACAGTTTTCTAGATTCTGTTAGAACATTTTATTATCTTTTCTACATCCTTTACTCATAATTCAAGGGAAAATTTTATTCCATAGAAAATTATAATAAAATTTTCTATTGTATTGTTTTGAATCATACATATAACATTGAAAATATAGATTACACTTAAATATTAAATTATTTACCCTTATGTTTGGGATTTTAGTTACCATTATGTGTGGGTCATTTGAAATTTCTCATCACTTATTTTGGTTGATAATAAATCCACTATATTTCATTAAAAATCATCCATATTTTATATAATGTTCTCTTTATCACTTTTTATACTAAATCATATGTTTCTCCAATAATATAGTCAATAAATACTTCCCAAAAATACTACATAAAAGTGCTATAAAGGGAACTTTATCAACAATATCACATTCCAGGATTTTTATGAACACCCACATTACTGATAAAACAGAGGTTAATCAAACAACATAACACCATATTTTGAATATATTATAATCTCTATAACTTATAGATAGTTTATGATTGATTTGATAATCAAAAACACTAAGCCCACATATATCAATGTAATTATATTGAAAATATTTAAAAGAATATGTCTATTAAAATATATATTATTTAATTACATGGTCATCGATTATTCAATAAAAATAACATATAATTAATAATAATTAATGATATTTACCAATTTTGAAAACAATAACATTAGATCCCACTCCCTTTTTTAATTAGAAATATCAATTCATGTCATTACATAACTCAAATTACAAAACTATCAGCATCTGAATGATTTCCTGACTTAGAGAAAGGGTATTCTTCATCGCCATGTGTTAGAAAAAAATAACAATTGTATTAATCGTAACAATTCGTAATTTTTTTCCACAATGAACCTGAATCAAGGTGGTATATAAAAATTAATGCTGGAATTATAATTTTTTTTTACAAAAAACTACATTTAGAATAAGACGTTCCCAGAACCATAAAATAACTAATTTACAAAACTAATTGAAGAACCCATATATATGTCATAGAATAACCTCCAAATTCACACACCCTAATATTGATAAATCTCCCTAAATCTCGATGGTGCATTGAATTTTTATGTAGAAGATAAATTTTGACCTATATCTATTCCAAGGTGATTGTAGTGTGTGAGAAAATAATCCTTGTAGGATCCCACAACGTGGTTCATATTTATAATTTATAAAATAGACCTGTTATAATAATGTATATAAATAGAAGCCTTGATATAAAATTCTATACAATTTAATAAAAAACAAGAATTGATCACGGTTAAAACAATTAATGAATCATACCAAAAATCTTATTCTCAAATAAATTCCATAAACATTATAATAATCATTATAAGGATAATCATAGAGAAAATAGTCCCATAAGTCACATTATTTCAAGATTATTGTGTATCATTGTTCAATTATCAAGGTGTGAAGCCCACTTGGTGTACAAAATACCCAATTATAATATTTATAGTGGGTAAGATATTACTCATGGGAGTAGCTCTTTTCCAAGACCTAGAAAAATAAGTCTATAGATAAAAATTTTATCCTTAATAAAGAAACCATACCACATCACTGATCACATATGGTTTAGAGAATTATAATCATTCAGAGGTCAAACTATCCTTGAAACCACATGATACATTAATAAAAACAAATTTTCTTAACAAAACCAAGGGAGAAACCAATATTAATAAATATAAAAAAAAATCACTATATTTAATTAAAAAATAACTCGGTCATTTTATTATCCATTTAAAACTATTTTGAATATAAGGAAACATATAATTATTTCTAGCTAATTTAGATATGAAATTCAGAGGGAAATCAAGATTGGTCTTTAAAATAAATATGACTCATGAAACAACCTACATAAAAACATTTCTAATTCTAGAACTCAGATGGGATCCAAAATCCGATAATATTTTAGGGTTCAATTAGAAAAGTAAGAACCTCAATCCACTAATCCTAAAATTTGAATCATTAATTATTATTTTAAGAATAAAAAAAGATAGATAAATTTCTTATGATAATGTACTTGAGGACTAAAAAATGTTAAACAAAACATTTAGAAAATTAAACCCATCTCCATGAATAATTAATAAGAATAAAAATTAAATCATATATCAAACCATATATCATGAAAAATATCTATAACTATAGGACTCATTAAATATGATTAGATAAGATCTATATGAATAATTAAGAATGATGACAAACAAGAATATGATAATGAAATACAAGATCTGACACCCAAGGTAATATTATAAGAAAACGTCAAGAGGAAATGAATCAATAAAATCCCTAAAAGCAATATTATTTGATAGGATCTTTTCCCTTTAGAATATGAAGGAGGAAAAAAATATAAAAATTGAAGTCTTAATTTTTTTTGGATCAATAAGTATTCATTGAATGGTTTGGATACACAAATTTCCTAATTATGAACCAAAAAGGGACCATTTCTTGGTTTCTAGAGAAACATTGTGATTTGGTCATACTGTATTTCAAACCATTCACCAACCACGCCTAAAACATCTTTCCCATTCCACATGTATTCATAGAAATCATCATAGTATAGACTAACTATGTGCCTATCCATGAACCCTCCATTGGTACACTAAAAGATTCTCTATAGTTTCAAGGGAATAAATGAACGGTTTCCCTTAATCATACACCATCTTTTGAAAACAAGAATAAAATATTATCAAAATAGATGATTATGTATACTATAATGAAACTAAAATTTGTCACAATTATCACAAAAATAATAATTTATTCACCTCTAAATATATATTATAGATAGGTTTTCAACAAAATTATTGTGTTAGTAATCCATTACTAAAAAACCCACACTAAAATTTCTATATAATCATAACCATTCTACAAATTAATTTCAAAAAATTATATAAACATACAACAGACAAACTGAATATAAGAATCAATAAGACACACCTTATTACTTTTCAATGAAATATCTTTTTCTATATGGAGATATTAAAAATTCATAGAATTGGATTGGTTAGGAATATTCTTCTCATGTTTATAAACATAGAAAATGTTATGGATAATAGGTAACTAAAGTGGTAAAGAAAATTTATATTATATAATTATATGATGTTCAATGATATAAAAATGTACCATAAATCATATACCATTATTTCCTTGGTTTTTTAGAAATTAGTGACCCAAAAATGGTGATAATTTCTTAAAGGCATGATCGCAAACTCCAATCCATAAAGGAAAATGGAAACATATTAAATAATTCTTTTACTAGCTCCCATCCTTCAGAAAATGCCAACGAATAAACTAGATTATAACAATTTTTTCATAGACTAGTCTCTATAAAACTAATGAAGCTTCTCTAACCTTAAAAAAATAGAGTGTATAATTTTGAGGATGGACATATAAATTTTAAAAGGTGATATTATGAAGTATCATAGGTATATACTATTATATTAAAACTCAACCAACCTCAAATGGAAATCCCAAGAACTGTTGAAATATATGACATAGGCACAATTTATATCATCCCAAATATTATCATCCCATTCAATTTCTCTTTCTTTTAGAATATGATATTCTATTTTTAACTTGAATTGTGTCATTATTTTTTCATATAGTACCATCCAAAGCATTAGGCAGTGTGTTATTACCTATCTGATAAAATTTACATTGGAATTAAATTGAACCCTATAATACCTAGATCATATGAAATCCCCAATTATTCCACATTATTTTTGTCAAAAATCATTATAAAATGAGCTAAAATGATAAAATTATTGATTACCACCTAAATGAAATGTAGAACCCCATCGCCAGATAGCCCAGAGTCAGTGACTTCTATCAATTACATTATCATGATTAAAAAGAATCTGGACCCTAAGGACATGTCAATTTAGTAGTCTTGGTAAACCAGATACATAATGAGTATTTTATTATAAATGAATACTCTAATTGCATTATTTTTTTATCATTTAACTAATAAAAATCTTAGAGGATAACTATAATCCATCTAGTAAATACTTGAATATCATTCATGGTAGGCTTCTTCAATTCCATGGGAAAGAAATATAATAAGGTTGAGAATAAATTCTCAGTAAGGAAAAATAATCGTGGAAGAAATAATGAATCAATGAGAGTAATAATTACAACATCGTAAATAAAGGAATACACATACCATAAAATAAAAAAACTGAGGAGGAACTGAATAAACATTATGGAGTGATGGTAAATGGAAATACAAGACATTCAGATAAATAGATAAAGAAAAAACAAATATGGCAAGGTATGAAACTAAAACACATGCCATTAATCAATGAGATGAAATGAAATTACTCCATAGATATATTGATGAAAAATCTAATGGATGAATAATCACTAACACTAAAATGAGGGAAATTATTTCATAATTGAATTCATGTCTAAATAAAATGAAAACCTATTACCATCAAGGCCTTTCACAATAAATTTTAAAACTAAGCATAGAAACCCATTTTCACAATTATTGGTCTCATGAGAACCTGTCAATGCATCAAGGACCTATATAAAGTCTTAGATCCACCTTTCATTTCTAGTACAAATCATTACTCATGTTGAATAATAAAAAGAACTAATATTACATACCATATAACAATATTTAATGATATATACGTATTTATCAATAATTCCCCAATTAATCAAATAATTTCCAATGTACCACCATATGAGAAACAGTATGCAGTTTAGAAAATAATAATATCCAATGTATGAGAATATAGATATTATATTAAATTTCTAATGAAATATTATTAAAATAATGTTATTTATTAAAGATAATGTAACAATCAAAAAAGGAAGTGGGATTAATAACATTATTTAGGAGAATAATCTTTAAACATTCTAAAGTGTCCCATACTACCTTGAAACATTTTAAGTCATAAAATCATGATGGATTAAAATTTAATGAAAGATATAATATCATGAGAGTAAGTGTAATAATTATATATAAGTTCAATGGAAATAAATTCACCATATAAATGAAATCAGGTGTATGAAAACACAATACGCCTCAATGAAATGAAATTGTGATGAAATCCCTTAAAAATGAATCACAAGACTCAAAAGTGATAATCGTAAAATGAAAAATATAAATACCAGGAACATAAATTAACTAATAATATAATATATCATAATGGTTATTATTTACACCACAAAAATAATTATGTGTTGAATAAGACATTTATCTCACAGATTTAAAAAGTGAGATGAAAATCCGTACCTTGAGTTTCCTTTTGAACGAACTTCCTTTTATTATTCCTGTATAATAAAAAATTGTTAATTTTATACTTTATTCAGAACAATTTTCATGATTATAATTACTTTTAACTCAATTATTACCTTTTTTTTTACAAAAACATAAACAATTAAGTTGACATTGAGTGTTTTTAAAAAATTTCAGTTTATGTGTCAAGACAACTATTGTTGGTCAAATATGGTCAAAGTCATCATTATATAGCATCTAAATAATAATAACCATGACATATTTTTCATATCTTACATCAATTATTCTTTTAAAATCAATAATTAAATATGGTTATTAAATATGAATCAACGTTACATTCAGGGAGACGGTTGGTCATATGTACTCAGGAGTAATGCTTCCATTTTTCAATTGTCGTTATGGATAGAAGTTAAGTAACACCATATGTTTCTTTAATGATAATTAAATAATAAATAAAATTTTATTTAATCATATATACTTATATAGGTAATTTTTTGATGTATATGGAATCACATCATGTCAAGGAGTCCGTAGTCTACACGTCTACGAACGACGTTATATCTTTTAAAGTGTTTCAAAGGGAACATAAGAAAATGATATATATTATATTTACCGAAAGATAATTATTTCATGAATATCATATATATGTTTTCTATATTTCTCACTTGTTTAATTATAATCATCATTTATACATTCCATGAATCATGTGAGCGTATCACATCACTTTGAGGGGGTGATTTTCTGCACTTACTCAAATGATGTTATTGTATTAACGTAAAATGGAAATTATTAAATGTGTGTATAATTAAAGGATTAAATAAGTATAAAGATATAATATATATCATATATAACCTATATAATATATGTTTTTATCATAAAGGAGACCATGAGATGCGGTAATAGATAATTGAACAATCATCATTTCATGAGTTAGTAGTTCACTGTACACAGAAACAAAATGTTCACTTCAATTAGAGGGAGGTTTGTTAGTGTAGGTAGAACCCTTTGAATAAAAACATAATAGTATAATTATGTTACTAGTTTTGTCACACAATAATGGAATATATAGAGTTCAGGGTGTGAAGGAGGAAAATAATGGAAATGAGCTTAAGAGAAGACATTACCTCTTAATGAGGCATCTTCTTTTTGATTGAACCAAAAGACTTCCTTGGGAAGATTTCTGACCAGAGGGAGGATTATAGGTAATTGGATGGATTTTTGGAAGATATTTTGGTAGATAATGGCCAAAACATAAACGTTTTGAGAGGTGTGAGGAATGGGGATATATGGTGGCCTTTTATAGTGGAGGAGGAGTGGTACTCTTGTAAATATTTGATGATAGAATTCCAAAAATGTTTTTCATGTGGAAAGTGGATCTGATAATGAATAAATTGGAAATAAAATTGATTATAGGGTATGAGTATGGAAATTTAATGGGTGTTGTACAAGTTTATTATGTTGTTTTGGGTCTTAAATTTAAGGTTTCGTAATCTATTGGCATAATTCTTCTCTTTACCACTGTAATTGATTTTAATTGCATTCTCTATTCTTTTTGTTCAAAAAAAAGGTGACATTTTTAGACACTATGAATTGTTATTATTCCAAATATTGAATACATTTATCCAAATTATAATAACATAAGTGGCATAAATTAATTTAAAATTTACCCCGCATGCAAAATGGGGACCGAAGCCTCATATTATTATTAAAGCAAAGAAAAGACCTCTTTTAACTGGGTAGAGAGAGACCCATTACATATCCCAAAGGCCTAGTGGGAATGTATCACATTACATAGCCTGTAGGACCAAATTTTTGGTGCAAGTACCATTCTATGAATAGTACTGCTACAATACTCATCTGCTATAGTACCCTCATAGTACTCACCACTACTACAGTGCCCTTGCCGCCGCTATAGTGTCCTGTCGCTGCTCCAGTATCTACGCTGCTACAGTACTACTACACTACCTGCACCCAATGGATTTTGAACCCCCATTTTTCATGTAGGATTACAAGGTTCTTGCCACCAAGAAAAACCCCATCAACCCCACATAAGAAATGACAATGTGGGTTTTTTGAGTAAAAACGTTCAAAAGTTGGCTATGTTTTTATAATTAAAATAAAAGTGAAAATGATCCCAATCACCTAATTTTTATTAATTTAATAAAATATTATATAATTAAAATTTAAAACCAATGAAAATAATAACTTATCCGTATTATTTAATTATATTAAAAACAATTTTGAACTAAAATTTAGTGTTTTTAACTTTTCATTAAAAATTGAATCTTTACACAAAATTAAAAAAACACCATCATAAGTTAATTATTATATTTTTCATTCAAATATGAATTTTAGTTTTACATATTAGATCAATAAAATTAACAAAATTCCAATTTAAATTGGTTTCACCATGAAAAGGCGGTAAAAATGACTTTATAAAAATATAGGTTTTTTGTGTAAAACAGGTTTTTCTCTTATCTTATTCATATCAATCCTAACGGATGAATATCAAAAAAATTTGATTGAATATATAACACATATATTTCATTAAAATAATTAAATATTTTTAATTATATTATTTTATTAGTATAAAACAATTTTGTGATCATAATAATGGTTTTATATAAAATCATTTCGTTTATATTGAACTGGTTCCTATAATCATTTCTATTTAGTTTTTAACCTAAGAATTAATATTATATTCCTATATTCCATATATTTTCATGATTTAGTTATTAATATTCATAAACTTTAACATAATGGTTAGGTCATGTCATATTATATAAATAATAATATTTTAATAATACAATGTTATTTTATGAAACTTGGTCTTGTGTGTAATGCAAGATATCAAGGGTGTTCGCTCTTACATATAACACAAGCTATCGAAAGAGGTTCCTCTTTCATGTAAAACATGCTAAATCGGTTTTGTATACATTGAATATATTGTAATTAGTAAATATGTTATAAAGTATCTAAATTTTATATAACCTTATGTGCTTGGTATCGTGTTTCGTGAATGATATTGAATACAATGTTCTTACATTAGTTTTTATGGTCATCAAATTCCCCCACCTTATTTTAATTTTGTCCTTTAAATTTAAAAAAAATCTTGATGATATATTTTTTGATACTCTCTATGTTTTAAATCCACTATCGTTTGATGTTTTCATATGTAATCCTCAATAAAAGAGAGAATAGATAGTACAAGGGTCACATGAACTATCATGTTACTAGGAATCTGTATTGGAGAACATTACTAGAATTTAGAGATACATACTTCGAAGGAAAGGGTAAATATTTATACGGAGTGGTTGATTTATTCAATCAAGAACAAGTGATTGATCATTGTAAAGATAAGAGCCCCAAAGTCAAAAATCTAGGATGATTTAGAAGACCATTAGTGCAACAAAAAATGCCGAATTTTGAAAACACATTTTTTTATCAAATTACTAATGTTGAGAAATTATTTTACTCACCAAGAATATAAGGAAATATTATTACTTTATAGTTTTAAATTACAGATGAACAACGGTAACATTTCTTTGGGATTCGATCAAATTTTAAATCGATCCATTACTCTTAGGAATTAATTACCCAAAATGATTTTTTTGTGCTTGAAGCAAAAAAAGAAACATTTAATGGCTTGTCAGAGTGACAATTATAAATATTTGTCCTTGAATATCTTGTAAAACCAATATGATTAATAAATTCATCCCAAATCCTCAAAAGTGATATCAGAGATTCATCATTTTAATTTATTTGTGAAATTTTTTAAAGAAATAAAATGAAAATTTTACAAGGACATTGCAAAGGTTAATGGTTGGTGTGAAACTCTTATCGTCCTTCATTCATGGGATGATGACTCGTGGCCATCCCATATTTGATTGGTTGTCACATATCATACATATTGTCCTTGTCCAAAACCAAATTAATATAATTTCTAAAATAAATTTTATGGATATCCTTTAAATAATGATAATAACTAAATAACCATTTAATAATGGTTTTAAATACAACCCCAATACATCATACATTTTATTTTGATATAGATCCATCCATGTTCTAGAATATATCTTCTAGGAGTGGGTATTCACTTGGGTAATATCCAAGTTCCAAAAACATATGATGAATAACTAAAAATGATTTCATAGGATGAGCTTCATTTACTTCCATCACACTCTTCCTTATTTCCTTAAAAATCCCTTATTTATATCCTTCTATTCCACATATAAAGAATTTAAATTTTCCATTAAGACACTTACCTATGTTTCTCCTCCCACACTTATCGCATGCTAAAAATTGATCCTTCCATTCTTTACAGTCTCCACCACTCGAGCTCTTAGAAACCACCATCCTTATCTTATTCAGTGAACTCAGGAGTAGGTAAAGGTATATATTATTAATCATATTTTGGGAAAAATAATTCTTCATAAACACAAAATCTTTCACTCCTATCAACAAATCATTTGGTTTCTCATTTTCACCACATTTTCCTTTGTGTTCTATGTTATCTTGAATCCTCTAGGTTTAATCCATTGACATAATCTAGAAATAAGAGTGTGAGAAACAACAGTCGTAGTGAGAAAATTATATAATCACCTATAAGGTCTCTAAATTAATCCTCATTATTTTTAATCTAAAACTACATAGTTTAAACCTAGGATATTCATTGTCATTTTATATTCAAATCCTTCTTCATGGTTTGTAATGAAAACATGAATTATCCTAAAAATATCCCCTGGGAGTGTCAAACTTGGTGCGCAGTATGTTCTGTTTTCGTGTACTAGGTTACCCCGAGTCAAGCATGGAAGACCTTTTCAGAGTTGTTACTCCTAGGTACATATCTGAAAAAACCATTTACACATGCAGTATGGAGACATGGATGAATTTCTAGTAAGACCCATATAATTTTTACTTTACCAAATTTCTGGGATGTTCATCTATACTTATCCTATAATTCTACCACAGTATTATGTTCAAAAATCTTGGTTTTCTTAATATCAAGTTTCTGAGGTCCTTAATAATCATTATTTGATGCCAAATATAGTAACCCATCCCGAGATTTCCCAATGTTGGTGGATGCTATCAATTATATTAGCATGATTACAAGGAATCATGCCCAAAAGGACTGATTAGTTCAGTAGTCTTGGTAAACCAGATACATAATCAATATTGTATTACAAATTAATCCACTAATTAAAATATATTATTTATAATGTAACTAATAAACATCATCAATGATAACTCTAATCCATATAGTAAATCCTTTCATATATTTCAAGGTACACTTCTTCGATTCCTGAGGAAAGAAACATAATAAGGGTGAGCTCAAATGCTCAGTAAGGGAAAAATATAGTAGAAGAAATAATGAATCAATGAGAGTAATAATTATGGAATGGTAAATAATTGAACACACAAACCATATAATCAAAAACCTGGGAAGGAACTGAATGAAAAATAAGGAATGATGGTAAGTGGAAATGCATTCCATTTAAATAAGTAGATAAGGAAAAATAGATATGGAGAGGTATGAAACTAAAACACATTCCATTAATCAATGATCTCAAACAAAATGTTTCCATAGATATTTCGATGAAAAATATCATGGATGAATAATCAATGAAACAAATATGAGGGAAATTATTTCATATTGGATTTAATGTCTCAGGCACATGAAAACCTATTACTGTGGAGACCATTCAGAAGATGATTTAAAAAAAAGTGTAGAAACCCATTTGCGCAATTATTCATCCCATGAGAACCTATAAATGAATCAAGTTTCTATATAAAGTCTAGGATACATCTTACATTTCCATTAAAATTAAATAATCATAATTTATAATCAAAAGAACTAATATTCCTTAGAAAATAAGTGTATTTAATGAGAAATATGGATTTATAAAAAATTCCCCAATTAATCAAATAATTATCGAAGTAACCACTGTATAAAAAATGGTGTATGTATTAAGAAATACTAATATCCAATGTATTAGAATACGGATATTCTATTAAATTTCCAATCAGAATTTATTACAATAATGTGATTGATTAAATATAAACTAACAATCCCAAAAGGAAATGAGATTAAGAACATTATTGAGGAGAATAATCTTTAAACATTAAAAAGTGTCCCATAACACCTTGAAACATTTTAAATCATATAATCAAGATGGATTAAAATTTAATTAAAGATATAATATCATGAGAGTAAGGAGATTCAAGATATATAAGTTCAATGGAAATACAAACACCGTATAAAATAAACAAGGTTTATGACAATAGAATACGCCTCAATGAAATTTAATTGAGACAAAATACCTTAAAATGAGTCAAAAGAATCAAAAGAGATAATCATCACATGAAAAAACTAAATAACATGAATATAAAAAAATTTATTATATTATATATCACAATGGTCAGTATTTACATCACACAAAATAAGTAAGTGGTGAATATGAAATTTATCTCACAAATTTAGAAAGTGAGATGAAAACCCTTACCTTAAGTTTCATTTTGGGTGAAAATCAATTAATAGTTTTATATAAATTATATTAATCTTATACTTTCTTAAAAACCTTTTTCATGTTTATAATTAATTTTATTTCACTTATAAACATTTTGTGTATAACTTCTCAAACAATTAAGTTTATATAGGGTGTTTTTAAACAAATTTATTTTATGTGTCAAAACAACTATTGTTGGTAAAATATGGTATACGTGGTCATTATATAACATCTAAAGAATAATAAAAATGAAATAATTATCATATTAATACATCATTAATATTTTAAAATCTATAATTAAATATGGAAATGGAAAATTAATCAATATTAGATTCATGGAGACGGTATGTCGTACTTACTCATGAGTAATGTTTCTATTTTTCAATGGACCTTATGGAAAGAAGGTAATTAACACCATATCATTACATAATAATAATTATATAATAAGTACCATTTTATTTAATCACATATACTTATATATATAATTCTATGATGTAAAAGTAATCACATTATGTTGAGGAGGCGGTAGCCCACACGTCCACGAACGACATTATCTCTTCTAAAGTGTTTGAATGGGTAATAAAGAAAATGATATATATTATATTTATATAAAGATAATTACTTAATTAATATAATATATATATTTTTTATATCACATTATTAATTATAATCATCATTTATACAATCCATTTATCATGTTTGGAAATCACATAGCTTTGAGGGGGTGGTAGTCCACACATCCTCAAACGATGTTATTTTATTAACGTAAAATGTAAAGTATTAAATATGTGTATTATAAAAGTATTAATGAAATATAAATATATAATAAATATCATATAAAATCTATATGAACTTATTTTCCATCATAATGGTCCCCATGAGAGGTGGTACGACATAATTGAACAATCACCGTTTTGTGAGGTTGTAGTATGCCGTACACAGAAACAGAATGTTCACTTCAATTAGATGGAGTTTTGTGTTAGGGTAGGTATGAAACTTATCATAAAAACATCCTATTATAAATTTTATACTAGTTTTTCACATAATAATGGAATAAAGATAGTAAAGGGGGTAAAGTAGGAAAATAATTGAAATGAGCCTAAGAGAAGACATTACCTCCTAATAGGGTAACTTGTTTTGGTTTGAACCTAAAGACTTCCTTGGGAGGATTTAATACCAAAGGAAGGATTATAGATTATTGGTATGGATGTTTCAAAGCTATTTGGGAATATCATGGCTGATACTAAGAGGTTTTAGAGTTGTGAGGATTGGGGAGAGGTGGTGGCCTTTTATAGCGGAGGAGGAGTGAAACTCATGTATATTTTTGAAGAGAGACATCCAAAAACGTTTTTCATGTTGAAATTGGATCCAATAATGAACCAAGTTAGATAAAACTGATGATGGGTTCAAAATAATTCCATCCAATATTTTTCTGACAAGTTTCTTGGTCATTTTGGGTCATAAATTTAAGGTTCAGTGATCTATTAGCCTAATTCTTCTCTTAATCGATTTAATTAATTTTAAACACATTCACTAATATTTTTGGTAAAAAACAAAGTTGAACTTATTATAAATTATAAATTATGCTTATTCAAAATATGGAATCCATTTTTCCAAATTATAGTCAATGATGTGGTATAAATTACTTTAAAATTAATCTCACAGATGGAACATCAATGCATGGTTTTTAGAGTAAAAATGTCAAAATATTGGATATGTTTTTATAATCAATTTAAAACTGAAATTGAATAAAATAAAATAAAATATATTAATATATAATAATACTATCTCATTAAAATTTAAAAACAATTAAAATAATAGTTTAACCATCTAATTTAATTAGATTTAAAAGTAGTTTTGTACTAAAATTAAGTATTTTTTTCTTTCATTAAAATTTAAACCTTTACATAAAATTACCAAAACATCATCCTAAGTTAATTATAATGTTTATAATTTTATTATTATGTTTATTTTGACATATTATAAAAACAAAATTATCAAAGTTGTTATTTAAAATGGGTTCTCCATTCAAAGGCGATAAAATTGGCTTTATAAAAATATAGGGTTTTATATGTAAAATAGGAGTTGTTATTATCTCATTCATATCAGACATAATGGATGAATATTTGATGAATATATAACATATAAATTTCATTTAAATAATTAACTAATTGTAATAACATTAATTTATTTGGATAAAACAGTTTCGTGAGCATAAAAATGGTTTTACAAAAAACATTTTGTTTATATTCCATTCGTTAATATATTCATTTATAATTAGTTTTTACCCAATGAATTAGTCTTATATTACTATAAAAACAAATATTTTCATAATTTAGTGAATTATATTCATAATTTCTTATATAATGGCTAGTTTATATAATATGATATTAAATAGTAATATTATAATAATACAATGTTATTTGATGAAACTCGGTATTGCGTGTAACATAAGATATCGAGGAAGGCCGCTCTTGCGTGTAACACATGCTATCGAGAGAGGTTCCTATTGATTGTAACACATGCTAACTTGGTTTTTTATGCATTTAAGCTATTTCCAATAGTAAACATATTATAAATATTTTGATTTTTATAATAGCTTAAGCCCTTGGTGTCATGTTTCAAGCACACTATCGAATGAAAAGTTTATTAATTTAGTTTTTAGGGTGTCATATGAAAATATTTCTTATATTAGTTTTAGGAAAAAATTAAAAGCCAAAAAAATCACCTTCCATTTACATATTTTTATAGGAGGACATTAAGGAAATACTGAATTATTTTTTGTAGTCCTTTATATGCGGGTACATATAACATCGTGACACAAAGCTGACTATTTACCTTTTTATACCATTACACCATAACAGGAACCTCATTCCATATAACATATTTGTTTAGATATTTTGGAATTCACATAATGAATGAATAAAATCTCCCCTGAAATTTTTTTATGGTCAATGGAAGAATATATCTACTCACAACTACAAAAATAGGATTTATCAGCACTCAAACGGGCTTTAATAGTACTAAAAAGGCACTGTAAAGATCAGCGGTGATAAAGGGGGGTGGGGTGGGGGGGTCCCCTTTATCAGCGCTAAAAAAGCGTTAATAAAGGGAGTCTTTATCAGTGCTAAAAAAGAAATGATAATGGTATCCTTTATTAGTGCTAAAAATGTGATGATAAAGGGAGCCTTTATCAGCTTTAAATTTTTTTTGATAAAGGGATCCTTTGTTAGTGCTAAAAAAGTGCTAATAAATGGATTCGTTATCAGTTTTAAAAAATAACTGATAAATTCCATGCTTTCTGTAACATAACATTCTGCAGTATCACACCCAAATAAGACCTGTAGAAAAATCAGCATATCGATAAGTATACCCATACAAAATTAAGATATAATTCATAAGGTAATTACAGCAAGTATACACATACAATAAGCATACCCATAAAAAATTAACACATAATTCATAAGGTAATTATAGTAAGTATGAACATACAACAAGTATACCCATTAAACTAGTATACCCATACACTATTAACACATAATTCATAAGTTAATTAAATACATAAAGAAATCAATTCAGAGTTTAGGGGGGTTGTTCAGGGGTTGTTCAGGGGTTTAGGGTGCCTTTCCAAGGGGGGTAGGGGATGTCCAGGGGGTGGGGGTGTTTGGGGGGATGGGGGTGTCAAGGGGGGTGGGGGGGGGGTGTCCAGGGTGGTGGTGGGGGGGGGGGGTTGTCCATGGTGGTGTCTGAGAGGGTTTCCAGGGGGTTGGGGGATTTCCAGGGGGTGGGGGTGTCCAGGGGGTTGGGGGGGGGGGTATCTAGGATGTGGGGTGGTGTTCAGGGGGGTGGGGGTGGTCTATGAGGTTGGGGGGCTGTCCAAGGTTGGTGGGGTGGTTTCCATGGGGTGGGGGTGTCTAGGGGTGGGGGTGTCCAGGTGGTGGGGTGGTGTCTAGGAGGGGTGGGGGCCGTCCAGGGGGTGGGGTCGTCCAGGGGGTTGGGGGTGTCCAGGGGGGTTTGGGGGGAGGGGGCTGTCCATGGTGGTGGGGGAGGTGGGTGGGTGGGGCTGTCCATGGGGATGTCAAGGGGGTGGGGTGGTGTCCATGGGGTTGGGGGGCTTTCCAGGGGGTGGGGGTGTCCAGAGAGGTGGGGGTGTCCAGGGGGTCAGGTGGTGTCCAGGGGGGTGGGGTCGGTCTAGTGGGGTTGGTGGGGCTGTCCAAGGGGGGTTGGGTGGTGTCCAGGGGGTGGGGGTGCCTGTCCATGAGGGTGGGGGTTTCTAGGGGTGGGGGTGTCCAGGTGGTGTGGTGGTGTCTAGGAGGGGTGTGGGTCGTCCAATTGGTGGGGCCATCTAGGGGTTGGGGTATCTAGAGGGGTGAGGGTGTCCAGGGGGTGGGGGCTGTCCAGGGGGTTGGTGGGGCTATCCAAGTGGGTGGGGTGGTGTCTAGGGGGTGAGGGTGGCTGTCCATGGGGGTTGGGGTGTCCAGGGGGTCGGGGTGTCTAGGTGGTGGGGTGGTGTCTAGGAGTGGTGGGGGTCGTCCAGGGGGTGGGGGCTATCCAGAGGGTTGGGGGTGTCTAGGGGGGGCTGTCCAAGGTGGGGGGGGGGCTGTCCATGGGGGTGTCCAGGGGGGTGGGGTGGTGTCTAGGGGATGGGGTGGTGTCCCGGGGTGGGGTCTTTAATGGTTTTAATGGAATGAATTTCATGGATTTTAAGATCATTGGTTTTTTTAAAATTGTTTTGGAATAGTATTTATTTCAATAGTATGTGTTTCTTTATGAAAAAATGAATTATTTTGGTGTTTATGGTATGAAGGTGGGTTTTCGTATGTTAGTTGTCGTTTTCAATCAATGTTCTACTCATTTTAAACAAAAGAGAGACACTTTGAGTGATACCGGACACACTGTGCCTCAGATTGAGGCGGTTTTGGCTTGTACACATCAAAAAATGACCCATGGATCGCTGTTCTAAGGTATCAACATAATCCGAATGTGTCTGGTCTGATTTATGTACATCAGTTGTTGTTTTCACTTAAAATTATGCCCATTTTAAACCATAGAGAGACACTTTGAGTGATACCTGCCACACTGTGCCTCAAATTGAGGTGGGGTTGACTCGTACACATCCTATATGGCCCATGGATCTTTATCCTAAAGTATCAACAAAATATTAATGTGTTTGGTCGTATTTCTGCATGTCAGTTGTTTTCACTTAATATTTTGTCTATTTTTTACAAAAGAGAGACACTTTCGGTGATACTAGCCACACCATGACTCGGATTGAGGCGGGGTTGACTCATACACATCACAAATGACCCATGGATCATTCTCCTAAATTATTAACACAATCCGATTGTATTTGGTCAGTTTTCCGTACGTCAGTTGTTGTTTTTACATAAAATTCTGTCCATTTTAAACAAAAGAGACACACTTTGAGTGATATCAGTCACACCGTGCCTTATATTGAGGTGGGGTTGAAACATACACATCACAAATAACCCATGTATTTTTCTCCAAAAGTATCAACACAATCTGAATGCATTTGGTCAGATTTCCATATTTCAGTTTTGGTTTTCACTTAAAATTTTGTCCATTTTAAACAAAGAGAGACACTTTGAGTGATACCAGCTACGCCATGCCTTGAATTGAGGCGGGGTTGACTCATAAACATAAAAAATGACCCATGGATCGTTATAATAAAGTATCAACACACTCTGAATGCGTTTGGTTGGATTTTGGTATGTCATTTGTTTTCACATAAAATTATGTCCATTTTAAACAAAAGGAAGACACTTTGAGTGATACCGGCCACACCGTGCCTCGGATTGGGGCAGGGATGACTCATACAAATCAAAAATGACCCATGGATCGTTATTCTAAATTATCAACACAATCCTAATGCATTTGGTTGGTTTTCCGTACGTAAGTTGTGGTTTTCACTTAAAATTCTGTCCATTTTAAACAAAAGAGAGACATTTTGAGCGATAACAACCACACCGTGCCTCGGATTGAGGCAGGGTTGACTCGTACATGTAAGAAATTACCCATGGATATTTATTCTAAATTATCAACATAATCTGAATTCATTTGGTTGGATATGAAGGTATTTTGGATTTTTTACTGTTTTTTCTTATCCAAAGCCCAACGAAAAGTGGCTCATCATTCTTGAATATTACTGGTGCATTTCATCTGTTAAAATAGGAAAATGACTCATTGGATAAAGGATGTTTTATTTAATAACAATTAAAATTTCTTTATGAACATTTACATAGAACAATGTTTCATCTTTTGATCTCCTAAACCCCTCTCAAAAATGGTCGCCAATTGCACACGTCCCCAGGTTAGATCTACATGATTTTTGTGTTCAATCTTCCATCAGGTATACGGCCCACTCGTTTCTAAACAAATCTATATCGTCTTTTGAATATGAGGCTTTTTGACAGTCAGAGTAGTACTGAAAAATATATAAATAATTAATTAATAAAAAGTTTAAATGAAATAGTAGTAGTTTTTGAAAATACCTCTTTAGGGATGCTAGTTTGTTGATGAAAAATGATTTTTTACATACATTTACAAACATAATAACCGCAATCATTATCGTTTGTTTGTTTTGGAAACTGAAAAAAATTATCATTAGATGAATAAGTAACTTGTTTTGTTATGTGTTTGGATAATTAGAATTTATTATATATACCTTGATTTTTGTCCAGACGTAGTACTTGATCGCCTCTTTATTCTTAGCCCCTGTCCTATTTCCTTTTTTAGATGATAATGATACACTTCCCTATTATAATTTAATCCTCAGTAAATGACAATATAAATTATATTACGTTATTTTTAGACCGAAAACATAGGATGTAGTGTCTTACAGATTCACAAAATCCATCATGTGTGGTCGGTTTGTTGGATATCCTTGCATTGAATGTAGAAAACAAATCTTTGGAGTATCCAAGTTCACCGCAATTAGTAGGAAATGTTTCCTAAAAAAAGGAATAAGTAATAAAAGAAGTGAAAATATAATTGATATTCTTTAATCATAGAGATTTACCCCTGCATGGTTGGTATTATAAAGAGTCTGTCATTCTTAGTCTTGCTTTCAAATGTTTTCAGCAATCCATTCACTATTTTATCCTTTTTTGATGGATCTTATTTCGATAGATGTGTTGAAGTGGTTTGTGGACTATTGAGTCCGAATTTTTTCTCATGGGAACATTCCTTCAACTATTTTTCATATATATGGTTGCCAATAATATAAAATGCATTTAGTCATAATTAGCACATTATATCATCTTTTAGAAAATCAATTCAAGAAAACATACCTCATATATAAATTTACAACTGTGATGCCTAGCCAACCATATTCAAGGGTCTCATTTACATTTTTAGAAGCAATGAAATCTTGAATATCCTCTCTGTATATATTCTTTTCATAAAACACAATATTTCTACTACCACTTTTTAGCTTCGTATCCACATGAGTCTTCAATGGTAGTAAATGTGGATAGAGAATAGGTGGTGTTATTTTTCTTTCAGTAGCTCTTTGGGATCGGTTGGTTGATCCTTTAGATGCTTTTGAGGCAAAATTTCTCATCAACCCCTTCTATTTCTCCATCTATAACAACATTCATTGGGTTATACCTTTTTTTGATTAATTGTTAAAGGTTTAGCTTTGAAAAAATGCAAATAAATACCTCTTTGTCGACATAAACACTTACAAGTTGTGAAAGTCATGAAATGAATTTCCCAATAGCCTTTTCAATCGTATTAATATCATCTTCATCAAGTGGAATAGGTATTTCTTCATTTGGATCATGAGCTACAGTAATATTCACTTTTAGATTATCTTTCGGAAGTGGTCTGCTAAGCAGCTTGTCCTATGGGATTTTGAACATTGTATCCCTCACTACAAGGTGATAGGTGGGTGTTGGAAGATATAAATCACAGTCATTATCACCATGTAAAAGATTATTACAGGAAAATTATCAGTGTTTGTGTGATTCAAATTCCATGGGAACAATTATTAGAATATTGATTACCACGACTAAGACAACTCTTTGAGGGGAATGGCTCGCCTCAAAGCAAGTGGGGGGTGGGGTGGGATCCTCATGCGCTGGTTATTCTTTAGTTTTGTCTTCTCCTTGGTTCACACCAATAAAAGTTGCTAGCAACTCTTCCTACCATTGAAATTTTTCTTCAAGAGTTGATACTATTTCACTCATTTGTTTCATTTCTTCATTTTTATCATCTATTTTTTTTTTCACAAAATATACTCAGGGTGTCACCCCGAACCCCACACCTCTGACACAATCGTATTGTTTTAGCCTCATCGAAGATGTTGATAATTGGTCTTCATCCGCTATTGGAGTAGCTGATTCCTATGACTTTTAGATATAGAAAATAGGTAATTATTATTATGAAATAACAATTTAAAATAAAACGTTTTATCATGTTATACTTACACATATTTCCCACACTTTTTGTGTTTTTTCATCTACTAGCTCACCTTCTTTATTCACATGTGCATCCTTCCATAGCACATGACATGGGATTGAAGTGTCTTTGGCATTAGACTCATCAATATACATATAAATATATAGAGATAATTATGTTTTAGTTTCTTAGAACCTAACAATATTAATATAAATTTAAAATACGTACCGTTTTCTTTTCTAGTGAAGCATACCCCATCCTTGCTCTATGATAGAGGTATGTTGGTTTTGATGCACATTCCTTATTTTCAGTAATGAGTTTCTGTTTCATAAATGAAATATTGACAATCAATGTGATGAATACACGTATCCTCAAACAATGTATTATCATCCACAATGTACCTAAAACTTCTCATCCCCATGACAACCAATAAATTCATCCCACTCTTCTTGGGATATCAGGTGAGCATAGACAAGGGGTGGGTGATGGATCATTTTATCTTAGGAATCTTTCAGGTTACATTTTGTTAAAATAGTGTGAAAACCTCGATGAATCCTTCCGGCAAACCTTAGTACATAATTATTTTATGAATCATATACTATAAATGTACTCTGAAAGATATTTAGAAGAGTAAGACTCTATTTCATTATTTTATTTTCTTGTATATTAATGAAATAATATCATAATGTTACCGTAATTTCTTCCCAGATCACAGCCTTCATCCTGGACACAACATGGTTCCATTAATCTATGTCAACCGGTATGCATTTATGAGTGAAAACTCCAATGTAAATACTAAACATATCCTTGTTGGGATTCAAATATTGGCGTTTTGCATTCCATCTGACATAAAATTTGATGTCTTTTCTTTTCTCCTTATGAACTTTGGATAATACAGTCAAACTACAATGCACCTGTGTTTTCTATGATGTTGGTCTTTTATCCCCAACAATTTCATCAATATTAATATAATTTATATGTTTATATGAAATGGTAGAAATGACATGGGCTAATGGTTGTTGGACCTCAACACTAGGAGGATCAACATGTTTAAAAACTTGTTGTTGCTCTGCATTATGAGAAGCTGTTGTAGCAGCAGCAATTGCAGCTTGAGATACTTGTTTAGCCTCGAGGTTAGGAGCACCCGAATGTGGAGAAGTCATTATCTTCAAAAGTGGTTGAAAATTTAATTTATATTAAATAAATTCAGTAATTATAAGATAATAACATGAGATAACAATATCTATATTACTAACAAAATATAACTTATTTATTGAACTCTCTTTCTTTTTTTCAAAGGCTAAAGGGATTTGAAACCTCTATCAATTATCCAAACCCATTCATTGTGGTATCCTCTAACATACAAAATGTCATCTAAATTGGGACCATTGTGAAATGATTACTATGTACCACTGAAAGCATCATAGTTCATTTAATTTTCATCAAACCCCTTGAGTATTTTTGGACGATAATAGAACAATCGACCAATTTTGGTTTGCGGGATCTGGAACAAAAAATACTTGTACCACTTTTGATGTCATTATAAAATATTCTTATATGTAGACATCTTTACTAAAATTAACTTTCACAAATAAAAATTCATCTATTTTAACACAAATGTTGTTATCTACCCATTTGCATTGAAAAATCAGCAATTGGAATGTCATATAATCCAACTCCCATATTTGTTTGATAATTCCAAAGTATGACATATTCACATAAATTGGATTTTTGTCCTTAAAACCAGAAACATGCATCACTTCAGCCACAAGTGTAACCCCACTATTTTTCATGGTACAATCTTCATCATGTTCATCTGTATAGGATTTATAACTATTAATTACATAACGTTTTTATGATAATACATACACACTTTCTCTGATTACTACCCATCGAAGTCGTTCTAAAATTGAATTCGTATATTCATATAAATCTATAAAAATATGGTCCAGAAACCAACCTATAAACTGTTGATTATGTGTATTTGATATCCATTTTTTAGCACTTGATGGATTCAACTGCCTAAGAATTTCATTGTGGGTTTTAATATATGGAGAAACCTCACAACTGTTATAAAAAACATAAAGGTGATCCTGCTCCTGATATGTAATATTGGTTGTCACAACATCTCTTCGAAAAATTCCCTCACCCTTAATGCGTCCAGTATGACAAGATTTTGGGAGACAAATGATTTCCAAATCAGATAGGTATTCGGTACAGAATTCAATGGCTTTCTCAGCAATATATCACGCCACTATACAACCCTCTGGATGACTTCGATTTTTGAAATACCCTTTAATAATCATTATATACCGTTCAACGGGGTACATCCATATATAGTGCACAAGACCACAAAGTCGAATCTCTCTAATCAAGTGAACCATCAAATGGACAATCATATCAAAGAATTTTGGCAGGATGAAAATTTCTAATTCATATAATATAATGACAATTTCTAATTCCATAGATGGAAATTTCATCAGGTCTGAAACATTGCAACATATAGCTTTGGAAAAGAAAGAATGTTTGGTTAACGTATGACAAAAAATTCTTGAGAAAAATGTAATGTAAAGATATAGAAATTAAATATTGCATCAAAACATGCCACTCATGTTATTTCAAACCTTTTAACTTCAAATCATTCATTGAAACAATGTTCTTGATATTTGATGAATACCCCTCTGGAACCTTTACACCATTTACGAAGGTGAAAAACTAATATCTCTCCTCCCTGGAAAGATTTTATGTAGCTAGAGGAAGAAACATTTTATTTTCACCCTTCACAGGAGCCAAATATTCTTGTATTCCAATGTCAACCATGTCCAACCTTGCCTTAATTCCATACTTTATTTTTTCAGGGGAATTTCCGATAACACTTTCACATACATTTTTTCCACATACTTCACATCAAGAAAATATCTGAAGTAAAGACCATTCCAGTATGGTAATTCAAAAAAACAGATCTCTTTTTTCATTTTATTTTCATTATTCATTTCAAAAACGGTTTACCAAAAATAGTGTTCACATCTTTTACATTCTCTAATATCTGATCAACTGTTAGTGGAGACAATGTTGTGTGTTATTCTGAACTTCTATTGAATGATGTCGTCCAATATCGGAACTTATGCCAATGGGATAAAAATCTATGATGTCTAAAAGCACATCTGATTGTCTTCTATCGACCAACCAAAGTTTTGATGCTCTGTTAATGTGTATAGCATCACTGGGTCAAATCCTCGGTGATGACACTTTTTAATAGTCGTTTTTTAGTTGATTGTATTCTGAATGGGGGGTGGGGTTGTTTGAAAATCTTATGAAATTATTGGTTGATTTATATTGATTTAACAAATTTATAAATATTGGGGTTAGTTCATTTTTAGGGAGTAAAGATTTTGATATCCTTGAGATTTTCTTTATATTTCATTTAAATTAACTCATACTTCACAAGATAACGTTCATTGGAATTCCTAAGTGTCAAGGATTTAATACAAGCCTTAACTTAACTTAGGGTTCTAATCTCAATTAGAGCTTGTTGATGGTTGTGTATTTATGGTTCCAAGAATTCATGGAAACCACATGTTAAAAAATACAAGTCATTAATCCATGACATGTTAATTCCAACATACACAATGTTAATTTGAAGAATATTCATCAGGAAAATACTCTCAATCACATAACATCTCTACATTTTGAATCACCCCAATAATAGACTTACTCAGCCATTAATATAGTTATTAATATGGTAATAAATGTTAATGGTGATGAGTTATAAATAGAACAAAAAAATGGGATAAGAAATGATTTGTGCGTCAAACACACACACACGAACGATAATTAGAATTAAAAATATAATTTCTATTGAATGAGGATGCGAAATAAGAGAAGAGGATTCAACTATATTTAAAATATTTTGAGAAAATTAATATGAAACTACATAAGGTGGATGAGGATAACGTGAAACTGATGATAACTGGACCTAAAATCGATCTTCAAGAACACCCAGGATCCTCAAAGATGATCAAAGAGCTCATCTATTCTCGGCAAGGGATATCGGTTCTTAACCGTCAACTGGTTCAGCTTCCAATAATCCACACAAAGACGAAGGGTTCCGTCTTCCTTATTCGCAAACAGGACAGGAGAACCCCAAGGAGAAGTACTAGGTCGGATAAAAATCATTTCTTGCAACTCCTCCAGCTGCTTCTTGAGTTCCTACAACTCAGTTGTATCCATTCTATAAGGAGGAATGGACACCGGTTCCACTCTTGGCATGAGCTCAATTGAGAAGTCTACCTCATGCTCTGGAGGAAAAACTGAAAATTCCTCTAGAAAGACATCCCTGAAATGATCCACCACTGGGGGAAAGTCTAACTGTGAAGTCCCCTAGTCATATAGATAAAGACTGGCAATCAAGGATGTAACTTACCCCATCCCATGATGCTCTGGCCCATCCCTACCCACCTGGCCATCCTACTCGCCTCTATGAAGGAAAGATTCTCCCTCTGGTGATACGAAACTCACCCTACGACGATTGAAATCGATGACAGCCTGGAAGGGAACCAACTAGTCGATACCAAGAATGATGTCATAGCCCATCATCTATAGGACATATAGGTCCCATAAGAAGTGACACCCCGAATCCTCAAGAGGACACTCTCTATACTGACATACTCTTGATTTCCTCGTTCCCAACGGCGTGTCCAGAGTCAATAAGTCGGTAGACGAAAGGATATAGATCCCAAGGATCTCCAAAACCGCAACAGAGATAAATCTATGGGAAGCACCAGTATTGAAAAGAGATGAAAATAAAACTGCGGCTACTAAGATTGTACCTTGAACTGTAGAACGGCTAGAATCCTGCTCTTGATAGATCTACTCCACGGCGAAAGACTGGCCTACACCGCAACCCTATGCCCCTGGCTGACCACTCTGAGATGATCCAATCTATTTTCACTGATGACCTGGTGACTGGCCACCACGGCCGCGACATCCACCTCGGCTCGAACAGTTGTAAGAACTCCAGTTCCCAGACTGGTGGGAAACTGGTGAAGTATCTCCAGGACGCGGGGTCATAGAGGAACCCCTACCACTAGTAAAAGGTGAGAAGATATGACAAAAGCACTAAAGATGGCCCATCTTACCGCAAGACCGGCACTCCATCAGATCCGTCTGGCACTAAGGCCTAGTATGCTCATTCCTACTGCACTGGTAGCATACAACATGGATGCCAGAAGACACACCTCGCGTACCCCGATCTCCTTGAGAAGACTCTCTGCGATGCTTCCTACTATCCGTAGGAGGAACACCAGCTCTGGATGACGAACCGAACTGGCTCATCGCTCCAGAATCCCTCAGATTGCACTTAGTAATCAAAGACTGGTTAATGATGGAGGATATCGAAGTCAACTGGAAGATATTCACCAGGGAACATATATATGGCTTGAGATCGTCCTTAAACTTCCTTGCAAGGAACAACTCATCGCCTACTAGGATCGGTGTGAAATGCTGCAGCTCAGTGAAGCGAGACGAGTACTCCATAACAGATAGAGTACCCTACTGTAGACTCATAAACTCCTAGGCTCGATCGGCCCTCAAGGTCTCCGGATAGAAGTAGTCATAGAAGGTGCGTCAAAAATCATCCCATGACATACCCTGCTAGCGCCCTGACTGTGAGATCACCTCCCACCGCCTCTTGGCGGTGTCCCAGAGCATATAGGTTGCCAGCTTTACCCTCTTCTCTAGGGGGTATCTTCAGATGCTCAAAGATAGTCAGGGTGGCCTCGAATCATGAATCTGCCACCTGGGGTCCTTCATCCCCTGAAAAAGTAGGAGGATGATGCTGCTGAATGACCCGCGTCAATTAGGCCATTGACAGGGCAGGAAGCTATGCTCCCTGAAAAGTCTACATCATCCTCAGGAAGTCCTCCCTGAACTACGCATCGGCGCCTACAACGGGTAAAACTGCTGGTGACAAGGCTGGAACAACAGGAGGATCAACAGGAGGTCCCTGATTAGCCATATCAGGTGTCCGGTCACCGTTTGGAAACTGACGTATGACCGGAGGACTTCTCGGAGGCATAGATCTGAAAGATCAAAAGCACAACTTAGATCAGGATTTACAATGGCTGAAAACACAGGAGTACGAAACAGGAACAGGGGAAAGAAACTATCATGTTTTACAAAACAAGACTAGATGGCGTGTATAAAAACTACACGGCGTGTCTTCTTTAGACATTAACATGGGCGTGTACCTCTACCACTACTGGTCGTTTAACACCCCAAACTAAACGGCGTGTACATGAACTCTAAATCCCTGCCTGAGTCTCCTTACACGGCTAACCCACACAGTCCAAACTAACCACAGACAACCTGGCGTGTTCCCTAGGGACACGATGTGTACTAGACAAGGTCTTGGTGGCCTGTGTTGTTTGTTACACGGTTGTCTACACGACTTACCTTACACGGCGTGTTCCGAACAAACACGGCGTGTATAGGAGAAGGTAACACTGACCCATGTTGTTCGTGACACGGCCGGGTACCTGGGACAAAACTACACGACATGTTCTTTAACAACACGACGTGTTCTACTAGAGCTTTCCCGACCCGTGTTGTGAGTGAAAAGACCGGTTACACGGCTCTAAACTACATGACGTGCACCTACTGCACACGGCGTGTTCCTGAAGTTATTTGCACGACACCGTGTTTCTTCTCCCACGGTCAGTGACACGTCTTGAAAACTACACGGCGTGTATCCTGAAACTACAGGCTGTGTATTCTGGTTTTTTCCTTGAATTAGCTCAGAAACTATACTGGAGCCCATAAAACACTGAAAAACAAGGCAAGGAGGTGCCATAATCCGAACCGTGAGGGCCCATAATCCCCGCGAATCAATGCTTGGCATCTCCTACAACCATGTACAACAGAAAATAGGATCATGATCCACCAAATTCCGATTCAAGAGGGCCCATAAAACCTCAATAATCAAAATTTGGCATTCATTTAAACAAAGTACAACACAATAAATTTATCTATCACAGCAACAGGGATTATATCAACCATCTATCACAAAATCATGCATAATCTATACAGAGTCTACCACAACAATATGAAATCTCTAATGCACCCTAGATGGCATGGAAAGAATGCATGGAATGTGATTTCTAACAAGTTCCTATATGATGCATGAGATGGAATACCCTCATCTCATCAGGTTGCAACAGAAATAGAACCGTAATATCAAAATAATAACAGTACAAATCATGTGAATCACTCTAGGAGAAATAATATCAACCGTAAAATCTCAAACTAGAAAACTACAATAAACGAGGTAGTATGGCTTTTGCCTGTACACGGGTTAGCTACTCCCGGGAAGAACTTATTACCAAGTACCGAATCCATCCTATCCCTGGATAAAGTCTCGAAACAGTAAATCAAGGGAAAAGAATTACTCTGACACCACTTTGTAACGTCCCGGTTCCCGGAATCCACCCAGAGGCGCCCTGTACCCGGTTGGTCACATGGCCTCAAGCGCATTTCCCCAAACTCCAGAGGCTGCTGACTAGCAGCGAGGGCCTTCAGTGTGATAGTGGGGAAACTATTCCCTCCTTGGTAGATTACTCAGCGTAAATAAATAAACATGAAATAGATGAAGCAGTAAATAACCAACAATAATAAACAGCGGAAGAATAAATCAGCAAACAACTGGAGCAAAAATGTATGTAAATAGAATGATTCAAGATACATATCTAGGAAAACATCCAAACAAGTGACAATGTTGAAAAGAAAATAGTACCAAAACAAGTACAAAAGAAAATTAAATATCTCCTCAGCATCGCAATCCAAAGCTTGGTCCCATTCTCTCCTACTCCAAGAAATCAAGTACCAGAAGTCGAAGGGAGCTTGTCCTTGTCTGTACCTACAACAACATAGTCTGCTTGGGCCCAAAAACATGTCCCAAATAGGGTGTGAGACTAAATCCCAGTAGGCAACCACCTGAATATCTATTCCTAACAGTCAGTGAGTATATGAAAGGTAGAGTAAAGCAAGCAGTAAACAGTAGCAGCAAACAGCTGGCAGTAAAACGTAACAGTAAGCAGTAAAGTAGGATGATATGCACAGTAGTCAAACCACAGAGAAACAAGAACTAGTGAAGCAACAACTAACACAAATAAGAAACCCTCTGGTCCTAATCAAGAATTACCACAACCCTCTGCGTAGTTCACTCAACCTAACCCCTCTAGTTTGGTCATACGAATTATGAGACTCTCTGGGAAAGCTCACTCGGTCAATTCCCCTTATAGTCTAGGGTAGTCATGGACTCTCTGAGGAAGATCACGTAGTCTAAACCTCTTATCCCCAAGGTCTAGAGTCTCTCTGAGGATGCTATCTCGGTTAATTCCTCTTATAGCCTCAGGTATACCACAGACTCTCTAAGGAATCTCACTCGGTCAATTCCTCCTCTAGCCTGGGAAGGTTCTTAAAAAAATTCAAACAAGTAAAACTCTCTGAGGAAGCTCACTCGGTCTACCCTCCTGTAGTCTAAAAAATCTGAAGTCACTCTGGGAATCTCACTCGGTCTATCCCTCGTGGCCTATAATGTCTAAGACTCACTGAGGAAGCTCACTCAGTCTACCCTCATGTAGTCTATAATGACAAAGACTCTCTAGGAAGCTCACTCGGTCTATCCCTTATAGTCTAAAGCACCAGGTTCTCTTAGCCCTATTCCGGTCAGTGCATAATAATGATATAAGGCCAAAGTACACCTATAGAGATACTTGGATAACCAAAGTACACCTATAGAGCTACTTGGATAACAGTCTACAAGGCAACAAGCATTTAATGCAAACCACACCATCCTAGAGGCAGAAGGCATGGAAATAGTCATAACAACCAAAGGCTAACAATAATCAAAGGTCGTAAACAGAGAAATCATGGGAAAAACATCAAAGCACAACAAATTATCCTCTATCATGATTAATTTACCTCTACACATGCACACAAGCGAGGTAGGAAGACAATAAGGGCCAAAAGGTAAACACGCAATACCCCTTCACGTGTATTGGTGCAATTTTCACATAAAACTCAAAGACTTTGAACGGTAATGCACAAACCACCTACCTCGATCCTAGGGGATCGATATAATTTAACCACGAAGATTTATTCTCCCCCGAACGTCGTAGATCTGAGAAAACGTCCTAAACGCTCATCCTTCGATAACTTGAGAAAGAGGAAGAATTTGAAAACAAAGATCAAGCAGAAGGGAGGACTCACCGCTGCGATTCCAACACAATCGACAATGATCAAATTGGAGAACGGATGGAGGAATGATGTCGCATCGCAGATCTACGGATTCCCGATAATCTCCGACGAACAAGACCTAGAAGAAGGTGTTTCTGGGGGTTAGTCGTGACCCCTATGACATCCCTGATTTTTAATACAAACTTTAACATGATTTATTACATAAAAATTCACTTGATACAAAAAAGAAGATTGAGAGGTTTAGTGTCTTTGGGGATTAGGATCATTAAATAAACACTTGAAACATGAAATATAACATCTTTATTGAAAACTTCCTTTACATGACCACTACATTCCCTCGTACTTAGCATTGCATGGGATAACCTGAGGGCATGCATAAGAAAAGGGTGAGCTATAAAGCCTTGTAAGGGAATACACATGGAATAAAATGAGGACTATAATACATGTTAGACATTAGGCATATCAATAGAGAACAATAGAAACATGAAAATGAAGGCATGATAAATCATGATAATCATAACATGGAAATGTGGAAAAAACACTTAACATGGAATTATCATGAGCCAAGGCTCATTGCACATGGAGCATGATTAAACCCTCATTGCACATGAAGCACGAGTAAACCCTTGTTGCACCTAAATTAGAATGAGTCAACACTCATTGCACATGACGTATCATGATACTATACTTTACCCAATGCATTGGAGCGCTATAAGTGCGCACCCTTCTTAAACATTTCATTTCTTGCATAAGTGTGCCACATGGATCATAAACATGGATTCATTAAACATAATCATTTATTCCATGATAAATGAATGTGGAATTAATATATGAAACTTTATAATCAATAAGTAAATGTGCATAAAGGTGAATACCCTTGATGGAGAAAATGGGCATGGTATTCACTACATAATGGAATTGGCTTAGAAAATTGGTGCAATTTCGGCAGCGTAACGGCGTGGAATGAGAATTCATAAATAATGGTTGATGAGAGAGGCAAAAGGGGTGTCTCATAAAATTTACAAGAAATAGACAGTACGAGGGTCATATAGATACATGCCCCAACAATTTTAATGGAATGTAGATTCATGATACAAAACTATTTCTTGAATGTAAATGAGGAGAGAGAAGTTCCTTTCGGAATTTCGGCATAGTAATGGGTGTACATGGGAGGAATTTAATGAGAGATAAAGGGGTATCCCATCATTCAAACAATAATAGGGAAGTATGGGGGAGGTGCGAAACCATACCCTAGAATTTATAATCGAAATTAAAAGGGTCATAACAATATTAATAAAATTGGACAAAAATGTGAAAGGAAGAAAAAACCCTTACTTGGAAGTTTGCTTCCAAAGGCTTGAGAGAGGATTGAGAGAGGATTATTGGGAGCTTGGGGCACCTTGGGAGGATTCTAGAGAGAGTAGGGCAGAGGTTGGATTAAATCCAAAGGCTTTGAGTGAGGAGGAAGTGGGAGTTTGGGTGGGTTTATATAGGAATGGTGAGGGAATTCTTTATTATTTAGGTTTGGGTCCCCTTACATTAAATTAATCCAAAACACAAACCATCTCATGGTTTTAGCCCATGGTTTATGGAAAAGGGAATAGGAAAAAAATATTTTATAAGGCCAAAGTCAGAACTTCTTAAAATAATAGGGTTGCTTATGTGGAGGTGAGTCACACTCCTGTGAAAAACAATTTAAAAAGACAAGATGTTTAATAAGTCTTGAGGGGTCCATTAATGCTTTTAAAAGTAATCCAAACAAACCCAAAATAACATTATTTTAATGGTAAAACATATATTGGCCGAAAATAAAGATTATCTTATTTTATTACATCACTATTGGGTCATTATGATGTCATAAAACACATTATATAGTTAAACGGTATTTTATTTTTACCCAAAAATTTGACTGTCTCAGAAAATTTTGAAAAATTCCCCGTTGGATAACTTTGACATCCTAAATCCAGAAATAACATTTATTTTATCTAAATAGTTTTCTAAATATGCTAATTTTCACTTTTAAAATAAAAACTGACATTTATCGAAAATTCACGTGTTTTGACAGGAATGGCTTTCAAATCTTAATAAAAATTACAATTGCATTAATAAAATTATAAGATCATTTATATTTAATAAAAATTAATTTAATAATAAAAATATTATTTTATTAAAATATTATTTAATTCAAAAATCCATTAATTTACTAAAATAGATTTCTTAATTAAATAATAATTAAAAACACAATTTGTACTTTAAAAACTATTTACAATGTATTAATAATGACAAGAAAGTATATACATTATTATATACAAAAATAATAATTTACATGAACATAGTACTATCGATTCGTTACATAACCCCTAAAAACAGCCATATAAGACCTAAAGGTAAGGTGTGCGATGGTGACAAACTCTTGGGGTGGCTCGGATAACATCGCTCGAGTGGTAATCTCTATCAACTTCCACATTTCTCATAGATAGTCCCATTAAAGCTTGACATGATGAAGCTCAGCTTGGTCTTGGTCAAGAGCAAAGCCCATGAATGCCACCTCTTTTCCATGCTCCGACAAATGGGCTTTGTATGGAGCAATTCTACTGGATGAGGCCATCACTTCTTTTGTCTGAGTAAATTGGATTTGTTAAAGCCTTATATTTATACTAATCATGTGATCACTGTTCAATGACTATATTATCAACGGTCAAAATTACTAACATAAAACCAAATATGTTGACATTTTATATAAACATAAAGAGACATTTAATTAGATCAAGAGGGATTTCCATTAATGAAACTTTGGGTCGTTACAACCCCAGTCCGATTAATGAAAAAAAGAAAGTACATAGCATGTACTTTTGGAGTACACGGCATGTACTAGGTCTTTCCGTACTCCACCAAAATCGGCCTCCACGTCACCCCTACACACCGTGTGTGTGTGGACCGGACACGACCAGTACACAGATTCAAATGGGAAAAGAGTAAACGGAGTGTACTCAGAAAGTACACGGCTTGTACTACCAAAATTTCTAGAAACACCGATTTTCTCAAAAACTCTAGAAAAAAGGAAAACATACCTGAAACGAAGATTTAAGTTATTACACCAATGTTCCCCTGTTCCTATCCAGGTTGGACCTGGAGGTTCAGTTTAATAGGTTTTTGGGTCATGTGTTGTTCCGGCGGTCGATGGGTTCCCTGGCGCTCCCAACACTGGCCTGCTCTCATTGTTCCTTCTTATAGTTTTTTACTCCACAATGGCATCGTTTGGAGCCCCCAACTGCTAAACCCTGCTCTAACCTTGAGTTCCTCAGTGAATCTCCCCGTTCCATTTGGTGCGGTGGATTCTTTGAGGTTCTGGGAACTGTGGTTTGGTGGCTTTAGGTCCAGACACTTCTTGAGTTGGTCTTATCCTATGACTTTGGTTTCTTGTTTTTCATATTTTATTTGTGTTTCTTCTTCAAAGAATGCGGTGATGATTTGGATGTTCGGAGTTAGTCTTATGGTGTCATTTATGGTTCTTGTTGGTGCTGGCTTCTTCTATTGATGGTGATTGTGAAGGTAGAGCGATTATTTAAATGCGCCATACCATGAAATAAATTGTTATCATAAAAGTGACAACCCTTATTTTCAAACATGAAAATAAATCCATATATATCCAAACAAGATATAGAAATTATGTTCTTGGTAACACTAGAAACATAATAACAGTCATGTAAAACCAAAATCATCTCAGTCGACAATGAGATGTGGTAATCTCCCATAGCCAATGCAGCCATCCTTGAGCCATTGGCACCTTGAAGATCCACCTCTCCTCTGGTAATCTGTTTAAATCTACTTGGTTCCTGCATTTTAATACTGATGTGAGCCCCGGAAGCTGTATCTAATACCCAATGAGTAGAAATAGAAAGATTACACTCGATAACGAATGCAACTTTATCATCCCCACGCTTCTGGGTGCAGTTCCTCTTCTAGTGGCCTTACTTTCCACATGAAAAACACACCGCCTTCCATTCCTTGCCCTGCCTTTGGATCTTCCCCTTCGTGGAAGGACAACGCTCGGGGGGCTTCAGACCGTTTATATGTTTTTGGCCCCTTTGCCTTGTCCTTCCTTTTCTTATTCACCATAAATATTGGGGGTTTGTCACACCCCATGTCTTTATCTACCTATCAAATTAAGGTCAGAAGTTCCAATAGACTCTTCTCATTGGTGCTCCTGTTATAATTGACAATGAATCTATAGAAGGTCTAGGGTAGTGATGAAAGGATGAGATATGTACGCAACTCATCCGAGAACTTAATACCTAAGATGACTAGGCATTCAATGTAGCCAATAATCTTGACTACATGAGTCCCATCTGGCACAGACTCTCCAAGCTTAGTTGTAAACAAATAGTTGGAGGTATCATATCTCTCATGTCTCGCCTTCTCTTGGTAGAGATCCTTAAGGTGAGACATCATGCTATACATGTCCATGTTTTCAGGATACTTCAAGAGATCATTAGACATGGCTGATATCATGAAACACTGAACATTTATTGAATCATCCTTGTGTTTCATGTAGAGAGATAGCTCCTCATCACTGGCCTCATTTCCAGCCGCAATTGGAATAGGCTCTTCCAGCACATACAATTTCTTTTCGTGGCGAAGGATTTTGTGTAAACACCTCTGCCACTCTTGGAAATTTGTGCCGATGAGAAGGTTTTATTTCTCGAGTATGGTTCACAATGATATTTTTGTAGTAATTTTTCTTTTCATTTTTACAAATTATGATGAGAAAAGGTTTATTACTTTATTATAAAAAATGAGACAAATAAATAAATTAATATTTATTAGTCTCTCACTATTTTATCGAAATCCACTAGCCCTCACCATTGACTTCAGAATATTCTGTTGCCTAAATATTCTAGTTGCAAGGATCCATATTGCCCTTCGCATTACCCCAACTATGGTTGGTCAAGAAACTTGAAGGGTTTTAGGTAGCCATTCCAAATGCCAACTGCATTAACTCACAACTCCTTGATCCACTGAGTGGACTCCCCAAGCCTGAAATCCTTTTATTTTGGATTTCCTCAACCTTTGCCTCTTGGTCACACCAAGTCCTGCTATGGAAGTCAACCCTTGATGCGAACCAAGTCAAGTAAACCCAAAACCTTGAATTATAATTCCCCGATAATTGAAAGAACCCCAACTATGGTTGGTCAAGCACTTTGAACTATGGTTCGATTCTAACCAAGATTATGGAAGTCTATACCAACTTAATATTTATTTTAGGGTATTTATCCTTATACGTAAATTTCCATTTTATTATCTTTGATTACATTCATGTTAATATTGAGTGTAATATAATTAAGTGATTAACCATGTCTATGATAATATTTATGCATAATCGGATCTTTATTTTAGTTCCATCTTGCATTCTTGTTTAATTCATTAATAGTGTGATCGTGACAATAGACCAACAATAAACCATGAAACTGATAGAAATAAAATAAATGGTATGATCATGAGATTGTTCTATTGGTTAGTTTATCTAGAGGTTGATAAACTAACCCAAGACATATAGGAGAAACACCTTGAACCTTTCGGGTTCATGTTTACAGCTTTCCACTTGTCCACCTTTGTATCTCCTTGGATTAGTTTTTCCTTGGCTCCTGACTTGAGCCACGTCCACTAGATTTGGAGCTCCATCCATTAAATATGCATTTATCTCACACACAGGTGAGGGGTAAAAAGGTGTTTTTACATAAAAGAATCCTTATGCGAGCAAGCCCTACATATTAATGAAGAGAAGGCTCGCAAGATAAAAAAATAAATAATTTAAAGAAACATTCACATACAAAGGTCTTGGTATAGATCATGATCATCCATATATGAAATGATATTTACGCATAAATAAAACTAGCGTTCAATTATTTAATCGTTCTTGTTTATGATAAATCACGCTCTAATCAATTAATTATCTTTAATTAACCAATCCTTTTATCTTAAAACCCTTTCTGAATTTCCTTGAGATTCTCTTCAATCATAATATTAACCAAATAAATTCATTTAAAATTAACATTGTACGTAACTTATACCTTGGATGAAACCCAGTGAATTCCAATTCATTACATAGATGTTAAATTAAACTCATATATATAAAATACATATCACATTTTGTGCCTCATCTTTATGCCTACACTATGGTACATGTCTCAAGGGTTTGTATAAAATTATAAATATTAATCAATCTGCGTAATTTTTGTGAGTACACAGCGTGTAGTTCCGACTACACGACGTGTACTTTTCTTCACCCTCCATTCTAAGTACACGCTCAGGGACATGGAATGTTAATTTAATTCATAAATTTTCAGAGTACAAGACATGTTTAGTGGGACACACTCTATGTAGTTTCTGTGTTACATGGTTTCCAGCTGGGAAAACCTTGTACGGGGTACACGGTCCAACCCTAACCCGAAGAGACTACACGCCGTGTTCATTGGACCACATGGCGTGTAATTAGGAAATCGTGTGCCACCTATTTCTAGTCAACACATGTCATCATTAATGAATTACATAGGATCAATACACGCCCTGATTTGGAGGATCGGTCCGATGCATGAACCTAGACTACATGGTGTGTACTTCCGAATACACGCCGTGTATTGTCGTGTTGTACGTCCAGGAACGTTTGGCTCCACCAGATGAGATATTCTATTTTATTTTAATCAAAAATTAAAAGAAAAAGTTGTTTCTGTATGCTGAACGAGAAACGAGAGGGGAGGACCAGATCTCGTGATTCAGATTTTAATGAATGATTAACTTTAATTGAAACAACTAAATTATTAAATGCGTAAATCACCAATGAAAAACTAAATAATTATAATCAACGTTTTGACCGCTCTGATACCACTTGTTGGTTTTCGGCGCAACGGAAGCACGTTGGTGGGAGTGCCCAACCTTAATTTTTTTGTGAACAATGATCAATATAAGATCTTTCACGATGTAAAATTCCAGATCATTGGAATAGAACGAAGAACAAAAAACAAATGAGGGAGTCCCAAGACCATAGAGATAGGATCATCATATGTTGGTTATAATCAATTTAATTAATTAAAAATAATTACCTTGGTGGAATTCTTTCTTCATTGATGTCTGCAGTCACGATATTGTGATCCATCATTGCGTTGTAGAATCCAAGTGTAAGATTCCTCTAGCAGTGATCCACATGTGTGCCACGTATCTCCAGACATCTCTGAAGGGATCTCTGGGTCCTATCACAGAATAACCTTTTCTTGCGATGTCCACCATAGATCGCCTTGATCCGGTGGTGGTGGATCTCTCTCGGTCTTTAGAACATTCTTGGAGGAAGTCGTTCTTTCGTCCTTGAATTAATTCTCCCGAATTGTTGTGCACAATGATTGTGGAGAAGTGTTAGGGTTTTGAGGATATTTATAATTGGGTTTGAGGTTATAGAGTTATGAAAATAAATAAATGCATTAAACATATTATGTATTTCATTAACTCTAATTGAAAACCCCCATGTCTAATTATTAATTCCTTGACATGCACCCACGCTGATTAAATATCATTTAATAAAACAATATTATATCCTCAAAATCCCGAATAAAAAAACTACAGGGTGTGTCATCATTAACACACGGTGTGTACTCATTTTCCATAAAACTACCAGACGTGTATATTTAATATACATGGCGTGTACTTTTATTTTCTATTTTTCATTATTTCCTCCACCACATTTATTAGACCATGAGTAATGGAAATTTATTTCTTAAATAAAAGTAACTTCATTACTCGCTAACAAATATATTATTTCACCCACAATATATTCTCTTGAATAACTAGTGTCAAAATAAATGTGATCAGGAATCCTTAAATAATTATTAAACCACAGTCAGTAATAATATTTATTTAACATATTAAATTAATATTTAACTAAGATACATGGACACACTTAGTGTGTGACCCTCTATGAATTTTTCTCATTGGCATTAGGAAAGCTTGCCTAATGTCCAAGATTTCTGCCTAGCAACGGGTCAAGGCACCCAAGAGAAAGAGGTTGATGCCGCATTGACGTGTCACCACATACAAACACTTACCATGTAATATAATCCCATTGTCTTGATATCTTGAATCTAGCGGGTTTCATGCTAGTGCTATCAACCCATGTTCTCGATTATTCTTTCTTTGACATTTCATAGTTTAACTCACCCTTACCTTACCATGGCCATAGAGTTATTTAGGCTATATCAATTCCATCAAAGGTCCTGAGATATCTACTTCCGTTAATGAACATAAGGGACAAATACTTTATTGCATTATTTATTAATGCAGTATTACTCGTGACACACCAAACATATCCTACCTCACTACGAACAGTGTGTCATCACAGTTTTCGTCAATACATCTAAGTGTGTGAGTTGTAATACCCATTAATAATAATATTAAAGTCTAAGGACCAATACACACATCCATAGATAGGAACATCCAATGACACTGTGAAATGTGGATTTCCTACTAGCGGGTCTCATTCTCATAATATCATCCTGGATATTACCAAGGGCGCACACCATGAAAAGGCGCCTCAAATTTTTATGAGTCCTCACCCCTAATGGCCTGTATTATTTGTGTCCCTCAAATAACATCATCCAACCATAGAACATATATTCAATAACAATGTTATGGAACTTCTGGGTTCTCATCATAGTAGGGATCCGCTATAACCATTTAATGCAACAGTTGTTCATAGGACATTATCACATGCATTGTCACGTAGAAAAATAATCAAGATGTGATAATGTAGTTATTAATAAATAATGTACAAAGTAGTTGGTTGTAGGCCACCAACTCCAACATCATTCACATTGAGGATATTTTTAGGTTTATATTTTTATAAAATTAAGAAATTACTAATAAATAAAAAATTTAATATTACAATGTATTCACTTCAATTCAATATCCAAATTTACACAATTCAAAACCTTTTAAAACAAAACATGGATTTTTTTTCATAAAAAATATTCATAACATTCAAGATTACATTCCTTGTTCTATTACTCATCATTAACCCCTATTTAAAAAAATTTAAATCAAGGCATGAACATTGAAACCTTAGTATGGGATATAAAAAATAAATAAATAAACCATTAATATACGAATGATTGTAAACCAATTAATTTTCTTCCAAAAAGTTATGAATTAAAACCATCAAACATAGTATCTATAGCTTACCTCATGAAATCCTTAGTTTTTTAGTAAAACTTCATAAAAGACATAAATCATAAATGTTACATGTGGAATCATTTCCATATCACTCTTAAATTTTATATATCTCTCAAGGATACAAGGGGAGTAACCTTCATGGTTAAATTTTAAAAAACCACCATAGTATATATACTAAATCTCTTATGAGAAACCCTACCGTTTAACTTAATATCCTTACACCATGAATTGGAGATAAATAACAAGCTCATCTACCCTCTGTCTGTCATAGAACCACCCATACTCATAAACAATCACCAAGAACAAAAACATAACCATTGCATATAAAAAGTCCATAAAAGGTATATAAATTTTCTAATTTCAAATCACATATTATTTTTACATTGTTTCCCACCCATAAAATGGATCAAACTATTTTAAAATAAAATTGAAAATATGTATAAAATAATCAAAACATGAATGCGGTATGAAAGATGGAAATTCTGATTTTGTAGTATGTCTTAAAAACAATCAACTATGATTTTGTAAAAATTTTCTAAAGAGTTACTATGAAAGATTTTTTCAAAAGAAAGTCCCATACATAAATCCTTAAAAGGGTCCCTTTTTTGAAAAAAATTATAGAAATTAGAAAATTAACATTTTAATGATTTCATTTCAATATTAATACATTCATAAAAACCATTTTCAAATCATGTATATTAAGGAGAAATATTTAAAATAATTAAACATTAAAAGAACATGATCCTCAGTCTAAATGGTGATGAATACTCAAGTGTGTAGAAGAGAAAAAGGATACAATTCAGTTGAAGGCATATTATGGGTTACAATAGAATTACTATTGTAGCACCCTTGGTATGAGGTATGTAGCCTTTTTTTTATGCTTTTTATGTGTTTAATGTGAATGGGATGAGTTGAAAAGATGTTTACAGTGTTTGGCATGGTTTTGAATAAATTTGGAGGCCTTTTTAGGGAGCACGGTTTGAGCATGGTTAGGGGAAACCATGCAGGATCTCTAGTAAACCACATAGGGGGAGCTAGAAGGCTTCGCACGACCTTCACACGGTGTTCCAAATAGTGCGAGGCAACTGTGCGGATCCCTCCTCTTAAGACAGTGGCGTGCACATGGTTAGCACACAGTTTGTCAATCCGTGCAAACTAACCATGTGACCACTTAAAGAAAGGTTTTTCAAATTAGGAATCCTTTGGTCTGAACCTAATTCACTCCTAATATTCTCCCACTCAAGCCTCACTCGGGATTTTGGGTTCTAAGGGGTTATAGGTGCTCTCCCACTCGTTTTGGAAGCGATTCAATGGGGATTCTTGGTGTTTTGAAGGTGGTTTCTCCTGGGTATGTCTCTCCTCTTGGTTTCTCTGTGTTTTACTCTAGATCTACATATCTCTCTAGGTTTTCTATATCTACACCCATTGTATGTAGATCTAGGGTTTTGGTTGCCTTGGGTGTTGATTTTAAGACTTTTGGATGTTACTGAAGGGGATATAGAGCAAATTCGGTGGCACATTTGCCGGATTTGAGGAGGTGTGGTAGCGTGTGGGTCAATTTCATCAGAACCCTAAGAGGTAGGTGGCTTCTCTCTCAACTACACTAGGTTGAAATGTGATGTTTATTTACAATTAAATTTTTTTCTTTAATTTAATTATAAACATGTCATGTGAATTTTGTTGGAAAATCAAATGGGTGATGATTCAGGGGTTTTGGTATGAAATTGGGGTTTTGTTGAAATGAAATCAATTGGTTAATTTTAAAATGGTAATGACTGTGAGCATGATTATTGATTTCAATAAACGGGTGATATTGAAATGTGTTTGGCATGGAAATGATATTTTTTGGTATTGACAATAATACATGATTATTGTGGTGGCTTTTGTGGAAATGGGTGATATCATTGGGTGGATGATATTGGGACGTGGTGGAGTGGACAAGGAAGTGACACTATAAAAAGGGGATGAGTAGTGGACAGAAGGGCCACCATCAATAGAAAGTGGGGGAGAAGTACCACTTGAGTGGATTGGTAATTAATGGGTTGGAAGGGAAGTGCCACCATGGTTTGTTGTGTGCTTTGTTGGTAATGTTTTTATATGGGGCTTGTGATTGAAATATGAAAATAGTAATTGGATTGTGGCATGGTGGAATTGGCTTCCTATTGTGTCATGATTGATTTGGATTCCTTGTGTGGTATGTTTGGCTTATGGAATGTTTTTCTTATAAACAATTGGTAGCTTGGTTTTTCTTTATATAAATATTTTATATAAATGTGCTAATGGTTTTATCCTAGTGGTGTGTGTTGAGATGTCAGTTGGGGAAATCCTACTAAGTAGTGGTACTCACCCCCTGCTTTGGCACTTTGGTGTCTTTGTAGATGTCGTGTACTGTGACATGGGAAAAGGTAAGGCATCACCATCCTTTGGTGGTGCATTGTGATGTTTTGGTGGAGCTTGGATCTTAGAGATTGGTTTGTATCAGTGGTGGTGTCATGGATCATGGTGCTTTGTTGTTTAGTTTCCAATTTGTATTCTGATGTTTTGTGGACATGTCTAGTTGAATGGTTTTGGGGTTTCTGATGGAATTGTTTGTATCACATGGTATGGCGTGAAAGTTCATGCATCTTTAGTTGTTAGATGGTTTAGTTGGTTTATCTCCTTAAGGGAAAATTATTCCCCACTGTTCCTTGAAGCCCTCGACATTTATTTCCAGCCTTTGGTGGCTTCGGAACCTCGCTTGAGTCCAAGTGATCCTCACTCCCTCCTCAAACTAATGAGGTAGGGGTGGGGTGTTACAAGTGGTATCAGTTTGTTCGGTCCTGTGGAGTTGATTCTCGGATTTGGAGTTGACATTCGTTATGGAATATTCCTTGAGTCGGGATGGTAGCAAGGCATAGGAATGTCGGAACATGGAATGTGTAGCATAAAAGGATGTAGCTAACCCTTTTATGTTGAACATCAAGTTACTAGGGAGTTGGGTACATAAGTGTTTTGGAGACACTTATAGGCATTGGCAGCATCATTATCATTGGCGTAGCCAATGATATTTACATAGAATGTATGGTAGAAATGACTTCCCTCTAGGATGCATATTTCATTGGGCATAATGATTTATGGGATGAATTGAGAAATGGTTTTTCAAATGTGTGAAATTGTAATGTGAATACATTTGGTATTTTGAAAATGGTTTGGTTTTCAAAAATGGTGAAACATGGGAAATGTGGAAAGGTGGAAAGCCTCATTGTGATAGTGTTTTGTAATGCAATTTTAATTGGGAATTCATGATGTCTATGGAAGTGATACTCATGTTTGTCTGATTTCTATTTCTATAAATGGCACCAGGTAGGTGTCGTAGAGACTAACCAGATGTGGATGATGAGAATGTGGTTGCACCTGAGCCCCAGGTGAACCAATAGTTAGTCCAGAGCATAGTGTAAGTTTTCCAAGCTGTGGTAAGTGTGAAAAGAGAGGAAGAGGCAAATCATGTTGATTATGCGGATCAGTTTTAAAAGTAGGATCCACCTGTCTTTAGGGGTGATTCAAACCCAGAAAGGGAATAGGCGTGTCTATCTAGAATGAATAAAATTTTCGAACTCTTGAGGACGCCGATAGAGGTGAAAGTAAACAAAGCAACGTATAAGAAAGAGGATCTTTCTCTTCAGTGGTGGGATTTGGTAGTCCAAGAACAAATAGACTGGGGTATGATGTGGGAAGGCTTTGAGGAATTTTCTGATAAACAATTCTACACACATAAATTTAGAATTTAGTGCACAACTGATTTCTTCAGTCTGAACCAAGAGCATATGTCTGTGATGGAGTATGAAACTATGTTTATGAGCTTAGTGTGGTTTTCACCTGAGGTGGTGGGTAGAACTCCATTGAAGGAGAGGATCTTCGAAGCGGTGTTATGAAAATATATTCGTTCAAAAATAACAGTGCTATGTATTGATGATTACACAGAGATGGTGAATCGAGTATCGGTGGCTGAGCAGGATCTATTTGGGGCTCCGGGCAGAGGAAGAATGGTTGTACCCATGGGAATAGTTGGAACTCTAATGCTGGGATCCAGTGGATGAGGGAAACTTATTCCTAGGGTGGGAGTATGGCACATAATCCGATGGGAGGATCGGTAAATTTTCCTCTGAAGCCCCAGAGAAAATCAGGATGTTTTCAGTGTGGCTCTACAACACACATCAAGAGGTACTACATGGAACAAACTCTAACATGTCACAATTGCAAGCAGATGGGGCATCGTCAGTGCTATTGTAGGAATGCCCCAACGTCGAGTGAACGTGACACTCATCAGGGATTATAGATGTCATATGCTTCGGTAGGATGAGGACAACAGCATACGCCTCATCAGTAGGAAAAAGTCAATTATGGTGATTCTTAGAACACCACAACTCCTTATCAGGGTAATAAAGAGCATAGTGTGGAAACCAAGGCATTTTTCGGAGCAGAGCTGGTTGTGATGGATGATCATTCGGGACCATCCAGGGTGCGAGGTGCTATTATTTTAAATTATACCTTGATTCAAGTGCTGTTTTACGTGGGTGCTTCACACTATTTTATTGTTGCACGTGTGGTTGAGTTACTGGGTTTAAGGGTAGAAATGATTCCTTTGGTTTTGAAACATCAAACTCCATTGTGTCGAAGAGAGTTTCGAACCTTCTTATGTAGAGCATGTTTTATCGTTGTGAGCAAGGTTAAGCTAATGTCGAATTTCTCAGTTCTTGACATGGATGGGTATGATGTAATCCTGGGAATGGATTGGCTGGTGGCATTTAAGGCCCACATCAACTATAATGTACAAACAGTGGATTTTATGATACACGATGGCGTTAGAAATATATTTAGAGGAGAGAGGAATGAAAGACAGGGTGCAAAGGGTTTATTGGCACCAATAGTGGGAACGTTATCATATCAGTTGGCGGTGATGTTGTTGGAATCATTAGAGGGTGTTGAGAAGAGTGTTCTTCCGGCAGTGGTGGATCAGATCATGGATGTTTTTTCTGAATAATTCTTTGGGTTACCTACCGTAAGAAAAGTGGAGTTTGCGATTGATCTCTTTCTGAGGACCAGTCCTATCTCACTTCCATCTTACCGAATGACACCTACTGAATTGTGGGAATTGAAATTCTAGTTGGAAGAGTTAGAAAACAAAGGGTCCATCTGGCCTAACATGTCTCCATGGGCAGCACCGGTGTTGTTTGTGAAAAAGGAGGGTAGAACTTTGAGACTCATTGTTGATTATCATAGACTTATCCAAGTTACGATAAAGAATAGTTATCCACTTCCATGAATTGATGATTTTTTCTGACCAGTTGAGGGGAGCCCATTGGTTCTCTAAGATCGACCTGAGGTCAGGATATCATCAATTGCGGGTGAGGAAGAACGATATTCCTAAAATAGCTTTCAGAAGTAGATATGACCATTATAAATAAGTTTCTATACCATTTGGTCTAACGAATACGATAGTAGTGTTCATGGAATTGATGAATCATATCTTTCAGAGATATCTCGATTCATTTTTGGTGGTGTTTATAGATGATATTCTGGTGTATTCAAAGACATGGGTGGATCATGAGCAGCAATTGGTGACAGTGCTGGGGATCTTAAGGGATCATCAGTTGTATGCCAAATTGTCAATTTCTGACTTTTGGATACAGGAAGTATGTTTTCCTGGCCATGTTATTTATGAGAGGGGTGTTTTAGTGGATCTAGAAAAGATAGAGGATGTTATCTCATGGTAACCACCAACGAATGTGTTTGAGGTACGGTGTTTCCTCAGTGTAGCTGGATATTATCAGCATTTTATTCATGATTTTTCACATTTGGCTTCACCAATGACATCTTTGAACAGAAATAATGTTTCATTCTAGTGGAATGAATTGTGTTAATAGTTTTTCGAAGAGCTAAAGGGTCGCCTTACATCAGCACCAATCTTGTTTTTTCCAGAACTAGGAAAATGGTACGTGGTGTATTGAGATGCATCAGGACCAGGGTTGTGGTGTGTTTTCATGGAAGGGTATCATGTGGTTGTTTATGGCTCATGGCAGTTTAGGGTACATGATAAGAACTACTCAACTCATGATTTGGAATTGGCAGTAGTGGTCCATGCTTTGAAATTGTGGCGTCGTTATCTCTTCGGTGAGAAATTCACAGTATATATAGATCATAAGAGCATGAAGCATATTTCATCACAAAGGGATTTGAACTTGAGGGAAAGGATATGTATGGAATATCTCCAGATGTTTGATTTTGACTTGATTTACACACAGAGTAAGGGAAATTCGGTGGCGGGTGCATTAATTATATAATCATTTGATCATGTGGTGAAACGGCCATCAGACCAGTGGCAGTTGATGTCAGTTATAGCTGACATGCGGTTGGAATGTGAGGACTAGAGAGATATGGAATTCGTATTTCTATTTTGGTTGATTCTTGAATTTGTGGGGCAGGTTAAAGAAGCACAAATATCTGATTCTGAGGGTGTGACCATGAGGTTGAAACTCAATGGTGGGGAGACCATATAGAGTAGGAAACTGATTGGAGATTCAGTTTTGTATTTTCAGAATTGGATAATTGTACCAGTTCCTTTTTAGGAGGATATTCTCAGGGTGTATCATCATTATAATTAGGTTGTTCATCCTAGAATTTAGAAAATGTATAAAGCATTGAAAGCGCAGTTCTGGTGTGTTGGTAAGAAAAGATGAGTGGCTAAGTTTGTTTCAAAATGCTTGACTTTCTATAAGGTCAAGGCAGAGCATTAGAGGCCAGCGGTAATTGTGTAGTCTTTACCAATCCCTGTTTTGAAGTGGTAGCAAATAGCAATGGATTTTTTCACAGGTCTCCTAAGAATGGTCAAAAATAACAACGCCATTTGGGTGATAGTGGATCGGCTATCGAAGTCGTACCATTTCATTCCAATTCATGAATCTCATATGGTGGAGGATCTATCCAAAATCTATATCTAGGAGGTGGTAAAGAGGCATGATGTTCCAGTTTTGATTGTATCTGATAGATATACGAGGTTTACATCTCATTTTTATAAATCCTTACAGCAAGCCCTTAAAACTATGTTGACCATTAGTATGGCGTATCACCCTCAGACAGTTGGTCAATCCGAGAGGATGATACAAACCTTGGAGGAAATGTTGCAGGCTTGTGTTATGGATTTTGGTGGATCGTGGGAGGAGAACTTGTTATTGGTTATGTTCTCATACAATAACTGATATCAGGCATCCATACAAATGGATCCATTTGAAGTGTTGTATGGGTGGTCGTGTCATTCTCCACTATGCTGGGTGGAAGAGAGTGAGTCCTCGATGGTTGGACCAAGACCTGTCTAGGAGATTACAGAGAAGATCAAGTTAATTAGGAAGAAAATGGAGATGGCTTAGAGTCTTCAGAAATTGTATCTGGATCATCATCGACTGCCGTTGTCGTTCGAGGTGAGAGATCATTTTTTCTTGAGGATCTCTCCTAGGTTGGGACATCGTCAGTTTGGGAAGTATGAAAAGTTAACTCTGAGGTATATTGGACCTTTTGAGATTCTTGAGCAGGTTGGTGAGGTGTCTTATCATTTGGATTTTCCACCTAGGTTCAGTGTGGCTCAAAATGGGTTTCATGTGTCGTAGTTGAAAAAGTATCAGCTGGATTTGGGTCATGTTTTTCAGTGGGATCATGTTGAGCTAGAGCCAGATGCTTCGTTGGTGCATGTTCCTGTAGCGACCCCCAATCCCAGGGTGCCTAATGAGACATGATATACTTAAAATTTCATTACATCATTACAAATTAAGTATCATGTCCCATTACTACAGAAGATCGCGGGGCTTAGGATTCTGGGAAACCAGCTGCTTCTTCTTAACTTCATTAGTACCAACCATGCCTGAAAAATTTTAAACAAAAACGTAGGGTGAGAAAAAATGCCCAGTAAGGGGTTTTAAAAGCGTTTTAAGAAAACTCTTTCTCAAAGCAGTCCTTTTGAAGAGAATAAAACACTTTGCTAAAAACAAGACATTTTATTTTCATGAAATCTGACGTTTTTGAAAATCACTTGCACGGAGAAGTACGTACTTGAAATAAACTCTATAGTAAACATCATCAGAGAACACAACATAAGAAAAATACACAATGCATAGTATTCAAACAAGGTTACCTAAATTCTAAAAAGAATTCTGTGGCTAAGAAGGGAAAATGTTCATAACATGGTTCATGATAAAATACCGTTCATCTTATAGTTTACCACATGAAAAACAGTTCTTGTCACATAACTTACATTTTCATAGTCGTGGGAGCTTTCAACTAGGGGGTGTCCTGTTAGTTGAACTAACCCCTGGTTGACCTTTATCATTACATGCAGAGGGAATGTATAATACTGGACTTTGTCAAGACCTTTCGTCAAGACCGTATAACATACTTAACAGTTCACGGCTCACTTCCAATCCCGTTTCACATAACGTCTCATGAGACTCTTGCTTTACCCAATGCATTGGAGCACTGTATAATTCCGGGCGCACCCGTCACATCATTCTTGTTGTGCTATATAATTCTGGGTGCACTCGTCACATGTATGTCCTATACATCCCTCACATATCTTGGCATGGTCATTCTTTTATAGGGTTTCATGCATTCTTAATCAACCCCAATTTTAGAGACTTGTTAAAAACATGAAGACAGTTCAATCATAAATATGCTGAGACATGCATGCTAAATTATTACACATAAGAAATTGTCTTCACAATTGAAACATGAGTTTTAAGGAAAAGAACATAATAACTTAACATCATAATACCCAATTAAAGCATGGTCATTCATAACTTACACATGTGATGATAAATGGGTAGTGTGGGTGTTTAATTAAAACTGTGTAAACATACATGTAGTTAGAGATACAATGTGCATAAACAAGTCCATCTTAGGAAAAACATGTACATACTTGTGTAAAAACTTTTTTATTAACACTTTAAACAACATGACCCCTTTTCTCTATAATGTTTTTAAACACCATAAAAAAAATTGTAATTGAAAACAACATGATGATATATATATACCAGTACATATGCATGGGTTTACCATAACAAACCATACTACAAGTTATACATTAAACAAAATAATGTTTGCAAACCGAGTGGGGTTCCTTTATATATAAAAGAAATAAACTCAACTTTCATAAGACCCTTATTGGAATAAAGTCAATCTTGCAAGCAACATGGTCGATGTGTACAAATGCATATATATAACAGTTTAAGGAATTCTTTCCATTTTCTCAAAAACCAAAATCTTGATTTATCAAGATCGATAATAATTGAAAATTTTCAAATGAAAGAACTATTTTTGTAACAAACTAACCGTTAAACTTCATTGTACATATAAAAATGTATATAATTGGTTTTTGGATACCTTTGTTGAGAAAACATGCTTTTGAGTAAATAAACTATCATGTTATATTGTATAAAACAAAAGAACCCAAATCATCCCTTATGCACATTGATGTACATGTGCACCTATATGACTATATGTTCATATACATATTTATGCTCCATATATGATCATGCAATTATTCGAAATCTCCATTTTTATGGGCGAAAATAATTTTAGGGTTATAAAAAAGTGGGGAAAAAAGTGTACAAATGCACGTATCATATTATATATATGTACGAATACAAATATATATGTGTACACACATACGCTTGAAGTATATATACATATATATATTCGTGTATATTCACTAACGTGGGTGATAAATTTAAACAAGAAGACCTCCCCCTTTTCTAGTTCGGTCCTATATATTCTTATACACAATTATATAACAAGTGTATATAACTATGTAAGACTTATAGAAATGGTAGGAAACGATGAAGAGGACTTTCCCCCTTACTGCTAACCGATTATTTAAGCCGAGAGGGAGATCTCATGGTCTGGGTTTGCACCAGTTTCACACACACTAGAAAATATATATATCATGTATATATATATACTCATTTATATAAACCGAAGCTTGAAAAAACCACACCAAATTAAAACCTGCATCTTACCTTGCTTGGAAAGGAGAAGTAGACGAGGCAAGAGGAACCGAAAGTATAAACATAGAATATTTACATATATATATAACATATATATACATATACATATATATATAAACCAAATCTTAAACATAACTTAAACAAAACACAGAACTCGACCCTTACCTTAACTAGAAGAAGAGAGGAATACACAGCAGTGATGAGGTCCAGAAGCCGGAGAGATCAAGGGAGCTGGGATGAAAAACTTCCGGCCTACGGTGTAGCTTGGGGTTTTAAAAAAACGTAGAAAGAAGAAGAGGACTCTGGAGTCATCGGCTCGGGTATCGTCGGTGCCGACTCATGGAAAGGTGGGAGCAGCGCAGGTCTATTCGCCGGCCTACAAGAGAAAAACGAGCCGGCCTAGTCTTCTGGTACAACAACGCAACGAGGAAGAAGAAACAGGAGCGGGTAAGAAGAAGCCGCGGGGAGGAAAACGCGAAAAGCAGTGGACGTCCGGGATTTGAGGATGCCAGATCAGACGGTCCAGCTGTGTTGCAGAGTTTTAAATCACGCGGCTTCATAATATATTTGTTTATATATTTTTTTTACGCTTTTATCTTATACCATCTGTTATTTTATTAATTTATTAAACCTATTATATAAATATTATTATTATTATTAAACCACAATTATTGATCATTTATTATTATATTTTGAAAAGTCAATGGTTTACTTAATTAATTAAATCACCATTATCAAAACATATTATTATATAAATATATGTATGCATATATATATATTTTTTTAAAACACCAATAATTTTTATTAACCTTATTATACTACTATTATTATCATTAAACCATAATTATTAATTACTTAATATTGCATTATAAAGATGAATGGTTAAAAACATTTATTAAACAAAACATATCACATATATATATATACATTTTAATTTCCTTTATTATCTAATTACCTTATTTTCTTTTTATTTAAAGATTAATATTAATTAAACATTAAACGTAACTACATCCAATCACACAAAAGAGTGCGTTGATATAAATATCATCACCAGAAAACACATAAGTAAATGAAATTAATGTTTTACGTAGTTTCCAAAACTGTTTATCCAAGTTATAAACATTCGCATTATCATTATCTCTTATATTTAATTTTGAGAAAAAGAATTATTTAATTTGATGCTATATATATATATAACTCAAGGGTTAATACATATTTAAAAAAACGTTAGCTTTGATAAAATTTTAATTTCTCAAATTAAGAAAATATGTGTAGTGAATAATAACATTAATTTTTATAAAACATAACTCTCATTTTTGGGAAAACATGAGATAAATTAATTAAGTTATCATTGATGTAATTCTTTAAAGATTAAGAAAAATTACTTAATTAATATTCCGAACCTTTCAGGGTAAGACATCTTATTCCTAACGGTCAAAAACAATACTTAGAGGATAGGAGAACTCAACGGTCATATTTATAGCCGTTTGGGTCAACGGTCGGATTGGTGTGCTCAAAAAGGTTCGTGTCTCGGGGTGTCCCTCACTCCAGGTGACTGAAGGAGAACAGAAGAGATGGTTCGCATGATTCCCTTGGTTCTTAGCATGGATGCAGTGGCTTCAGACATCCTCATGTTCATTCTGATGGACGCCTGAAACCCCTACTGCATTCTTGGGCTCTTAGTGGTTTTAAGCGGTCTCCCCATTATTGTAATCGGGTTCTTAGTTGGGATTTTCGGTTAGTTTATCATCTTGTTTGGTCAGTGGATGTTGTAGCCAAAATGTTTCTTATTTGAATAAAAGGAATTTTCATCCATTTGATGCATTTTATTATTATTACCTTATAAGTTGATTGTTGGTTCACTTAACAGGTGACATTGAAAAGAAAACTTGTCAAAAATCAAAACATGGTTTCTCGGGTCGTTACATTACTTCCCTCTTCAAAGAATTGTGCCCTCGTAATTCTATCATAAAAAGAAAAACTGAACCCCAAACATAGAACACTACCGAAACAGTGGATCTGTCTCTGTTAATGGGATACCAAGGTTGGCACATAACTCTTCTGTTTCCCTAGCCCAGATGCACCTCTAACAATACTCCTTGAACTCTTGTTCATGCGTACTGCACACAAGCTTCCAAACGGAGGCTCGTGTCATGCAAAGCTCAGAAACGTCTGAGTAGATAAACTCCTTGATGACTCTTCTGGCCACATCACGCTCGAGGTAGTCGAGAGGGATGATGTGGTTGAGGAGACTGAGATTCAAGACTTGGAACATGTAGGCTGCACTGAGCTGGTCATTCTGAGCAGCCACTAGGAAGCACGCTCTGGTAGAAAAGTTATGTTCCAGAGTAAAACACTGGAACAGGCCCTCATGGTACCTTCCCCTTTTCTTATAGCAGGGGAGTTGAGCAGTGGCAATGAGGTGAAAGACACAATCATACTTTTGACATAAGCGAAGGATCTCTGGACCGTTTTCTATATTGAGCAAACGCTGGCAGGACCCTCGCAGGTGGAGAGAGGATGGATAATCCACCGCGCAAGCCCTGATCATGATGACCTGTACTAGCTAATCTGGTAGTGATGAGAAGTTTATTTGACCAGCCATCTGAAAACAAACATCGAAAGGAAACACTTAACAACATAGATAAGGTAGGGACATGAAAAGAAACAAGAGACTTCCATTTATGCAAAAGTTTACAAGGCGAAGTCTGAGTTTACAAGACGTATGCCACAAAGAGTGGAAAAACTTCCTAACTCTTCAAACCACACACAGGATGAACAGACAAGACTAAACTCACAAGAACATTTATAACGCCTCCTGAGTTTATAGTGAGGGGTATTGAGTTGGGAAACATCGGTATAAACTTCTTGCCTAAGAGACACACGTGTGGACTCATTTTCCAATGCTCCAAAGTCCATTAACTGGCCCCAGAAGCCGTAGTGCAAAATCTGGCACAGGTAAGCCGCTCGGAGGTCTCCATCAGCAATAGCTTCTTGAAATGGGTTATCAAGCATTGTGCCAAATTCCTCGCCAGTTGTGAATACTCTGAAGATTCCTTCGTGATACCTTTCCTGACGTGCATAAGAGGGAAATTGGGTCATCATCATTAGGAGATAATCCATCCCCAATCCCCGGTGAAGACTAAGCACTCTAGGTGAGTTTGACACGTCATACATGTTCTTACACGTCATGCGAATTTGGGTATAATTCAGAAAGTTCTCACGGCTAGCTAGAGATACAATGTTCTCTAGAGCCTCAGTGGGAAGTGACAAAAGGTCGGTAAGTACATTTTCATCATCCATCTGAAAGTTATAACATTTTTACTTAGTTAGTCATAGAAATACATTTATATCACCTGGTTTTCCAGAGTTGCATGAACCTATCCTCTGATACCAACTGTAGAGACCCCAAAACCAAGGGTGCTTAATGAGACATGATATACTTAACATTTCATTACATCATTACAAATTAAGTATCATGTCCCATTACTACAGAAGATCGCGAGGCTCAGGATTTTGGGAAACCAGCTGCTTCTGCTTAACTTCATCAGTACCAACCATGCCTGAAAATTTTTAAACAAAAACGTAGGGTGAGTAAAAATGCCCAGTAAGGGGTTTTAAAAACGTTTTAAGAAAACTATTTCTCAAAGAAGTCCTTTTTAAGAGAATAAAACACTTTGCTAAAAACGAGACATTTTCATTTCATGAAATCCATTGTTTTTGAAAACCACTTGCATAGAGATGTACGTACTTGAAATAAACTCTATAGTAAACATGATTAGAGAGTGCAACATAAGAAAAATACACAATGCATAGTATTCAAAAAAGTTTACCTAAATTCTAAAAAGAATTCTGTGGCTAAGAAGGGAAAATGTTCATAACATGGTTCATGAGAAAATACCGTTCATCTTATAGTTTACCACATGAAAAACAGTTCTTGTCACATAAATTACATTTTCATAGTCGTGGGAGCTTTCAACTAGTGGTTGTCCTATTAGTTGAACTAACCCCTGGTTGACCTTTATCATCACATGCAGAGGGAATGTATAATACTGGACTTTGTCAATAACTTTCGTCAAGACCGTATAACATACTTAACGGTTCAAGGCTCACTTCCAATCCCGTTTCACATAACATCTCATGAGACTCTTGCTTTACCCAATGCATTGGAGCGCTGTATAATTCCGGGCGCACCCGTCACATCATTCTTGTTGCGCTATATAATTTCTGGCGCACCCGTCACATGTAAGTCCTATACATCCCTCACATATCTTGACATGGTCATTATTTCATAGGGTTTCATGCATTCTTAATCAAGCCCCTTTTTACATACTTGTTCAAAACATGAAGACAGTTCAATCATAAATAAGCTGAGACATGCATGATAAATTCGTACACATAAGAAATTGTCTTAACAATTGAAACATGAGTTTTAAGGAAAAGAACATAATCACATAACATCATAATGCCCAATTAAAGCATGGTTGTTCATAACTTACACATGTGATGATAAATGGGTATTGTGGGTGTTTAATTAAAACTGTGTAAACATACTTGTAGTTAGGGATACAATGTGCATAAACAAGTCCATCATGGGAAAACCATGTACATAATTGTGTAAAAACTTTTTTATTAACACTTTAAACAACATGACCCCTTTTTCACTATAAAGATTTTAAACACCATAAAAAACTTTTAATTGAAAATATCATGATGATATATATATACCAGTACATATGCATGGGTTTACCACAACAAACCATACTCCAAGTTATACATTAAACAAAATAATGTTTGGAAAACCGAGTGGGGTTCCTTTTTATATAAAATAAATGAAGTTAACTTTCATAAGACCCTTATTGGCATAAATTCAATCTTTCAAGCAACATGGTCGATGTGTAATAGTGCATATATATAATAGTTTAAGGAATTCTTTCCATTTTCTCAAAAACCAAAATCCTGATTTATCAAGAAGGATAATAAGTGAAAATTTTCAAATGAAAGAACTATTTTTATAACAAACTAACCTTTAAACTTCATTATACATATAAAAATGTATATAATTAGTTTTTGGATACTTTTCTTAAGATAACATGCTTTTGAGTAAATAAACTATCATGTTATATTGTATAAAACACAAGAACCCAAATCATTTCTTATGCATATTGGTGTACATGTGCACCTATATGACGATATGTTCATATACATATTTATGCTCCATATATGATCATGCAATTATTCGACATCTCCATTTTCATGGGTGAAAAGAATTTTAGGGATATAAAAAAGTGGGAAAATAGTGTACAAATGCATGTATCATATTATATATATGTACAAATACAAATATATATGTGTACACACATACGCCTGAAGTATATATACATGTATATATTCATGTATATTCTCTAATGTGGGTGGAAAATTTAAACAAGAAGACCTCCCCCTTTTCTGGTTCGGTCCTATATATTCTTATACAAAATTATATAACAAGTGTATATAACTATCTAAGACTTATAGAAATGGTAGGAAATGATGAAGAGGACTTTCCCCCTTACTCCTAACCAATTCTTTAAGCCGAGAGAGAGATCTCATGGTCTGGGTTTGAACCAGTTTCACACACCCCAGAAAATATATATATCATGTATATATATATACTCATTTATATAAACCGAAGCTTGAAAAAAACCACACCAAATTAAAACCTTCATCTTACCTTGCTTGGAGAGGAGAAGTAGACGAGGCAAGAGGAACCAAAAGTATAAACATAGAATATTTACATATATATATAACATGTATATACATATACATATATATATATATAAACCAAAGCTTAAACGTAACTTAAAAAAACACAGAACTCGACCCTTACCTTAACTCAGAGAAGAGAGGAATACACAGTAGCGACGAGGTCCAGAAGCCAGAGAGATCAAGGGATCTCGGATGAAAAACATCCGGCCTTCGGTGCAGCTTGGGGTTAAAAAAAACACAGAAAGAAGAAGAGGACTCTGGAGTCGTCGGCCCGGGTATTGTCGGTGCCGACTCATTGAAAGGAGGGAGCAACGCGGGTCTATTCGCTGGCCTAAGAGAGAAAAACGAGCCGCTCTAGTCTACTGGTACAATGACGCAACGAGGAAGAAGAAGTGGACATGGGGAAGAAGAAGCTGCAGGGAGGAAAACGCGAAAAACAGTGGACGACCGAGATTTGAGGATTCCAGATCGGACGGTCCAACTGGGTTGCGAAGTTTTAAATCACAAGGCTTCATAATATATTTGTTTATATATATATATATTTACGCTTTTATCTTATGCCATCTGTTATTTTATTAATTTATTAAACCTATTATAAAATCATTATTATTATTAAGAAACCATAATTATTGATCCTTTATTAGTATATTTTTAAATGTCAATGGTTTACTTAATTAATTAAATCACCCTTATCAAAACATATTATTATATAATTATATTGATGCATATATATATATTTTTTTAAAACACCAATAATTTTTATTAGCCTTATTATACTACTACTATTATCATTAAACCATAATTATCAATTACTTAATATTACATTATGAATATCAATGGTTAAAAAAAATGATTAAACAAAACATATCACACATATATATATATACATTTTAATTTCCTTTATTAGCTAATTACCTTAGTTTTTCTTATTTAAAGATTAATATTAATTAACCATTAAACGTAACTACATCCAATCACACATAAGAGTGCGTTGACATAAATATCATCACCACAAACCACATAAGTAAAAGAAATTATTGTCTGACAAAGTTTCCAAAACTGTTTATCCAAGTTATAAACATTCGCATTATTATTATCTCATATATTTAATTTAGAGAAAAATAATTATTTAATTTGATGAAATATATATATATAACTCAAGGGTTAATACATATTTAAAAAAAACATTAGCTTTGATAAAATTTTAATTGCTCAAATTAAGAAAATACAGGTAGTGAATAATAACATTAATTTTTATAAAACATAACTCACATATTTGGTAAACATGAGATAAATTAATTAAGTTATCATTGATGTCATTATTTAAACATTAAATAAAATTACTTAATTAATATTCCGAACCTTTCAGGGTAAGCCATCTTATTCCCAATGGTCAAAAACAAAACATAGAGGATAGGAGAACCCAGCGGTCATATTTATAGCTGTTTGGGTTAACGATCGGATTGTTGTGCTTAAAAACGGTCTGGTCTCAGGGTGTCCCTCACTCCAGGTGACTGAAGGAGAACAGAAGAGATGGTTCGCATGATTCCCTTGGTGCTTAGAATGGTTGCAGTGGCATCGGCCATCCTCATGTTCATTCTTATGGACGCCCGAAACCCCTACAACATTCTTGGGTTCTTAGTGGTTTTAAGTGGTCTCCCCATTATTGTAATCGGGTTCTTAGTTTGGATTTTTGGTTAGTTTATCTTCTTGTTCGGTCAGTGGATGTTGTATCCAAAATGTTGATTATTTGAATAAAATGAATTTTCATCCATTTGACGCATTTTATTATTATTACCTTATAAGTTTATTGTTTGATCACCTAACGGGTGACATTGAAAAGCAAACTTGTCAAAAATCAAAACATGGTTTCTCGGGTCGTTACAGTTCCAGTGCGGGTTGTGCATAGGTAAGTAAAACTCTTGAGGGGTAAAAGAAGCAGTCTAGTTCGGGTTTTTTGAAGCATGGACATATCCAAGAGGAGACTTGGGAGTAGAGAAAGAGATGGTCGAGCAATATCCTGAGCTCTTTCTGCAAAGGGCGGCTTCACTACTTTCTGAGGACGGAAACTCCAATGGTGGGTAGAATGTAGCACCGCCATTTTGAGGTATGTAGCCTTTTATTTTTATTTTTTGTGTGTTTAAAGTTCATGATATTAGTTGAGAAGAGGTTGGGAGAGTTTGGAATGGTATCAAATAAGTTTGGAGGCCTTTCTTAGGGAGAACGGTTAGAGCACAGTTAGGGAAAACCATGAAGGTTCTCTAGGAAACTATGCAGGGGGAGGCAGTAGGCTTCACACGACCTGTTCATGGTTTTCCAAACCGTGCGAGGAAACCATGTAGACCCCTCCTCTAGATACAGTGGCATGAACACTGTTAGTGCAAGTTTTGTCAAACCGTGCGGACTAACCGTGCGACCACTAAAATGAAGGGTTATTAAATTCGGGCTCCTTAGAGCTTTAACTAATTCACTCCCAATATTCTCCCACTTGAGCCTCACTTGATATTTTGGGTTCTCAGGGGTTGGTGGTGCTCTCCCACTTGTTTTAAAAGTGATTCAAAGGGGTTTCTTGGTGTTTTGACGGTGGTTTCCCACGGGTAAGTCTCTCCTCTTGGTTTCATTGTGTTTTCCTCTAGATCTAAATATCTCTCTCATAGTTTTCTAGATCTACAGCCTTTGTGTGTAGATCTTGGGTTTTTGTTGCCTTGGGTGTTGATTTTAAGACTTGTGGATGTTAGGGAAGGGGATATAGAGCGATTTCAGTGGTGTGTTTGCCGGATTTGAGGAGGTGTGTTAGCTTGTGGGTTGATTTCGACAGAACCCTATGAGGTAGGTGGATTATCTCTCAACTATACTAGGTTTTAATGTGATGTTCACTTACAATTAAATTGGATGCTTTAATTTAATTGTAAGCATGTTGTGGGAATTTTGTTGGAAAATCAAATGGGTGATGATTTTGTGATTTTGTCATGAAATATGGGTTTTTTTTGAAACGAGATAAATTGGTTAATTTAAAATTGGTGATTTTAAAATGGTAATGACTGTGAGAATGAGTATTTATTTCAATAAATGGGTGATATTGAAATTTTTTTGTCATTGAAATGGTATTTTTTGGTATTGAAAATAATTCATGATTATTGTTGTGGCTTCTGTGGAAATGGGTGATATCATTTGGTGGATGATGTTGGGACGTGGTGGTGTCATGGATCATGGTTCTTTGTTGTTTAGTTTCTGATTTGTACTTTGATGTCTTGTGGAAATGTTTAGATGAATGGTTTTGGGGTTTCTGATGTAATTATTAGTATCACATGGTTGGGTGTGAAAGTGCATGCATCTTTAGTTGTTGGTTGGTTAATTTGGGTTATCTTCTTAAATTCAAATTGTTCCCCACTATTCCTTGAATCCCTCGGCATTTATTGTCAGCCTTTTGTGCCTTGGGAACGTCACTTAAGGCCAAGTGACACTCAACTCCTCCTCAAGCCTATGAGGAAGGGGCGGGGTTTTAAAACTATTGTAGTACTGTAGCGGATACTATAGTAGGTACTTTGGTAGGTACTATTTGGTGTTGTAGAAGCTAGGTCTATTCATCTGTTTCGTCTATCGGGCCACCAGTTTTGTTTTTAGGACCCTCATGGACTTTAGGCCACCCAAGACCTTTGGTCCATTAAGACTTTAAGGCTGCACTGGGGACTTTGAGAAACAAAAATGGCTTTTGGCCAAATCAAGTCCTTTGGGCCACATGAAGTGCAGAAGAAACCAAAGAGACTCTATATGGAACAGGCTCTAGATGGGGATTCCGAGCAGCCGCATTCACTAGTGAATATTTATCTAGATTTGGAACAAATAGAGGGTATCAAAATTTCTATAGATACCAGGAATGTGAATCCCATTATAGGATATCTAGTCTAATAGACTTGTGGAGGTGGAGAGTTGAAATCATGTTACAGACACTAGGGTGGAGCTATTCCAAGTAGTCGAAATCTGGAATGTACTCCTCTAAGACCTCCCAGTAATGTAATGTGTCACATAGCCTACGATCCCTATAAGGGTTCCCCCTCAACCGTTAAAAGATATATTATCATAAAAATAAATAAAAAATTAATGCCTTTGGGACACTTTGGAAAACATTTCAACTGATGTTTTAGTTAAAGAGTCCCCTACCGTGATTCTGTCTCATCACATACAATCATTATCATCCTTAATAATTAACCTTGGGTAAATAGTTATCTTCATTATAAACTTTTTAATGTTTATTAATCATTTTATATAAATTATTATCATGTTATATCAATTACTTAATTATTTATGTTCCTGTTGGACTCTATAATGATATTCAGTACTTCATTTCAAAATGAATTTGGTATTATTTTAATAGTAAAGGAAATAATTATTACATCATCTTGAAAATAATATCAATTAAATAATATTAACTTTTACAAATAAATTATACTTTAAAATCAAACCATTGTGTATGGTTATGAAAAATGATCTATGTTATAATCGTGGAGATGGTTGCAAGCACATACGCATGAGTAACATTTCCATTCTTCAATGATAATTATGGAATAAATGAAAATTGTTATATTATCCTTCCATTATTATATTAATATCATCAATATCATATTAATTATTTAAATATACTTATTTATATCATCCATTTGATGTGGTGACAGAAAATTAATCACATCGCTTTGTGGAGGTGATAATTCAAACTTATGCCCGAAGGATATTGTCATTTTTATGTGCATGGAAAGGTAAGAATGTAAATGATATATTATTTATTTATATTTTTTTTCATTAGTAACATATATTAACATTAATTTCATCATTATAACCAATCATACGAAATGTTTGTGATAAAATAATTATATCAATTCGCAAGGTGGCAATCTGCTGTACACATGTACGAAAAAATTGTTTTCTCATTTAATGGAAATTGAGATGGATATATTTGATGATTATAATATAATAATATCTTATTATATTGAGGATATTAGAGTTATTATTTAATCATTCATGAAGGATATTTTAAGGAATTTGAAAGAGAAATAAATTAGAAACACTTAATTAAAAATGATACCTTTTTTTTCAAACTATATCCATTTATTAACTCCTTGACACCTTTAAAGAAGTTGGTATGCCTAAACTAAGGCCTCTAGAATGTGGGGAGGGATTATGGGAAGGAATATTTGTAGATAATAAATGAACCAAAAATTTATTTTTTAAAATTTAAATGAGAATATGGGTGACATTTTATTGGATAGGGGAGGGTCACTCATGGAATTCATAAAAATAATAAATCAACACAAATTAATATAAATTATTTTTCTATTCCAAATGGATATAAAAATAAATACTTAGATTCTAGGATGCTATTGTGTCTAAATACATACATAAAAGTAATCCTCTACAATTTTTACTATTTCCTAATCCTTATATTTTTGTTTTTTGTATTATTTAAACATTTAACTCTTACCACGATATAATGAATTTATTCATTGAGGGTTAATATAATTACAATAATATGGTAAAATACGAGATTTGATTAATCAGTGAAATTTTAGACTTTAAATGATAAATTGTATGAGTTTTATATTTTTATGAATTTTATATCATTTAATAAAATATTATTTATTTTAAAGTATCATTTATGTCAATTCCGACACTATTCATTACATTACTTTTTAACAATATCATAACAACATGATATCTTCTAACCAAATATTTTATATAACACAACATAGTTATATATATATATATATATATTTCATGGATCACATTAATTATATAAAATTATATTTAATTGAATATTCATAATATCATTTATTTGATATTTTTATTAAATAAACAATTGCTGCATCAACATCATATAAGACTTTAAGGTAATTATTTATTAAAAAAATTAAAATTTAATGAAACTGATAAATAAAAACATATTCTCTTTCAAGTAAGTATTTATAGTTTAACACATCCCTTATAATACCCTATAATAAAAATTATATATTTTTGAAAGACATGAGTATGAAATCAATTAATTTTATTTATATGCAAAATTAAATATGTTTTACTCTCACCCTAGCGACGTCAAAAAGAACTAATTTAATCCCAATAATTTTTTGGGTCAACACAAACTCATCCAATTAAATTAATGCATGTGTAAGGGTAATTTTATAATATTTATAATATTATTTTTACCCTTAATTACATATTTACCTGAACTTTGTTGATAAAGCATAGAAATGTTACTATTAATAATGTCAAAAAAAAATAACTTGAACCTATTTATATAATTTGGACCTAATTATTAAAAATATTGGATCTATTTATCAAAATTTAATGCACAGATGTCACAGTAATTAATTTAAAATTATTCCCTTTGATGGAAAGAGAAAATAGATTTTTTAAAGTTAATGTGTTCAAAAGAAAAAAAATCATATCCCAAATTCAATTAGAAATTTGCTAAAATGATGAACATTTGATTAAACAATATATAATGGATCAAATAATTTTTTATAACTAAAAAAACATACATTAATAATAAGTATTATTTACCCTAAAAAGTTATAATCAATTAAAAAGGCATATATTTCATTAGTCATCAAAATATGGAAAATATCAGAAAAATACTAAAAATTCAACTCATGTAAATTTTGTTATACAAATTTAATATAAGAAGTTTTTTTTTCAAAATAATGTTTATAAAATTGTAAAAAAATAGATTTAATACAATTGTGCCTTTAAAAGGATACAAAATAGCCTTTAAAGAAAAATACTTCAATTATACATAAAATAGGATTTGTTTTTATATATTATCTATAAAATACATAATATAAATGTTAAAAATTAGATTTAATATTATATGTATATATAATTAATATAATCCAAATAGTTTTATTTGTTTATTTATTGGTAAAAAACACACTTGTGCACATTTCAATAGTTATTAAGAAAATCATTTTATTTTAATAAGGTTTTTCTTTTTCATTTATAATAATTTTTCAACAAAAAAAATAATTTTATATACATGTAAAAAAAATTAATAATTTAGTCGATCCTATTAATACTCTCCTTTCTAACAACTAGTTTATAATGGAATCATTTAAAAATTATTTAGATTCTCATTTAAGATCGATGTGTCATATTATGTACATTATCGAATATAGTGTTTACTTTTAAAAATACTAGGATGATAAATTTTCCACATACCATTTTAGAAATTGAGTCCACATAACTTTGAATTCATGATCAGTAACGAATGTTTTAATTTTCAAAATACCTTTATTTAAATCCTACATCATAACAAAAAATTAATAAAACACTCTTAAAAATAAATAAAAGTGAAGAACAAAGTCGCCGAAGATAAAATATATAGGGATACATGTAGGAAAACCTAGAAATGGAATAGGAAAAAAGTATTATGTTCTAATGGAGAGTGATAGAGAACATGGTCATGAGAAAGTTTACAATAAGAAAAAATTATATCTGTAATGCGTTAAAATGGAATTGATTTCAATGAAAAAAGTAAAGAAATATCATTTTTGTTTTCAGATAAATTTCACGGAGTTGAGTAATTATTTTATAACTTGACTAAGATCATAATGATACATAATTACTTGAAAATTATAGTGTCATTATTTAATAAATTTCCACCACAAACTCATAATTTTCTCCAAAAAATGAGCATTTAAGATGATTTTTTCATTCAAGAAGCAGTAGAATCATCTTAAATATAATTGCATAATCCATGAGTTTTTTACAAAATATTTCCCCTATATTTATACTTTATCTAAAATACAAATGGGTAGTAAAGGATAAAATAATTCCTCAATGAGAATAAACCTTATATGATGAAATAATTCTTTAATCTCTAAAATTCAACAATAATATGCAATGTTAAATATAGATTATTAAAAAAATAAATATCCTTACAATTCCTCAAATTAATCCATACTATAGTTGAAAACAAAATTCTAAAATGATTTGATAAAATTTTCTTCCAATATAAAATGTAAATATTTTCTTCACATAACATCTATCACATCTTAATGTCTCATACCGAAATTGTATTTACCAAAATCACAGAATCTACATGATATGGTAATTATTTCCATACATAACCCAAATCACCCGAAGTCTAAAATAAAATCATATATTCTTATATAATATAATAAAACCATTACTTCCCAAATAAAACCCCAATAAATTCTATTTACCATGATCATATAGGGTTCCCAAAACACTAAACATCTTCAAAAATAAATGTAATCACTTAATCATCATATCACCTTCCAATCCCATGGTATTCTATTTGATAAAAGTTATTTTACAATAATTAAATTATTCTACATCTATTACGTTATTTAATTAAAAATAAAAAGTCAAACTATCTAGTATTTCATGTAGGATATTTGTAGGAAATTCTCTCTTGTTTCCCTTTGGACATGGGTTCAATTCTTGTGGCCCAGTTTGGTGCCACATGTTGTAACCCACACTATAGGTTGAAATTTTTCTAAAAATATATAAATAAAACCATTTTAAAAATCTTGAAATTTTAGAAACACTGTAAAAATTTCCTTAATTTATTTTACCTCCAAGGATATCTCATACCATTCATTTTTCATCCAAAAAAGTAGTATCACATAATTACATAATATTTAAGATCATATAAACCTTAAAGGATATCCAAACCATTATAATTATTTATACACTATAAATGATAATTATTGCTTATATAACATTTTCACATAACAAAAAATATGGTTTTACATAAAAATAACTAAAAAATACATTAAAAGTAGTCCCATCATAATAAGAGTACTAATACTTTTAGACAATAAATGTTCTTTAGATCAAACATAACTCTTTAATTTTATATACGTAGACACCTTAATATTCCATCATTCTATATTTTACACTAACAATGATTTTAACATTATTCATGGATACATATTTCCAAAAAAATATGAATCATATCCTAGGATTTAATAATGTTATAACATGTACATAGAAGTAATCCATACCTTTTATTTTTAATTTATACATTTTCCATCTACAATTGTTATGAAATTTGGTTCCCGAAAACAGATATTTTTATGTACCTACTGATCCCACTAATGATTATTCATTCTAATATTTAGATTTTTATATGGATCATACTTCTGATAATTTAAACATTCAACTAACAACACATGATATGTTATTTCCCTTTCATGGTGTTAGCTGAATGCTTCATTTTTGCATAAAATATTTTTTCTTTATGAAATCATTTTCCATGTTCAGAAAAAATTACCATCCATTTAAGACAATTTTCTAGGTATTTATTTATACATCCTTGGAACATATTTCATTTAATATATTTAACTTTATAATCATTATTATAATAAATTACTTAGGGATTCATTTCTCTCATATATGATGCATTAGACAACTCACCAAGGGTCAGGTGGTTAATCAATACTCCAAAGAGTTGGTTTATAAAAGTTAAAAGAATTCTCATGAAAACTCCCATTTCATTTGGTTTCATATTCATAGAACCACCACATTTTTTCACATCCATTGTTACTTTGGTGACTACTCGGTCTTTTCATGATCTAAAAAAGAAAAATTTGGTGTGATAAATTAAATCATAATATACCATCCTATAACTATAATAAATAATAAAATATCCATATTATTTACGTATTAAATTCCTTCAGTTTAACAAATATAATTATTAATACTATTTCCATACTTTCCATTATTGTTATATATGACTTGTAGCTTTTGATTAAATAACATCAGAACCACTAAAGTTATCTATACCATACTCTGATGCCAACTATATAGAATCAGACATAAACCTCATAAAATACTTATTTTCAGTCATGAAAATTACATTAATTTACATTTATGATCATCTCTGGTTTATAATTTTATATAATTATGGCATAACTCATATGTAATAGCTGAAATATCTCAAAGAAGACACATTGATTCAGTATCAAACATTATTTACAAAATCAATCATTTTAAAATAAACCACGTATTCTTTTTCATTATAATCTTCATAAAATTTAAATTAACATCCTTATTTACCTTATCCACATATATAAATTAAAAAAAAACATTTTAATACATGGGATGACCATAGAAATCGTGGAAAGGTATATAAAAAATAAATATGAAAAACTGTTTGTACATGAATACATAAAAACTTATGAATACATATTCACAAATTAGCTTACCTCATTAAATAATATGTTTAAAATAATACTCCATAGAAAACATAAATCATATGTGTGACCTATATAATCATTTCCATATCAATATTACATTTATGATTGTTATCATGGCTACAAGGGGAGTATCCTTCACAAATATATTTAGAATAACCACTATGTATATTCCATTAATCTTATAGCAGAAACCCTATAAGTTAACTGCATATCATTACTTTATTCATTATAGATATAGTACAGTATCTACCTTCCTAGGACATTTAATGAACCACCCATACTCATAAATAATTCCAAATAACCAAAAAATATGCGTAATACATAAATCATGCATAAAAGAAAAATACTTCCCCATATTTAAATAACTTTTCATTTTGAGAAATCCATGCTCTCATGAATGAATTTTTTATTGAAAATAAAATATTAAACATGTTTTAGAATAATCATAAAATTAAATAAATATTAAAATGTAAAATTATATTTATAAAATATATGTTTATAAACATCAATTTAGGATTTTGTAAAAATTGTTTAAAGACTAACATTACAAGAGGTTCTTATAATAATTTCCCTTACATAAAACCTAAAAATATATCTTTATAAAACAGATTAAAATATATTATAAATTTCTTTTTAAAACATTAAATTCCATATAAATACTATAAAAACAATTCATAACACATGGAAATTAAAGAGAATGATTTAGAATAATATAACCTTAAAAATTTTTAAATAATATTTTTAAAGTGTCCCTTAACATTAGTCTGACTCATCACATAAAATCAGCATCTTATTGAATAATATAAATATTTTTTTGTTTTATTTCCTGAGAACCCTTTTCATTTTTATCATTCCATTTATATCACTTATTATCATGTTATAACAATTACATAACTAATTATGTTCATATAATACGTTTTGATGATATTTGGTACTAGAGTCCAAAATGAATTTGGTCGGATGTAAATAGTCAAGGTTGACCTTTTTATATCATTTCATTAATCATATTCATGATATTATAGTTAAATTTATACCTACATTATACTTTTAATTCAAACCATATTTTATGGTTTTGAATAATGAACTGTGATATAATATGGAGACTCTAGTACCCACCCATGAATGAGTTATGTTACAATATTTCAATGATATTATAGAAAACATTTAATTATTATTTTAACTTTAAATTATTATTATATTATCATAAATATCATATTAATAATTTAAATATACTTATATATATCATCCATGTGATATGGTGATGAAAAATTAATCACATCGCTTAAATGATGTCATAGTTCACTCCTATGCATGAACAACATTATCATTTTTATGTGCATAAAAATGAAAGAAAATAAATGATATAATATTAATTCATATTGATAAAAAAATTAATTAATAACATATATAAACATTAATTCCATCATTAAAACCACTCTTGGGAGACAATTATGAAAAATGAATTAAATCAGCTCGTGAGGGGGTAGTCCATCGTACATATGAATGAATAGTACACTTCTAATTTGATGGAATAGTAAGTGGATATAAATGATTATTTAACATAATGAAATATGAGTAAATTTGGGATGCTGGAGATATAATTTCAACATGGTTGAACAAGATTTAAATGAACTAGAAGAATAAATAAAATAGAAACACTTAATTAAAAATAGTGACTCTATTAGAAATGATAACATTTGAGTACCACCTTAACAACTATAAAGATGGTGTTATGTCTAAAATATGTCCTATTGAATGTGGGAGGGATTATAGGAAGGTATTTTGGAAAATCGATGCTGAACTAAAAAGGGTTTGATGTATATTGAAATGAGAATAACAATTTCCATTTTATTGGAGAGGTGTGATGAACTCTTGGATATGTTCAAAATATAAAATTATTATAAATTATTTTTCTATTCCAAATGGCTTAGAAAATATTTATTTAAAATATTGGATGATTTTGGGTTGAAATACTATCATAAAAGTAATGTTAGTAATGTTTTACAATTTTTGTAACCATCATCTTTTTAACTATTATTTAACCATTTTAACTCTTAAAGTGATAGCATGTAATTTTTAATGTTTGGTTTATTAATTACTATAAAAAACCAAACGAACAAGACATTAATAATCGATGGAATTTTGATACTTAACCCAATATTTTTTCTAAATTTTATATTATTATGATTTTTATTTCATTTAATAAAATATTTTTTATTTTACGGTATCATATATAATAATTGTTCACTATTAATTACATAAATTTTTAAAAATATTATAACAACATGATATCATCAAACCAAAAAATTTAAATAATATGTAATGTTCTATAATAAAATATTGTATAAAATTAATTATATCAAATTATGTTTATTTTAATATTTTTAAAATAATTTATTTGATATTTTCATTAATTAATCAAATATTTCATCCTCACTATATAAGCCTTTAAGATAAATATTTATTTCCTAAAAATTAAAAGTAAATTACTCAGTTAAAGAAAAAAAATTTTAGGTTTCAAATTACTATTTATATCCCAGCATATCTATCATGACCTTTCATAGTGGGGCCCATGACATGACTCCCCATTCTCACCTCCAATAGGCCAGGGGATGGTGAATAACACCATGTAATAATTCCTCTATCATTGGTGGCATTGCCTATATACTTGTATCCACACACACATCTCCATGACCACAAAATGATGAAATCACGAAAATCACTAAGAAACCAATGCATGTATAAAAATATATCCCCCAACCAGAGTACGATAGGAAGTAAAGTAAACAGGTCCAAATATAGGCCTGCCACAATGTGTCTTTTACCATAAGTCCAACATGTAAGAAAAGAGGTACTAAGACTACTTTTTGAGAAGCCTCAGAATCACACCTCTCTCTTTTCGGCCTCGCTAAGAACCGTATAGTTATAGTCCACCAATGACACTATCAAAAGGTCGATCTTCTGCATATGAATTGACATGGGTGAGCAAAGACAGTGCAGGGTTGTCTATAGCAATACTCAATAGGAAAGATAGAAACCAAAAAGGAATATAACAAAAAAGATATAGTCAGCTCTACATAGGTATATGTCTACAATAAATATAAAGAGAATATCTAGATAGAATAAAAAAAGACAAAAATTATAGAGTACTCCCACAACCTTCGTATACCACCCATAAGATTCTAGCGCAAAGATTCCATAAACCTCTCATCTGGGATAACACACTCCTAAGTCTAATAGAAATGATGACATCTGTTCAATAGGTACTTCCCATTAGATACTATCTTGAGAGAGAGATACGATATTGAAATGAGGATCATAGCTAAGACCAATTTGGTGATATCAATAACTCAATCTAGATTAACCCACTATGTAGAGGATAGGTGCCTACATTGTGTTGGTCATGTCAATACCAAGAAATCCACCTAGGGAATGATGATTGATAGAGGATCCAACTCCATGCCTCTTGCGGGGTTCCAACTACTCTATCCATGATGTCATGGTAAAGGGATCATAGTCATATGAGTAGGAAATTATTTTCACTAACCCTCATGGACACAATTAACCGAACGATCTTCAATGATACTTATCCCTGATAGGGAGGAAAAATGGCTCAAGCCATGTATGTAGTGGTACAAAGTGTGTAGTAGGGTCTCACTCCATGTCCATTTACCCTATGTACCTCCTATGTACATTGACCCATGTCATTAATCCTATGTCATTTAAAAGAGGGGTACATGACGTGTAGTAGGGTTACACACCATGTACGTGCTTCCAGGGTCCACCCATATACTTCGGCCTTATTCCAATACGTGGCATCATACTTGTACATAGTTTAGTCAATGTAATTGGTCAAAGACATGTCATGTGGGGGAGTACATGGAATATGGGAAACCCATGTACTCCACCCAATGTTCATTTACCTACCAGGGTACATGCTGAGTCATTCAACTGGGGACAAAAATCCAAGCAGTGAGAGACCACACACTATGTTTATCGTGTCATCTAGAAACCGTTTATCTTCCTCACACTCATGTCTTCGATCTCTCATAATCTATTTGGGTGTTCGGTTCTCCTAGAATGTCCATATCCATACTTGTATTTCCACTCTAATGCTGAATCGATATGATTGAGGCCTTTAATCGGCACATAAAACGCAATCGTATTCATTCCTTTTTGGAACCTTATAATGAAAATATGGTACCAATCATCATTCGATCCACCGTTTATCCCAACATCGCACCTCCATAGAGTCCTCCTAATAGTGGATATATGATTTTAGATCCTTGTGTAAAGAAAATAAGTGGAAAATATATTATTCACAAAGGGTTTCAAATCATGGGGAAGAATGAAGAACTTGTACGACGAACACAAGAATATATGGAGAGAAGAATGAAAATCGAGAGGGATGAACCTCGATTTATGTTCATGTTGATCTTGGTTCGAAAAAATTAGGATGGTAATGAATCCATACAAATATAAAGAATCAACCTTTTATTTTTCCAACAAATAATACATCCAGAAAATATGATAAACCCATGGGCTAATCTATTAATTGATTAGTCCATGTTCATAATATAAATAAAAATATAAATAACGAATTAAATTAAATACCCTACCTCGATTCGGATTAGTCACTAATGTAGAATGGTCATAGTTTCATCATCGTTGGCATGGTCTGACAAGATTTGTGCACGGTGATCTTAGATCCAATATTTCATCCTCACATTCTTTAAGGAATTATCTATATCTCTCTCTCTAATGTCTCATGAGAATTCCAGGGTTAAGAGTCTAACTCTGTATCTCTGAAAAAATCATTCATTTAAAGAGAAAATCGCTGCATCAACTTTTAAAATAAAATAAAATTTATGAATTTACTTTATTCATTTAAAAAACCATAATTACTTTCCACAACAGACATAGGCTGACCAATGATAGGATGCGCCTACGAGAAATCCACTATTCTAAACTCAACGGTTCCCCTAGCATTTTGTTCAGTGAAACAATTTAGAAGTTATACCAATTTTCCAGGAAAAATGGACAAGGGTGATTTTTAATATTTTTAATATATTTTAAACATTTTTTCCAAGAACATCAGGCCTTAGAATCATACACCTTAATTGATAATAAATTAAAAATTAATCCATATAATTTTTAAAAATAATAAATGATAAATACAAGTCATTACATTGATCCGACTTTAGGGATTTACATTCAAGAACATCCAAAGAAAATGATACTAATAAAGATGTGGGTACTTAGAATGAATACGAGACTCCCGTACCATGTTCTCTCTTGGATATTCTCATCCTACAACTAGACACACACTAAAGGAATAGATAAACCCCAAAGGATCATCTCCTATCGATCCTTGATCTCCATTGGGTGCTCATAAAACTTTTCCACATCCTCTTAGTCCATCTTGCCCCAGTTGATGGCGCATGATGGGTTATGTACATACCTCCTCAATTGTGAAACGTGGAAGAAGTCATTTAATAGGTCTAACTTTAGAGGTACAGATAATAGATATTCCACCTCACCATGTCTATGAAGTATCAGAAAAGGGCCAATAATACTTGGAGATAGAATGTCACCCCAAACAAATATTTATAATCTTCATCAAGGTGAGATCCGAAGGAACACATGGTCTCCTCGCTTGACCTCTCGTGGCCTATGTCTCCTATCAACATAAGAATTCATATTTCTCTATATATTCCTCATATTCTGCTATATGATTTGAAAATTCACTATTGTAGCTGACACAAACTCTTCTCCAATGAGTGTTGAATCTCTTGGGTCAGTCTAGAAATGTGGTGACCAACATGGACGCTCAAACAAAACCATAATGGCGGCATACCAATAGGTGAATGACAACTATTTTTGTATGAAAACTCCAACAAGTGTATGTGATCCTCCCTAATACAATAATAGTTCAACACGCAAGATAAAATATTTTCCGTTATAACCTAAATAGTTCGCATTGTTTTGTTATTTTTTGGTGGGTGAAACACTGTTCTCAAGAATAACTTTGTCAGAAACACCTCCTTCAGTCCCATCCATACCTGGGATGTAAAGTGAGGATCCTGATTAGAAGAAATCATTAATGGGACTCCTTGGAGTCAAAAAATATCTTATATGTTGAGTCGTTCCAAGCTCTTTTATGAGATCTTCTCTCAAATATCTAGTGTATTGGCTGATATGGTGAGTTTTTCAATGATCGTCTAGATGGAACTATTTAATAAAGACGTATGTGGTAAGCCCTTCTGGAAGTCCGTAAATATACCATCCCATATCCATTATAGAATGACATGGTGTTGAGCTAAACCTATTGGAACCTAGTCCATGGCCTTCACTTGCTTAAAAGTAAAGCATTATGAAACCAATAGATCAACTCTTTTCTTCATGATTGGAAACCAAAACTGCCATCAGAGGTACTCGTATATCTTTTTTAGACAAGTATTCACTGGAAAAGGGGGCATATGATACTCCCTCAAAACTTCCTCCCACGTCATCACTGTTACCGTCATGTATCCTCTAAAATTAATGATGTTCTCCCAAAAAATATAAAATACATTAGCAGCATTCCCTGGGGATATCTAGGATCATAGGGTCTCCCAATCAGTATCCCCACATTGTGCCTCCTTGACTTGTTGTAAGTGTAGAGGGGTGATAACTATCGACTAGAGGTATACGGCTCCATCTCCATTCATAATGGGTAAAAGTAACATGGATAACTAATATGATCCATCATTCAACAAATATGAATTGGATCTCCTGCTCATAGAATCTACTACCATGTTCCCCTTCCCAAGTGTATAGACAATCTCAATGTCATAGTCAGTGAGGAACACTAACCATCTCCATTGTCTCATGTTGATATCCTTCAGAGAGAAGATATACTTGAGACTCTTATGGTCTGAATAGATGATAAAACACTCAACCATAAGGTAGTTTCTCCCCATCTCAAGCCCACAAAATGGATGAAATGTAAAAACCACTATTCAACCAATGAATGCAAATAACCATATCCCACAACCTTTTTATGAAAGGAATTAATGTAAATTAAATTGGTCCAAATTCAAGATCACCATAAAGTGTCTGTAACAACACGTCCAACCATAATGAAAATAGGTTGTGAGGATACCATCTGAAAAGCCACAGGAACACACCTCAACCCATTCAGCCTCTCTAAGAACCACCTGGTCCAAGTCCACCTAGGAATCCATCAAAATATAAATTCCCTTCACAATAAATTACATGTGCAGAAAATGCCTATGTCAGGGTGAGTAAAACAATACTTATTAGGAAACTCTGAAACCACAAAGCAATAAAACAAATAAGATAAAGTCAGATCTATATAGTTATATGTCTACAATCCATATAATGAGAATATCTAGATATAATAAAACCAAGAAACATTATCTAGTGGTAACCCACAACCATCTTATACCAACCATAGGATTCTAGATTGATGATTCCACAAAGCACTCATCCGGGAGAACACACTCCTGAGTCTGATAGCACTAATGAAGTATTCTTGGGAGGTACTTCTCATCAGGTACAAGCATGAGAGAGAGAGAGAGAGATACGATACACTTATGTGGATCATAGCTTGTGTAACACCCCATTATTTTGAAAATAAATATTGAATGAATTTTATAATATATCCATCAAACAAAATGTTTCCTCTACTATATTTGGAATTTCGAATAACGGTTATCTAGAGTTGTGACCGTTAAGTCGTTTAGAGTCTGACACAACAAACTTGATTTTTTTGGTGAATAGTAACATACCCTTATGAATAGTAATATGACCCTTATGAATAGTAAATAATATTATTATGTTATTTTCTTAAGGAAACAAGATAATGAGATCTTAATTAGTTTTTCAATGTGAAATAAAACAAATTGCACCTTAAATTGTTATTTTTCGAATTAACTATGAATTTATTTAAAAATAATATTAATAATATTTAGAAAATTAATTTTTAAAAATGGAGTTCGTTTTTTAATTCTACATGTTAATAAATGGTAGGGGAATTTTTTTTTGATTTTTCTGAAATTCCAGAATTTTTGATGAATAGTGAAATATGATAAAATGCCGTATATACAAATTATTAGTTAAATACACTATTCATGACATCACAGATGAGGTAAGGAAACATGGTTCGAACTCACATGAACTTATTACTATTAGGGGTCACATGAAACAATACTATTGGTTGTATTGAGGGAAATAATAAAATAATGAAATTAAATATTTAAAATTTACCCTTCTCCACCACTATAAAATCCCCTCACCACTCCCTCTTCTCTTCACTCCACTAAGACTTTATGTTCCTCAAATATATTCCCAATTACCCTTCTCTAGTCTCTACCCACGATCATAAATCTCTAGGGATTTTCGAAAGACCTAAATCCCTTCACTTCAGGAGGTTCTCGTGGAAGTTATTTCAAGAGGTAAAGCACCTTTCTTTTTCTTTGAGTTTCATTTGAATTTATCTTTTTTTTTTGCTATCCTCTCCTCACCTCCTCTATATAAATTATCATGACAACTCCAATATCGTATATATACTATAATTATATCATTTTAATGTAATAAAAATCATAAATATTCTTACTCCCTCTCTTTTATTTTTATAAACAAAATCAACATCCATGAGGTTCCAATTTATAGCCTTCGTCGAAGAAGAAGTTTTGTTCTACCATTTATCCTTAATTACTGTTCATGAAACCATATTTATGGTTGAAACAAACTATATTATATGAATTAAAAATTAATTAAAATTCAGAAACCAGTATATATACATATTATTAATTTATATGACAAAACTAGTTCATAATAATCCAAATACTGCCAAATAATCGAATTGATTTTCATCTAATGATTCATCCTTATTTCATGTAATCAAATTATTGAAATGGACATTAATAGTTCTGTATGTTCATAAATAATATATAATTTCAACTATGGAAATTTACAACCATTCCACATGAACTTAATTACTTAAAAACAAGTGAACTGATTATGAAAATCAAGAAAACAAACACTCTGGAACGACGAAATTCAATATAATAACCTATAAATAATAACATAAATGAAATAAATATAATTATTATAAACTAAATACATGTATATTACGTTATGAAATAAGTAATTGATATGTATAATTTTATATTCCGGGACCTTATGTTCAAGAGGGGAACACATTCGGATTTAAGGTAAGGGATTTTCCACCTGAACTTCCATTTCCACTCAGGTTATTTTCATTGTCTAAATTACCACAATGAAATTCTTATGTATTATTATATACTCATCATAAATTCTGTTTGAGTGTTATATATATGTAAAAAAACCATAATCCTTCTTTATTTTATGTTTAGTTATATTCTTTAAAAGGATCTTTCAAATTTTTTCTAAAATACAAACCCAAATCAAAGGAATATATCAATTTCTGAGCTATTTTCAAGGGAAATATCTAATCTGCTTTCGCAAAATATTATATCTATAAAATCACTCATTTTTTTATTAAAATAATATATTACTTCACTTCCGGTTTTATACAAAGATTATTCCAAAAGAACCCTTCTTTTCAAAATAAATGATTATTTATTTCAAGAATTACTCAAAGATTTTATAAGTGTATCTTCCTCTATTTGAACACACTTGTTGATTATTATGTATTATTCTGATTACAATTCCATATTATCATATACCATACTAAATTAATGGTTTCTGACTATTTTGGATATTGATGAGCTATCTTTAAACCATTCATCAATTTACTTCGAATGGTTAGTATTTTGGATTAATGTTCAGGGAAAGCTATTTACATTTAATATATTAATGTGTATGTTGTTTATGTTTATCCCTGTTCATATTAGGAATGCATTGGACATAGTAAGTGTCGGGTGGGGCCCATCAGTAGGTCTCATGAGACAAACTACAGTCTTGGCACAAGGCCTTGAAAAATTGATTATTTATGGTCTTAGCATGAGGCCTTGACAGTATAGATATGTTGTCCCGAATTATGAATTCCCTCATTATGAATATAGTATTGATGGTTCATGTGGTTATTCAACTAGTAGAATAATCATGATTATGTTATGTTATGACAATATTTACTCATCTCATATTTCTACTATATTATGCTCAAGTTTATTTCTAAAGGCATGTGTTTTCAATTATTCACCATGTCTAATGTTTATGTTATCTTCCTCTGTATTTCTTACTCTTACTGGGTGTTTGAGATCACCCCTTTATTATGCTTCATTTTCACAGGGAAAGAAGAATTCTATTATGAATAACATGCTGAAATAACCTAGGAGTTATGGAAGTTATCTAAGGAGTTTATATGTTTTTTTCCATTTCAAGTTGTAATGAAGAACATATGTATGTATATTGTTTCCAATAATACTAAACTTATCAGTCCTTTGGAATGCTTATTCTTTGTTTGTATTCCAATGTAACCAATAAGGCACCTACTTAGGGAAACTGGGGTCGGGTCCTTATATTTGGTATTAGAGGAAGTTTAGTAGAATACTTGGAAACTAGATTTAGAAAACATATATTAGGGAAGAGTACCTAAGATAGTATTTGATGATAAACATACAATATCTTCCTATTATTTTGTTAAGTAATAGATTATGTGGATCTTTCAAGAAATACATCCTTGTCTGTATATGAGAAGGTAGAGGTGTATCTAGTACAGATATACCAAGGAGTGAAAGCTCCAACAAGGAGTTTTGGTCTTGACCTGGGGTATCCTGGTATATGAAAATGGGCCTTTTTGCACTCTTGGTTATGACAGTCCTGAGGGACATGCTTAGGATAATCCACGTTTTCTTTACAAGCCATTATGAAATATTTAAATGTAGATTTTTCCTCAAAGACACCATGATTATGATTAAAATATTATATATGCGTAGAATTTCATTTTATGTTTAGTATTTTCTACATTAAGATTATAAATTATGATTCATACCCTAATATAGTGTTTTCCATTATTTATAAATGACACATAGTGGAAGGAATGGAAACTGCGCAAATACACGTGTCCCCTGTAGGGATTTCCTCTGATGTTATATAATGATGTTGGCACTGATGCTGAGAAACTCATAACTATACTGGGACAAATTTTTCAGGTTATTCATAATAACATAACCCGTATGGAGCATCCAGATCCACCACATAGAGGAGCTATACTAGATTGCTTTATGCAACAACAACCTCCATCATTTAATGGGACTACAAACCCGTTTGTAGCAGAGTATTGGATATGTTCCCTTGAGAAGATATTTCTTACTTTTGGATGTAACGAAAGAGAGAAGTTTTTCATGGTTGTTTATCATCTAATGGGTGATGCAGATTAGTGGTGGTCCTTTGTACAAAATACAAAGTAGGAGGAAGAAATAGAAGAGATGGAATGGAGGGATTTTAAGGAAATCTTCTTAGAAAAGTATTTCCCTCGTGAACAACGAGCAGATATGGAGAGGAAATTCTTGAATCTGAGGCAGAAGGAGGATGAAAATGTTTCCAAGTATGAAGCCAACTTTACAAGGCTAGAAAGGCATGCTGCAGACTACATACATAATCTCAGGAGAAAAATTGATCGATTATTTGATGGTTTAAAACCATTCCTTCGAAGGGATATTTTCTCCCAAATATTTGAATCATATCAAGATATAGTCTCATGTTCTATCAAGACAAAAAATGAATTCTCTATGTCTTATGACTTTAATGGAAAGCAAGGGAAGAAGCGGGCATCTGAAAACTCTGGGTAGGGAAATAAAGAGATGGGGAAGAAGGGAAGAGTTGAATTTCCATCATGCAGTAATTGTGGGAAGAAACACCATGGGAATTGCCTGAAGGGAATGAAAGTCTGTTACAAGTGTGGAGAAAAAGGCCAACTATCTTGGGATTGTAAGGGGAAGAAAGAAGCTACCAATGTTCTGTGCTACAATTGTATGGAGATGGGATATTATTCATATGAATGTCCTAGGAGACAAGAAAATTTTCCCCAAAGAATGACAATAGAGAAAGACCAAGATTATGCGGTTACAACTGCATAAGTTGAAGTTCTAAATGATGTTGTGGTAGGTACATTGATTGTTTCATTCAACTTAGCCAATACATTAATTTATTCTAGATCTTCGCATTCATTTATACCTTCCCAATTTTCCAAGAAAATTAGATATATCCAATTTGATTTAATAAAGGATTTATAAGTAAAAACTCCTACTGGATGTATCATTGCAAAAAAAATGTGTCGATTAGTCCCCCTCGTGATGCATAAACATGCTTTAGTTTCTAACCTTATCATCATACCAATGAATTATTATGATATAATTATTGGTATGGATTGGTTATAAAATTATGATGCAAATATATACTACAAGAAGAAGGAAGTTACAATTATCGAGAACGACGTAGAATCCCTTATTTTTAAAGAATAAACCTCACCATGTGATTCTAACCTAGATCCACCCCTAGTAGCTCTACTGAATTCAATTATCATGGAGGAAGATAATGAGATAACTATAGGTGAAGAAAAGAATGTTCAAATAGAATATGTACCTGTTGTTCAATAATATATTGATGTCTCTCCATAGGATTTACCTGCACATCCTGCTGAGCTAGAAATTGATTTTTCCATTGAATTAATTCCTGGTTCAAGGCCCATATCAAATAAACATTATAGAATGACCACTATGGTTTTAGTAGATATAAATAAACAAATAGAGGAATTGAGTGATAAAGGATTTATTCACCCTAGCATTTCTCCATGGGGAGCCCCTGTTCTTTTTGTTAAGAAGAAAGATGGGTCTATGAGGTTGTGCATTGATTACAAGGAAATAAATGTTGTTACAATAGAGAATAATTATCCTCTTCCATGAATTGATGATTTATTCTATCAAATTCGTGGAGCCCACGATTTTTCGATGATTGATATTTGATTTGGATATCATCGATTACTTTTGAGGAAAGAAGACATTCCAAAAACATTAATCCGAACTAGGTATGAGAATTACGAGTTTAAAATAATTCATTTTGGACTAACTAATGCAGCATCTGTTTTCTTGGATTTGATGAATATTGTTTTCAAGGAATATCTTGATGACATTGTGGTGGTGTTTATTAATGATATTCTGGTGTACACTAAAAGCTATGAAGAACATGAAAATCATGTGCGCACTATTCTGAAGACTCTGAGAAGAAATAAATTATATGGGAAGTTTAGAAAGTGTAATTTTTGGCTCCAATCACTTGCCTTTCTAGGCCACATTGTCTCTAAGGATGGAATATCTGTAGATTCTATGAAGACAAAGGATGTGCAAGAATGGCCTACTCCAACAAACGTAACTGAGGTTTGTAGTTTTATTGGTTCAGCTGGTTATTATCGGCGTTTCATTCAGAACATCGCTCATTTAGCCAACCCAATGACCAAGCTCACACGAAAATGGGTTAACTTCATATGGACAAAGGAATGAGAAGAATGTTTTGAATAATTGAAGAGGAGGTTAGTAAATTCTCCGATCCTAACCCTACCATCGGGGAATGATGGGTTTGTTATCTATAGCGATGCATCAAAAAAAGGACATGGTTGTGTTCGTATGCAGAATGATCAAGTCATTGCCTATGCATCTAGACAACTAAAAATTCAGGAACAAAACTATCCAACTCATGATCTTGAGTTATCATTGGTAATCTTTTCTTTGAAGATTTGGAGACATTACCTCTATGGTAAAAAATGTGAGATATATATAGATCATAAGAGATTGAAATATATATTCTCACAAAAAGAACTCAACATGAGAAAAAGGAGATGGACTAAACTATTTAGAAACTATGATTGCACAATACATTGCCACCCGGGGAAGGAAAATAAGGTAGCAGATTCTTTGAGCAGAAAGGATCATGCAATTCTGAACAAGATGAGAGTTGAAATGGATCATTTGTTCACGGATCTAGTAAAGATAGATAGGGAAATTATCAAGGAAGGTAACTCATCACTACTTTTTCAAATGGTTTCCCAACCTTCTTTACTGGAGAGGATAAAAAATTCTCATGCTGATGATGAGGTGTTTCAAAAGAAAATTAAAGATATAAATAATGGGAAGTTGACTGACTTCGCATATGAAGGAGGAATTTTGAAATTCATGTAGAGGCTTTTTGTTCCCGGTATTTCTGAGCTAAAGAGAGAACTATTGGAAGATGCACGTAGCTGTAATTTTTCAATACACCCTGGAAGCACAAAGATGTATCAAGATCTACGAGAAAACTTTTGGTTGGACAATATGAAAAGGGAGATTGCTGATTATACATCAAAGTGACTGGTATGTCAACAAGTGAAGGATGAGGAGAAAATGTCTAAGGGGATGATGCAACCACTACCCATACCATCATGGAAGTGGGAGAACATTACCATGGACTTTTTAACATGACTTCCAAGGACATATAGATGAAACAATGCTATATGGGTCATTTTGGATCGTCTTATAAAGTCATATCACTTTATTGCGATTCGAGAGGACTTCTCGTTGGATCAACTTTCACGGATTTACATCGAATAAGTGGTAAGGATACACGGGGTACCACTCTCTATTGTATCTGACCGTGATCCTAGATTCACCTAGAAGTTTGGGAAAAGTATCTAATATGATTTAAGCACAGAACTAAACTTTAGTACGGCCTATCATCCTTAGACTGATTGCTAATCTGATTGGACTATTCAGACACTGGAAGACATGTTGAGATCATGTTCTATGGAATTGAAAGGAGGATGGGACCAACATCTTCTACTGGTTTAATTCTCCGATAACAACAGTTTCCACTCGAGCTCCGAATGGCACCATATGAAGACCTTTATAGGAAAAGGTGTAGAAAACCGGCGTGTTGGGATGAAGTCAGTGAGAAAAAGCTGCTAGAACCCAAATTGGTTGAAGAAATGACAAAGAAGGTGAAAACCATTTAGCGGCATATTAAGGCAGCCAAAAGTCGATAGAAGAGTTATGTGGATACTCATCGACGAGACCATGATTTCAATGTAAGAGACTTGGTATTTCTATGCATATATCAATGGAAGAAGGTCATGAGGTTTGGGAAAAATGGAAAGAAAAGTCCCAGGTATATCATCCCCTTTGAGATCCTCGATCAAGTCAGAACTGTGGCATATGAACTGGCACTTCCACCTACCGTGTCAAAAGTATATGATGTCTTTCATGTATCACTCTTAAGGAAGTACATATCAGACCCTTCACATGTACTCTCTTCAGAGGTAGTACAATTGGAGGATGATCATTCCTATGAGGGTCATCTAGTGAGAATCTTGGATCGTAGAGACAAATTTATATGCAAAAAGGCTACTCATCTAGTCAAGGTAATTTGGAAAAACCATAAGTTAGAAGAGGCAACATGGGAACTGGAGGAATCAATGAAGGAAAAGTACCCCCACTTGTTTTTTTCCATGATTGTAAAATTTAATTTTGAGGATGAAAATTTTTTAAGGAGGGAAGAATGTAACAAACCATGATTTTGAAAATAAATAATGAATGTATTTTATAATCTAGCCATTAAACACAAATTTTCCTCTACTATGTTTGGAATTTCAAATAACGATCATCTAGAGTTGTGACCCGTAAGTTATTTAGAGTCTGACAGAACAAACTTGATTTTTTTGGAGAATAGTAAAATACCCTTATAAATAGTAATATGAATTGTCATATGAACCTTATGAATAGTAAATAATAATAATATTTTATTTTCTTAAGGCAATAAGATAATGAGATCTTAATTAATTTTTCAATGTGAAATAAAACTAATTGCACCTTAAAATTGTTATTTTTCAAATTAACTATGAATTTATTTAAAAATTAAATTAATAATATTTATAAAATTAATTTTTAAAAATGGAGTTCATTTTTTAATTCTACACGTCAAAAAATGGTTGGGGTAAATTTTTGGGATTTTTCTGAAATTCTAGAATTTTTGATGAATAGTGAAATACAATAAAATACCGTATATACAAATTATCAGTTAAATACACTATTTATGACATCAAAAGAGATGTAAGGACACTTGGTTCGAACTGACATGCCCTTATTACTATTAGGGGTCACATGAGACAATACTATTGGTTGTCTTGAGGGAAATAATAAAATAATGAATTATATATTCAAAATTTACCCCTCTCCTTCACTATAAAAACCCCTCACCACTCCCTCTTCTCTTCACTCCTCTAAGACTTGAAGCGCTTCAACGTTCTTCCCAATTACCCTTCCATAGTCTCTCCCCCCGACCAGGAATCTCTTGTTCTTTCAAAAAGACCTAAATCCCTTCCCTTAAGGAGGTTCTTGAGGAAGTTATTTCAAGAGGTAAAGCACCTTTCTTTTTCATTATGTTTCATTTGAATTTACCTTTTCTTTTGCTATCCTCTCCTCACCTCTTCTATTCGAATGATCGTGATAAATACAGTATCATCTATATACTAGAATTATATCATGCAAATGGTAGAACCATCACAAATATTCTTACTCCCTCCCTTTTATTTTTATAAATGAAATCAATGTCCATGAGGTTCCAATTTATAGCCTTCATGGGCGATGAAGTTTCATTCCTTGATTTCTTCTTTATTAATGGTCATGAAACCATATTTATGGTTGAATCATAATATAATATATGAATTACAACCTAATTATTATTCATGAACCAGTTCATGTACATATTATTAATTTTTATGACAAAACTAGTTCACAATAATCCAAATACCTCCAAATAATCGAATGGATTGTCATCTAATGATTAATCCTCATTACATGTAACCAAATGATAGAAATCGCCATTAAAAATTATGTATGTTCATAAATAATATATAATTTTAATTCTAGAAATTTACAACCATTTCACATGAACATCATTATTTAAAAACTACTGAACCGATTATGAAAATCAAGAAAACAAACACTCTGGAACGACGAGATTCAATATAATAAATTATAAATAAAAACATAAATGAACTAAAAATAATTATGATAAACTAAGTAAATTTCATTTAGGTTATAAAATAAGTTATTTATATGTATAATTTCATATTTTAGGACCTTATGTTCAAGAGGGGAACACATTTGGATTTAAGGTAAGCATTTTTTCACCCGAACTTCCATTTCCATTCGGGTTATTTTCATTGTCTAAATTTCCACAGTGAAATTCTTATGTATTATTATATACTAATCATAAATTATGTTTTAGTGTTATATATATTTACACATACCATAATCCTTCTTTATTTTATTGTTATTTACATTCTTTAAAAGGATCTTTCAAATTGTTTCCGAAATACAAACCCGAATCAAGGGAATATCTCAATTTCTGACCTATTTTCAAGGGAAATATCTAATCTATTTTTGGAAACCATTATATCTATAAAACCACTCATTTTTTTATGAAAATAATATATTACTTCACTTCTGTTTTTATATAATGTGTTTTTTCAAAATAACTCTTCTTTTCAAAATAAAAGAGTATTTATTTCAAGAATTACTCGAAGATTTTATAAGAGTATCTTCCTCTATTTCAACAAACTTGTTGATTATTATGTATTGTTGGGATTATTATTCCATATTATCATCAAACATATTCAATTAATGGTTGATGATTATTTTTTATATTGATGAGCTATATTTAAACCATTCATCAGTTTACTTCGAATGGTTAGTGTTTAGGATTAATGTTCGGGGAAAGATATTTACATTTAATATATTAATGTTTATGTTATTAATGCTTATCCTCGTTCATATGAGGAATTAATTTGACATAGTAAGTGTCGGTTGGGGCTCTCTATAGCCCCTCGGTGCATCGGTAGGTCTCATGAGACAAACTATGGTCTTCGAACAAGGCCTTGACAAAATGGTTAGTTATGGTCTTGGCACGAGTCCTTGACGGTATAGATATATTGTACCTTATTACGCATTACCTCATTATGAATATAGTATTTATGGTTCATGTGGTTATTCAAATAGTATAATACCCATGATTATGTTATGTTTTGACAATATATACTCAGCTCATATTTCTACCATATTGTGTTCATGTTTATTTCTAAAGGCATGTGTTTTCAATTATTCACCATGTCCAATCTTTATGTTATCTTCCACTGTATTTATTACCCTTACTTAGTGTTTGATCTCACCCCTTTATTATGTTTCATTTTCCTATGGCAAGAATATTTCTATTATGATTGACATGATGAAATAACCTAGGAGTTATGGAAGTTTTCTAAGGAGTTTCTATGTTTTTTTTTTCATTTCAATTTGGAAATACGAACATATGTATGTATCTTTTTTCCAATAATACTAAACTACTCCGTCCTTTGGGAAGCTTATTCCTTGTTTTTATTCCAATATAACCAATAAGGCACCAGTTCTGGGCAACTGGGTTGGGTACTTACAGCTTGGTCCATGGGGTTATACCAACAATTCGATCTCGATTAACCCATAATGTATAGGATCAGTGCATGTGTAGTGTTGGTCCTTTCAATAATATGAACTCCACCTAGGAGATGACTAGGGATAAAGGATCATACTCCTTTTTTCTTGGGGAATTAAAAAAACTCTATCCAAAAAGTCTTCTTAAATAGATCATTGTCATAAGAGTAGTAAATGATTTACACTAACATTTGGGGAAATAAAGAAGGGAAAGAACCCTAATGAAACTCTTTTGAGATATGAACAAAAAGTATATCATTCCATGTAAAAGGTGGTACATGACATAGAGTGTGGTCAGATGCTATGTCCCTTGACCTCAGGCACTTCCCATGTATAATATCCCATGTCATTTAAATCATTACATGTAGAAGAGGGGTAAAAAACATGTAGTAGGGTTATATACCATGTCCTTGCATCTGGGTCTGCTAGTATACTTTTGTTGTGTGCTAGTACAAGGAGTCAGCCAATGTGTCTCTACCAGTGTAATAGTACATGGGGTATTCTATGTATAGGGTCTAGGAAAAGTCATGTGGTGGAGTATATGCCATGTAAGAAACTCGTGTACTCCACCTTGTGTCTGTGTACCTCCCAGGGTACTTGTCGAGTCCTTCAACTAGAGACTACACACTGTGTGTATCAGGTTTTCTAAAACCTAACTTCTTCTTCTCTCATATGTCATAAATCACTAGGATTCCATTCGAGTGTTTAGTTCACCTCTTTAGATCCAAAATCCTTCTTTCTACTCCAACATTTAATTGATGGGATTCATTCCATTAAACAGCTCATAAAATGAGACCATATGCATTATTAGTTACCGTCAAAGAATGTGAATTCGGAAACCACCGTCATTCGATCTACTATCACATCCACCATTTCACCTCCATCAAGTTTTCCCAATGATAGATATATGCTTTCAGATCATTTCACCATGAATCAAAGTCAGAAATATTGATTGTTCATAAAGGGTTTCAATTCATGGGGAAGAATGAAGAAAATGTGATGAAGAATGCAAGAATCATGGGAGAAAAGAACAAAAAATTGAGAGGGATGAACCCCGGTCAATGATTGTGTTGATATTGGTTTGTCACAATTATAATTGAAGATAATCCACTTAAATCTGAAGAATAAACTCCTAATATATCCCAATAATATCCCATCCCACAAATATGATCAATATTTGAGTTAATCTATTCATGGATTAGATCGAAATCACCATATGAATCATGAAAGAGGAAGAAAGAATTAATAAAACTCCCTACCATGATTTTCATGTTATGATTCTACCCTAGATCTCTTTAAAGGGATTCATTTAATGAGAAAATTTCTGCATCACTACATTGACATTTAAATTAAAATATATTTTCTTAATTTATTTTATTCAATTTTGTTCCCATGAGGACTTTCCATAATCGACATGTTCAGACCAATGATTGGTTGTGCCTAGGGTAAATCCATTGTTCTTAACTCAACGGTACCCTCAGATTTCAAATCTGAGTACCCATTATGAAGTTATTCCATTTTTTTAGGAGGACCATGTGAGTGTACAATTTAATATTTTTAATACATTTCATACATTTGTTCTAGGAACACTAGGCCTCCGAATCCCACGCCGTCTCAATTTTTGGTCTCAAAACTAATCCATATAATATTTAAAAATAATGCATTAATAACACAATTAAATAAATATTCTATATATACTCCCATATGAAAAATAATAATGTTATGAAAAATATGAGTATGAAAAGTTTGGCTTTTATTTAAATAAAATATTATAAATGTCATACTCTCGTAAAAGTGGCCTCCAAAGATTATCATTTCAGTGAAAGTATTAAATTGGTCAAAATCCAATAATCCAATTAAATATGGATAAGTGTTAAAATGATTTTATATTATTTTTAATATTCTTTTTTACCCTTTGTTACATGATTTACCTTTAACCCTATTAATAAAAAATCATTATAGTTGTTTTTAATAAAATCTAAAAAAAGTAAATGTACCTATTTTCATAATTTAAAAAAATGATTCCAAATAAAGAAATCCTTTTTTTAAAAATTAAAATCACATAATTTTAGTAATTAATTTAAAATTAATCCTTTTGATGGAATGGGAAAACTGATATTTAATGTGAAAATGCTCAAAAGAATGATATTATTTTATATCTAAAGTAATTGTAAAATTTATTCCAATGACCTATATTATATTAAATGGTACAAAATATATATAATAATACTTTAAAACCTTTTAAAATATAATTTAACACTATAAATTATTTAGATGGAAAATATGTTTTCTATTATAATGTAGTATTTTTCAATATTCATAAAAACATTAAACATATAAGAAAAATACCAAAAAATCATCCAATATAAATTTTTATATTACACATTAAAAGAAAAAATTTATTTTTTCCAATATAATTCAAAAGGGTTCAAAGAAAATTTAGAGCATAACCTCCATCAAAAAGTAGCAAAGTTACCATTTAAAAAATTATTTTTTAATGAATAAATTATATTTTTCCTCGTATCATTTCCTGAAAATATTTAAGATGATTTTTAATAATTATATTGAATAATATATATATATATATATCATTAAAAAAATATGTGAATATTGATTTGTTTATTTATTGGTATTAAAAATACTAATGGACATTTAAATAGTTTTTCTGAAAAAAATATTTATTTTGATTTAAGAATGGTTTTATATTATATATAGATAATTGGTCACAAAAGAATTCATTAAACATACATGTGACAACCATACATTCATAATTTAGTAGATCCTTTTCATACCCACAATTATAATTTCTATGTTGTAATGGTAATATTTAAATAATATTTAGTTGTTCGTTTAATCTTGATGTTGCATATTATTTTCACTATCAAACATAGTGTTTCCATTTCAAAACAAGTCAGGATGTTTTGTTTATTCCATATAAACCAATGTTTGTAGGGTTAAAGCGGTCATTATTAGTGTAGGTTGGGTTATGAAATCCACATATTCCTTTGAAGAAACCTACAGACACATATATTCTATAAATTATTGTTGGCTACGATATTCCCAACATTGGGGTTTAAATGATGTGAGTTACAAAAAATAACAAAAAGAAAAAAGTGAATTCAATTATTTATAAAGGGTTGATCCGGGGTTATTACAAAGGAATAATTGGATGATATTCATTTTTAATGATTTCAATTTGTTAAAATCATGTTTGATTCATTTAATAAGATCACAAAAACATCATCACTTCTTGATATAATAACAATAAAAACCTAATTATAATCACTTATAAACTTGGAGGATAATTTTTATTTTCCCTGCAATGTAATGGTACTTATTATCACTTTTTTTGGGGGCCATAAAACTTACCAAGGAAAAATATGTATTAAAGTCATAAAATGAAATTCTAAATTAAAATAAGTGATTAAAAATTAATTCAGTGAGAAATAAATTCAAATATAAAAAAATCTACTCCATTGAACAAAACCATAATTGTTTTATCACTTCTATTATGCAATTATAACAATGGATAAGTGAATTGTACACATTAGGGAAGAATATAATATGTAAAAAATTTAATATAATGATCACTCCACCATTTGGTGAAGGAGATCTCTCATTGATGTGTGAATAAATTCACAATATAATGAAACCAATATCAACGTGTTGATAAAATAAAACACATAATGATAATTATATGAAATTATATTAACAGACTAATGTGATTCAAATAAAATAAAATTGAATGGAAAATGGTACAATGAAAAACTGATATCATAACATTATAATGAATGAAAACACATATCATTTTAAAATCATCCAACACCACTGACTTAAATAATCATTTTTTAATCCTTGGGTTGAGAATACAATATTATATATCCCAAAAATTAGCTCTTTTAGGCCTAGGTGAGAGAAATGTTGATGGAGACAATACATTACCAATCATGAAAACAATTCCCGACAGTTTTCATTCACCAAATAGACATTACAAAAACCTTCTAGATGGATAAATAATTGTGGGACATAGAAGAAGAAAAATAATATTTGGATGTACTATGAAATTTCAAAATATTTTATCCCAAACAGAGTTTTGGTATTTAAGATATGATTGAATTAGTGGGTTGTTTTTTTGGGCCACCGAATCATGCCCATAATTTTATATTTAACTTGGGATGATTAGAACTCCCATTATTTTTCAAAATATGCTCATGTAACTATATAATAAAAATTTTCTCATATTTTATCAATATCATCTTAATTTTTATCATATTTTGGACTTTATATTTTAATATGTAATCTTTTTAGTGGGTTGATATCAACTTTACATCACCTGGAATGTTCTTAGATCAAGGTTTACTTTGGATATCATCCTAATTTAATCTTCAATGGATCCATTTTGACACTCCATTTTATCACATGGATGAAAAGTCAACAATGTGAACGCCTCAAAAAATGGAGAATAAATTAGACGAATAGAAGCCAAGTATTATAAATACATCAAAGGGAAATTCACACAAGTACCACAGACACCGTCACTGCATAGGGTACATGCGCGTGACACTTCTGCACAACACCTGTGCAAGATAGAACCCTCTCCTAGGTTCCTATTTTTTTTATAAATAGGACCACTAGTTTCTTCATTTAAGAGATTGTGTTTTCCCAAAGGCCAATTTTTATTCTGACCACCCTCGTACTTCTCCCATGTTCTCCAAAACCATTAAGGAAGTTTTCTAACACCTACAGAAGAGAGAGTTAAGGAGGATAGTGAAACTTATGTCCTCTCTATCTTCTTGAAAAAAAATCCTATGTGAGGCATTCTAACAACCCCAATTTAAAAAAGGACATATGCGAGTCACCTTTAAGAACACCTGTGGTGACCCTTGAAGGCTTACGCAAGGTCTGGATGATGTATAGTCTCCCTAGTTGTCCATCACCTATATTGCTACCCAGTTCACCCTAGCCTACCTGCGTTGACCACCCCTTATGTGTACCTCAATTGTTTTCCAAAACATTAAGATCTCTCCAAATCAAAAAATGTTAGGTACCATTCTCTCTTGGTTCTCTTGTTTGATGGAGACCAATTTGAAACCTCCACCGCAACTTACTATCATAAAACAACCTAGATAAAGAAACACCAACATGCCTCCAATTTAAGATTTTTATGTCTACAATCCGAGGGTTCCTACATTAATCATACCAGAGGGTTGGGATACTCGAGGAATCCAGGGATTTTAATTTCCATTTTCTTGTGTATTCTATCCCCAGATATATTTTTAGGGTGATCCCAGTCTTTTATTTTGGGGGTAAGACCATTTATTCTCCTTCTCATCTCTATGAACTGAATCCTCTAGTGCCCATTAGGGAGGGTAGCTATCACACTTTATATTGCCTTCAAAATTCAATGTGCTCCACCTCTCCATCTGGTGTTCCTCTTTTAGGGCATCCCTCTTAGAGTAATACACTTAGGGAATACCTGGTGACCTTCACCTTTATTTCTCCCTTGAGAATTGAATCACTGAAAGGTTCATTGCTATGTTCCCTCATCCACTGTCTCCCCTTCCACCATATCCCATATAATGTAACTTGAATGATCTCTATATGTGACTATTAAATATACATAAACACATGAGGAGATGAAAAAAATGCAACATCTCATCCTTCTCCCACTAGGATTTGTCACTATAGACACCTCTAGATGAATGTTGATTTTGCAGTCTTCAGATCTATTGTTATATCTTTTTTCTCACATAGAGCATGAATCACATGGTATTAGAAATTTTTAAAGACAATAAGATCTATTAAATCTCAAATCTATCAAGAGAATACTCCTCAAAATTAATCCCTAACTCAAATATCCCATGTGGATCCTCCTTAGGAGTAATCACCAACACAAATCTCTCATAGGAATCCACCACTTGAGTAATCCCCCAATCATATTATAGAATATTTTGGGCATCCTCCTTAGTAATAAGCCCAAAATTCAATCCAAGTGGGACTTCTCCATAGATTTAAGCCCATTTTTTAATCTCAGACCATGGGAATCCTGCTCACTCCCCAAAATAATCATCTTAATGGGATATACTCCCCAATGAGACAAATATTCCGATGATTTCCATCGGCAAGAATATTCATTACCAAACTACGTGTTATTTTATTCCCCTCCTATATGGGACACATAGAAATCATACATGTGTTCCAAACCCAACATATTAAATAAACCCTATCTTCTATGCCAAATTCCTAGTAGGGTATCATTCAAAATTGGAATCAATACACCCTCTAGGATCCCCTGGGCTAGCTTAGTATAAGTCCCACACCAAACATTGTAAATCCAACTTATGCGTAGACATCATTTACACATCATGTTAAACTGTATGGTTTGGTCCTTATTACATTAACTTAAAAGGTATGATGTTCCCTCATTAAGTAGTACCAAACTATGTGGGTTCTGATTCTTTTCATAAGGATACATTAGAATACCTTTCATGGGTATGATCCCAACATTAAAACAACTCATGTATCCTTGGACAATGGTATACTATAGAGTGAATCCTATCTATCTAGACGACAATATAGTCTAGAGTGACCCACTAAGTGGCTGGAAAAATAGCATTGTCATAGTAACGACCAATGAATCATTAATCTGTATGTAAGAGATATCATTGATGGATAACATTAGGTATATACTGATGATATCCATTGATGGAGAACCCTGAATACATACAGATGGTTATTATATCCTACACATGCTAATAATTGATTTCCAAGTCTAGTGTGATCATTTTCATACTTGTCTATTGATAAAGTATTCAAGAACATATCTTAAATCTATAAGAGAGTCTCATAGTAGGCAATAATCCCCCCAAAAGGGTGTGATGAGCCAGACATACCATACTCTCGACTAATGCATGTTCTTAAGCGTCGTCGAACAAAAACCATGAATAGAACTTGCCTTTGGATGTTAGGTCCACTTTGATGTTGAATCATTTAGTGTTTCTAGTTCCATGGACAATCTTGTTGGATGTTATTCAGAACTATAAAATCATAACGAGGCATCAAAAATAGGAATGGTGAACCCGATGCAAGATATTAGACACAATTCAACCCCCTAAAATCAATCATTTAGAGAAAACTATTGTTCCATTAATTATGAATGAAATGTCAAAATTTCTTGGGAAATAAGAATGGTGAACCTACCATGAATTATTAACCAAGATGATAGTGTCTCCCATTTATCATACAAATGTTCTCATATTACAAGAATCCCATACTAGACTATTATTTATACATGTAATAATTTAAGGAGGCGATGCTTTGATTGGGGTTTCAAATTTATGTTCAAGACCTTAGGAACTACTTCAAAAGAAATCTCATTAATCCAATGGATTCCTTAACATTTTTCCCATGAATTACCCTGATGATACTAAAGTCAGATCATCATCCACATGAAAGATACCTCCACCAACTCATAATCTTCAATGCTCGGTCTTCAACTCCCTGGTTCAGGAGTACCAAAAATATGGTACAATCATGAACCTGGAGGCTTCCTGACAGGACCTCCAAATGACCAAGTTGTATCAATCATCCGGTCAATGATGAATGATGGTTCTGAAGAAGAAGAAGCCAATAGACTTATTCAACCATTTCAGATTCTTATCCCAAGAACACAATAACCATTCCCATAAATAGTTCAGGTCGTAGGATCAAGTGGCCACCAAAGGCCTCATCTAGAAGACATAAGGTTTCTAATAATAGTCCCATATCAAAAATCTCTTCCACCAGTGTCATATGCCAGTCAACCATCAACTTGATGTCGGTGTGATATTTAGTTTTCTAGCCCAGGTTCTTCAAACTTGGGAACACAAGATGACCTACTAGGAAAAAAAGGGAAACTAGAGAGAAGGGAAATACCCCTTTCCCCTATGGAGAAGGCCACCATTCCAATTTGGCAGTAATTGAAAAATGGGAACATACACATTCTTGTCTCAACTAAACCAGCCAACAAACTTGTCTGGTCATGCCCAATAAATCATATCATTCAAATGTAAAGAGTACTATGAGTAGGAACATGCATCTTCTTACAGACATCAAGCATCATGGTAGACTCTTCCAACAACATTAGGAGAAGTTTACCAACCCAATTTACAGGAAAATAGAGAGCAGAAACATACATCAATCCTCTTTTATCCATCCACCTTGTATAATTGTTTTGATTTTCCAAAGAATCCCACCAATAAATTTTGGTAGAAACATACAAGAAGGAACATACCTAGCTTATCACATGAATATTCATAACCAAATCATATGGAAGCACCTAGAAACATCAGTCATAATGTCCCAATGAAAATAATATGGTAGACTTAATTATATTCCCCCACACAAGAGTACATTCAGTATCCACTAGTAGGAAAGGGATGATAGGATCATGCCCATACACTTACTCCAGATATGGAATGTCCATATATCCTCATTCCAATCACATAATTCAACAATAACATCTTGTCAAAGTGTAAAGCGATGGAACTAATCCCTTCTGACATCCTACAAACAATTTGTTATATAATCATAGTGATGATTATATTACCTAAAAGGTGAACAATACATATCTCCCCATGAATGGGGAGTTTCACCAAATGGTCACCCCAATGAAGATGCATACCAATTATCCCATCTAAGTGGGTCATCATGGAGAAATATCTCCGATGATATATGGACAATTAGGATAAGAATATATAATTGTCCCAATCGAAGGCAACCAACCCATCTCAGAAGCCACTCCAATGAAAAAACAATTTATTTCCCTTGACAAACACTTCCCCCAGCAAGTGGATTCTATTGTCTTTATAGAAGGAATCAACAATGAAATAGAGCTAAAAAAACATAAAAGTTGAGAGCTGGTCTAAAATCCCTCTTTTATTATTGTTTGAGTTCATAAATCCCTTAGTCGCATATCTATGGCATCTCAAGATCATACCCTTACACTTCCCATTCACGAGAGTGTAGTAGTAATTCTGAAGGACTGATTCTCACTCAAATTTACCCAAGATAAGAAGGAAGGACGGTCCTTTTAGTTTAGCTTGGGTTGTCGAATCCTTAGAGACCTAAGAAGTAAACTATAGACACGTACATTCTATGGACTGTTTTAGGATATGAAGTGGCCAACATGGGTTGATTTTAGATGGGTTTAAAGTAACTCTATGAGACTTAAGTGAATTCAATTTAAAATAATGAGTTGATCCTAGGTTATTTCTCGGGGTGGATTGGACGTATTTCCTTTTCAGTGATTTCTATTTCTTATATTTGATATGGGTTCATTTAAGGAGATAAAACAACATCATCAATTACTAGTTTAATGCCTACACCCTTTAATACTAATCACCTATAAACTTGAATAATCAATGTTTTGAGAACTTCAAGGTAAATTTTTGTATTAGCACTTGAAGTGTGTGGCCTTAAATTCAAGAAGGATGATGGAGTTTAAAAATCATCAAATAAAAATCTCAATTAAGGAAGTGATTATACATTAATGGGGTGATAAATAACATCTAATCCATCCCCTTTCTAATCCCTTGGATCAACCCATAATTGGGTTATCCCTCCATTTATCCCGTGGTTTCAATGGAAGCGGAATGTAGACTCATGAGGGAGGAAATTGAGAAGTAAGGAAAACAAAAAAAATAAAATGATCACTCCACCATTGTGTGAATAATTTCACAAGGTTTGGTGTGAATAAAGTCACAACTTGATCCAACGGTATCAATGTGATATGAAGAACAACATAATAAGAGTATAAGAAGAACTTCTATTAAGAAAATAAAGTGAATTGAACAACTTACATGTGAAAGACAAATTTGAGACAACAAAATTCCAGCATAACATTACAATTGAACAAAGCACCAAAGATCCTTTAATCCTCCAACAAAACTACCTTAAATAGGCATTTTTTAGCCCTTGGGAGAGCTTCCAATAGTCCATGTGTCCCCAATTAATTTTGGTAGGCCATAGGTGTTTGGAAAGTAAGAGAGAGTTGATTTTTCCACCCTTGACCCGAGGTGGAAGCCAGTTTTCCTTCACCGAACAGACGTGCTTGGAAGAACTTCTCGATGGCCAAATCAGAGTGGTCCATAGAAGATGAAAATGGATCTCCGAATGTCTTCTAACCCTATGTATAATTTGGGCACATTTGGAGTTGTGGTTTCCGAGATATGATCATATTTGTAGGATCTGTTTCTGAGCCGCAGAATCTGGCCCATAATTTTATCTCTAACTTGGGCCGCCTAAATGGACACGATGGAGACCGAATTAGCATTGGATCCTGAAAAATTATTTTTTCATATACATGACTTCTAGAATCCCATGAAATTTTGGATTCATTGGGATTTTATGTTGGGCCCCACATTCTCATCTGTGGGCTGGTGTCCAACCTTCCTTCTCCAGAATTGCTTCCTTTTATTGTCAAATATCTCCATCATCCTTTATGAATATTTCATTGATCCTTGAAGTGAATATCCAGCTCAAAATAATATAAAATTAAAATATTTATAATTAGATTCCCTAAAATTAGATTAATCATTGGGTACATCAAATGATGTTAAAAAATGTACCATATAATAGTGCATTTTAAGATGGTATTACAATCATAATGTGAAATGATGTTCAATGTGTAAAATGCACTAAAATGGTGTTTATGAATAATAAAGAATATGAATATTATGTATATTAACAATGAATATTATCCTTATTTAGTGGCTAATCACACTTCCCAGCTTGAGTTTTCCTAGTCCCGAGAAAAATATATCTCAACAATATGAAATTTGAATTCCCTTTTCCAAAAACATTTTAATACACAATGATCACCAGAAACCCTTACACAAAACAATCATGAAACCCATCAAAATATTTTAATACAAGATAGTTTATAAGTAGATCCCAATCCCAAGCCTATTCCTTTGTTCAAATTCATTTCCATATTCCATCCAATATCAATTAAGTATGAGGATGTGTTGTGCATCACAATAGACATGGGGGTTCATTTTTATTCAAGGGGGGAATGATGGAAGCGCTAGGTGGAATCAAATTTCAATATTAATATGAGTATTCATTTTTTTGGTTTTTGTTTTGTTTTTTTGTTTTTTTTTTGCAATTTTACCATGGTAATTGAAGTTGCACTCAAAAGAGTCAACCCCCATAGCGAGACTTTGCCGATGACTCCCTGGCTTAAAGACCTTAGGGAACCAAGTGAAGCCCACATACTCGGGCATCATCTCGAGTTAACTCAGTCAAAAACAAATTTAAATTACCAAAAATAGATATAAAATTACTAACTCTGGGCCAGAAAACTATGGAGTCACGATCCCCAAGTGCCAAAAGCCACGCATTAGGTCATTTCATTGCTCTACGCAAAATTTTTTTTGAATACTCATATTAAACTAAAATGATCACCAAACATATGATATTTATTTAGGGGACCCCATGAACTTAAACTAATACCCCACTATTCAAAGGACATGCATTGTGATTTTTTTATTTGGATGAAAATATAAACGATGAAATATCACATTGGAAAGCCTCACTTTCAAAAATCTATGATCATGAAATTATACAAGGATTAAAATCAGAATTATGGAATGCAAAATTATTTGATATTCGGTTTCAAAGTGTGCAATGTGTATTACCATGTTCAAAGTTAAAGGAATTTTTCCTTCCATTTACACATTTTTTTTTCAAATCATTCATTTTTTTGACCCAAAATCATTTTATTTATTTTATCTCCCCCCCAACTTAAAATAACATTGTCCCTAGTGTTTGAAGAAATGAAAATATAGAAGTATTAGAGGCAGATAATGGAAGTTCAAAATGGAAATTGAAACTGAGGATCATGGAATGAAATCACCTGGTGGTTGAAGTTGAAGTTCTTGTTGCTCCAAATTAGTCCTTTGATATCTTGGGGGATGTAGGCACTTCCTTGATTGAACATGTATCACCCAAAATAGTACCTGAACCAAAAGAAGAAAAAACTAGACAAAAAAAACAACACAATGACTTATTTAATTCCAAGTATCATAATTTTTATAGTTTTTCCTGTTTTCTGTTTTTTTAAATAAAACTAATGATACATTGTCTTCTTTTAATTTTATGGGTAAGGTATTACTCAGGGATCACTCTGCGTGACACAGATGAATACGGTTCTCCCCTTTCATACCCATCCATACTCATAATAGAAGAACAGGTCAACAGTCTTTTTTTAAATATAAAAATGATTAATTAATCCTATTTAAAATATAAATTTTATTGAAACAACAAAATTATAGGAAAATTGAAAACCATGGGTTGCCTCCCATGTAGAGCTTTGTTTAACATTGTTAGCCTGACATGGACCCTAAATCTATCAATTTTTTCTTGGTTCATAGGTTGGCTCAGTTAACTCAACCTCTATTTCTTATTTATTGAATGATTAAATGAATGGTTTTAACCTTTGACCATTGACCTTGAAAATGTAACCACTTGTGGGATCTTGAATCTCTACTGCCCCATGGGGCTACACATGATGCACCATGAAAGGTCCTGACCATCTAGACCTTAACTTTCCCGGGTGTAAATGAAGTTTTGAAATATACAAGAGCACAAATTTTACCGGTTCAAAATCTTTGACCTTGATATTCCTAGATTGGTAGGCTTGAACTCTAGCTTTATTGATCCTTGAATTTTCATAAGCCTCCATCCTTAATTCCTCTAGTTCATCGAGATCTAATTTCCTTTTTGTTCCGGCCAATGAGAGGTCATAATCCATTTTTTAATTTCCCAAAAGGCCTTATTTTCAATTTCAGTAGGTAAATGGCATGCTTTTCCATAAACCAACCTATATGGTGACATTCCTAGGATGGTTTTGAATGTTGTACGATATGCCCAAAGGGCATCCAAGAGTTTATCAGACCAATATTTCCTAGAAGGATTGACAGTTTTCTCAAGAATTTTTTTGATTTCACGATTGGCTAACTTAGCTTGACCATTGGTCTGTGGGTGGTAAGCAGTGGACACTTTGTGAGAAATTCCATATTTTTCCATGAGTGATGAGAATGGATGATTGAAAAAATGAGTTCCATGATCACTAATGATAGACCTAGTAATTCCAAATCTAGAGTAGATTCTTTCCTTGAGAAATCTAATCACAGTTTGATGATCATTGGATTTTGTAGGAATGGCCTCAACCCATTTAAAGACATAATCAATAGCTAATAGAATGTAAAGATATCCCCTAGAGTTTGGGAAGGGACCCATGAAATCAATTCCCCAACAGTCAAATATTTCAACCACTAAGATGGGAGTGAGTGGCATTTGATTCCTTTTTGTGATGGACCCTACTTGTTGACACCTAGGACAGCTTTGAAAAAATGTGCAGGAGTCCCTTGAGAGGGTGGTCCAGAAGAGACCACATTGAATAATATTTGCAGATGTTTTCTTAGAGGAAAATTGACCTCCACATGCCACACTATGATAGAATTTAAGGATGGAATCTTGTTAAAATTCTGGAACACACCTCCTAATGACATGGTCAGGGCAGAACTTAGAGAGGTATGGATCATCAAACACATAGTGTCTAACATTAGAAAGGAATTTCCTTCGAGCTTGAGTCCCTAATAATTTTGGAATGACTCCTGTAACTAAGAAATTGGCTATGTTGGCATACCAAGGTAATTCACTCATAGAGTATAGGTGTTCATTAGGAAATGAATCAGACACAGAAAGGTGATTTGAGTTATCTTTGAATTCCATCCTAGAGAGGTGATCCGCTACAAAATTTTCAACACCCTTTTTATCTTTGATTGTGAGGTTAAATTCTTGTAAGAGAAGGACCCACCTAATCATTCTAGCCTTAGCATCTTGTTTTTGGAAAAGGTATTTTAGTTCAGAATGGTCAGTGAACACAGTGATGGGGGATCCTAAGAGGTAGGGCCTAAAATTCTCTAAAGAAACACAATAGTAAGTAATTCCTTTTCAGTAGTGGTGTAGTTTATTTGGGCATAATTTAAGGATTGGATTTCATAAGAAATGATATAAAGAGTTTTATCACAGTGTTGTCCTAACAAAGCTCTAACAAAAAAGTCACTGGAATCACACATAAGTTCAAAAGGAAGGTTCCAATTTGAAGATTTCATAATGGGAGGAGAGGAGAGAGAG